>JTEE01000300.1:597519-629483 GCA_002896455.3 Chlorella sp. ArM0029B
GGGTGGGAGGCAGAGGGGGGTGAGGGTGGAGAGGCAAAATATGTTGGGCTGGGGTGGGGTGGGGTGAGGAGGAGGCGGGTCTTCTGTTGTTATACCTGTGATGGTGTCCGGACACAGCACCCCCCCAACCTCCTCCCCCAATCTATAACAAAGTCTGGCACACACCCCACACAGCGGCCTGTTGCTGTCAGCTCTGACTTGCCCCATCACTTGTTATCCAACCTTCTTGCTTCCTTGTGAGTGCTTGCTTGCGTGCCCGTGATGATGATGGCATCCAGGCGCCGCGCCCCCTCGTGCTCCTCATCCACAAACAAAAACATCCACATAGAAACATGTACACACAAGTCATGGCCACACCCCATGCCGGCTGGGGCGCTGGCCCCACACACCAACCAAAGCGTGCACGCCCTGTCCATGCCGTCAACTTGACTGCAAGCTTGCCCTTTGGGAGCTTTCTCACCTGTAATGATGGCATCCAGGCGCAGCGACGCCTTGAGCTCCTCATCCACGAAAAAGGTTTGGGCCACGGGGGCCGGGTCTGCCAGGCCCGTGGTCTCAATCAGGATGTGGTCAAACCGGTTCTTGCGCTTCAGCAGCTTGCCCAGGATGCGGATGAGGTCGCCGCGTACTGCACAGCAACATAATCGAGTAAGGGTTGGCTACAGCAGCTTGCCCAGGATGCCGGATGAGGTCGCCACGCACTGCACAGCACCATAAATTGAGTGAATGAGTGGAACAAATTAGGGTGATGTGATGTTGACAACCTTGACTGCTAGTAGTAGTTTCTTGGAGTGGCATGCGGGGTAAGGGGGCCAAGGCAAGAAGACCACAGGGGGAGGCGAGGGAGGCGTGTGGGTGCGGGTTGACTCGCCACGCAGTGCACTGCAGGAATCGTCGGGAGGAAGGGGAATGGTGTGCAGAGGCGAGTGAGGGTTGGCTACAGCAGCTTCCCCAGGATGCAGATGAAGTCGCGACACACTGTGGGAGACGAGGGGGAGGAAAGAGAGGGAGAGGTGGGTGCGGGGAGGGGGAAGGAGCTGTCGGGTGCCAGGTGAAATTCTTGCTGGGCCACAACGCAGCCGTGGGGTGGCAGCAGGATGGGGTGGAGTGGGCGCAGCGGGCATGACGTGTTGCGGAAACACACGTAGGATGTGGCAGGCAGGAAAACAAGGTGGGCTGCACATGTGGAAATCATCCCGCTGCCCATCTGTTGGCAGTCTCAGCTAGAAATGAGTGTGAGGCTGGCGCAGGTGAGCCCGCCAGGCACCACCCCTGCCCTGCTCTGCTGCTGCCGTTCAGTTGTCCCCTGCCAGGCTGGCTGCTGCTGTGCGTGCTGTGGTCCGGCCCAGCACCCTCCAGCCTGGCACCCACCTGTGCAGCAGATGCAGCCCTGCAGGGGCAACAAGAGGGAGCATGCACAACCCGATTAGAATGCTGCCAGCAGGACCCCCCACACTGCCTGGCCTGCGCAATGGCGTGGCGCAATCCCACTGTTGAAACCCGGCTCCAGCACGTGCAGCATGCAGCCGCCCACCTTCCCCTCCCTCACTCCCACTCCAAGCCCCCGCAATTGCAGGTGCCAATGGCTGCCTTCACATCACTTTCCATCACCAGAACCCGCCAGACACAATCAACCACTTCTGGTTGGCCGCGCCAGCAGCAGCATTCCCCCCCACAGCCACAGTGCCCCCCCGTCTCCTCGCTCCCATTCCTCATCTCACTCTAAGATCTCCTCATCAGTGTCCAGACACACTCTCTGTTTTTTCATGCAGAAGCATCCCCACATAGCCACCGTGCCCCTCCGTCTCCCCGCTCACATTGTTCATCTCAAAGATTTCCTCCTTGGTGTCCAGCACCAGAGCATCATCAATGCCCACCTGCGGGAAGGCCACAAGGAGATGGGATCAGAGATGTGCAGCGCAGCGGGGGGCGGGATGATGCATAAGAGGCAGCGCAGTAGGGGGGAGAGGCACGTCGCGAAATGCAGGGCAGGGCAGCGGGTTCAAGCAGCACTGCCTGCCACGGCGTCCCGCTTGGCACTGCGTCTCGCAAGTCGCTGGCGTGGCAGTGGGCACTGCAACTGGCAGGCATGGTGGTACTTCCTCAAGTGGCGCACCTCTGAAGGAGATGGCGGTCCAAAGCGAAGGCAAAGGGGGGGAAGGGGGCAGGGCAGAAAGTAAACCACGGGTGCTCAGCCACAGTTTGGCTGGGAGGAGCAACCAGGCAGGGAAGCAGAGGCCACGGGCAGCCATGTGAGGAGGCACTTCAAGGGCAGGCAGGCAGGCAGGCAGGCAGGGCGAGCACGCAAGATATCCATCCCTCAGCGGCAGAACTGGCGGCTCAAGGGCGGCCTCTGCCCCGCTGCCTGGGCAGGACGAGGTGCTCCCGAGCGTCATTGCTGCACTGTTCACCTCCTGCGACAGGGCGAGTGAGCATGGGGGGTGGTCAAGGTGTGCTGGGTTCTGGTCAGCAGCGTGATCTGCAACCATAGCTTGATTGGCTGCCGCAGCAGCAGTGGCGACGTCAGCAGTGGCATCCACGAGAGTGTCGCCGGCATCGCCGGCATCGGCTACAGGTTCAAATGCTCATTACACAAGTGTGCTCACCGTACTCGTTCTCAATGATGGCAATCTTCTTGCCATGCTCGCCTGCACGCAAACACAGAGCCGGGGTTTCAGACCAACGAAGTCCCTGAAAGCGGCAGAATTTCAACGTCGGCACCCCACAGCCCAGCAATTCCTCTAAACTGGTGGCACGCCCTTGTCTCCTCAACCACTGCAGCCCACCGATGTGTATGCATGAACATGGATTGAAGCAGCAATATTTAAACCAGAATCACAGCAACCTCCAGGGCCACCCCCGGGCGACAGGCACGTGTCCGCTGCGACCGCCAACACTTGCCGCCCCCACGCACCGTGCAGGATGTGGTTGACCAGCGTGGTTTTCCCTGCAGCATCATTTCAGTTACAAGCGTTATTCAGACTGTTCCGTCGGATTGGAGAGGGGAAAAGCCAAGAGCCGCGACAGCACTGGCGGCGGCGGCAGGAGCGGCGGCGGTGGGAGGCGTAGGTGAGTGCAGCAGCGACCGCCGCGGCGGGCACATCCCCGAACAACAGCTTCGAGCGGTCTGCGGGCAAGGGCTGGCTTTCTGCAGCAAGTTCGGCAGCCATGTGCGGAATGGTCTGCGGCGTGGCTGGACCTACACCGCCGCTCACCTGCTCCCAAGAACCCGGTGATCACCGACACCGGCACCTTGCTCTGTGCGGGCGCCATCCTTGCAGCCGATGGAGCGAGTGTTTGGCGCTCTAAACCGGCCGGCTGCTGGTGCTGCGTGCGCGCTGAGCGGGCGCCAAGTCAAATGTGGCAACGCGAAGAGAGAGAAACCAGCCCACAGTGGCGCTACCAATACCAATGCGCCGCCGCCACGCCGGCTGGCGGCGGCGAGAGGGCAGTCGACAACTTGGACGCCCAACTTGCACCACAGGCCACTTCAGACGATCGCTCTGTTGGGTCTCTGGGGTTGGGAGTCACAGGTGTAGAGTTTGACAGCGTGCAATGTACAAACCAGCCAGTGGTCTGCACTGTGATTGCCACCCCCTGCCTCCTTCAGCCTCCTGCTCCGCTTGCGACAGAACGGGAATGTATGAAGTGTGGAATGTAAGATTCATTCTGACAAAGACAGACAAACGCGTGACAAAGACAAACACTGACGGAACAACCAAAGAGAGAGAAGGAAAGAAAGCAGTGGTCAGAGATCAGAGACTAGACCCTGCCCCACCAGTGTTGCCGTGGGCACCGCGGCTGCCAACAATCGTGCTGATGCAGGGCAGAGTACCCGCTGTTGGCAATTTGCTGCCTACTTCTGAACTGCTCTGCCAACTGAAAACTGTGCCTGCTGCTTCACCAAACGAGGCACACAGACCCGCGGCGCTGCACAAGTGCATGCCGTGCTGCAAAACGCCTGTTGCTGCCTGCGGTGGCGGCACCTACAAACCATCAGCGCTGCACGCCCACATGCCGCGCTAGCAGAGAGCGGCTGTTGCTGCCACAATGGGTGGGGCGCAACACTGTCGGCGCTGCGCTGTCACATGCCCCGCTGCAGCGCGGCTTTTGCTGCCGCGGTCGCCGCTTTCACATCATTTGCCGTCACAATGTAGTCGGGCCCATGCTGCTCCTGCAGCCTGGAAATGGCAGCCCTGCAGGCACGGCAAGGCAAGGCAGGGCAGGGCAAGGCAGCAGGTGAGGCAGCAGCATCATATGCACACAACACAGCCTGCAGGCCCATCACATGCACACATGGCACACAAGCAGAGCGCATCACATGCACACCCAGCGCACAGGAGCGGCCATCAAACAGCGGAGCAAGGCAGTCGGGCAGGCGGGCAGGCAGGCAGACAGGCAGGCAGGCAGGCGGGCATGCAAGCAAGCAGGGAGGCAGGCAGGCAGGCAAGCGGACGGGCAGGCGGGCAGGCAGGCAGCGGGCGAGCCAAGCAGGCAGGCAGGCAGGCAACGACCGGCAGTACGCGGCGGGCAGCGCACGTGAGTTGGTCTGAGAAGGATCGGAAGCCGGCTGCGATGGCCATCTGCTGCTGCTTGGGAAGCTCTGACAGCATCTCGGCCGCATCCTCGTCCAGGGTGCGCCCACGGCGCCTGAAAGAAGCAAGTGTACAGCCCAAGGGCGTGGGGTTAGGGGAAACAACAGGACATGAAGCCAAAGGCACCGGTCACACCTGCCGTCCACTGACTGCTTAAGGCGCCTGAAGGGTCACCACAAGGAAGGGGCAGGGCATTCGATCGAATAATGTTGCATTGCAGCAGCAACACGACAGGGTGCAGCAGATGCTCAGGGAGGGGGCAGGGCACGGTGTACAAGCGGTTGCAACAGCTGTCCTCCTGCCCTAGGGCTGGAGAGGGAGGGGAGGTGCCGCACAGATGCTGGGTGGCTGTTGTGAGAAGAGTGAGGCGTGTGTGGGCGGCGACGCCAGCCTGCAAGAACACTGCTCACTCATGCCCTCCCAACCCTCCGATCCACACAGCACTCACCACACCACCTTGGAGATGTGTGGGCGGCACAATCAGCTCGCGAGGAGACCTTGCCTACCCACCCCACCTGCCATCCATCGCCAGCCATGTGCTCTCAACCTCACCTCACCTCACCTCATCGTACCGGCCTGCGGATGTGGGCAGAAATGCACAGCCCGCGAAACGCGGCCCACCCACCCCATACCAACACACCAAACTGGCCCGCACTGGAGCCACTGCCCGCCCTCTCTCACCGCTCCGACTTGCGGATGTCTGCCGCAATCTCGGACAGCGAGTAGACCTCGCCCTCTGCATGCATCCCCTCGCCGCCATCCCCCGCCGCCCCCAGCCCCGCAGGCGGCTCGGGAGGCTCCCAGGGCTCGCCGGCAAGTCGCCAGGGCAGCTCGTCGTCTTGGGCCAGATCGTAGAGGAAGTCTGCAGGGGTGAAAGAAGCAGGAAAGGCAGATGTCAATTGCCTGCATGTGCTGTTTTGTGTGAGGCACATGTGCACGGGACCCACAGGAAGCCTGCACAGGTGAGGGGGAACACAAGTGCAGTTTGTATATGCAGGTTGAAGGGTATTAGACGTTGAAAGAATAGGTTGAGTGAGTTGGGTGTAGGGAGGGGATGCGAGTTGGCAAGCAGGGAAGGGGCAGAGATGGGCAGCTGGAAGCAAGCAGGGGCAGGCTTGGGGCGTACATATCACGCCCCCGTGTGACTTTATGACCGCGGGTCGGCCCAGCTGTCGCCGTCTGGAGGCGGGTCTGCAGCAGGTGCCAGCCACCGCCAGGCAGCGCCCAGCAGCAGCCACCCTGCCCAGCCCAGCCATGCACCCATGTCCACTCACGCTCTTCGAGAAATGTCACGCTGCACTCCTCGTGCTCCCCATATCCCTTCTCTGGATCGGGGTCATATCTAGGGGCGGGGGGTGGGGAGGAGATCAAAGAGATGAGCGGCGGGAGGCAGGGAGAGGACGGGTCAAGGGTGGCAGCGGCAGGGGCGGCAAGTGGCGCTGCAGGCCAACCTTCATTCAAGCTGTGCCCGTGCAGCGAGTAGCTGCCACGCCATGACAGGATCGTGCCCAGCAGCAGGGGCACGGCAGCTGACAAGGGTGCGGCAGGTCCTCACCGCAGCACGTACACCGCCCGCCCCTCGCCGTCCGTCTGGTCGTCCGCCCGCCGGTGCAGCTCGGCGCCCCACCACTGCAGGAAAGCCAGCAGAGGCACATCCAGAGCCAGTTGGGTGTGCTGTGCGTTGGTGCCCTGCCCGCCGGGCGGCAGCAAAATAGTTCGAGCGCGCCCTCACCTTTGTCGTGCTGGTGCCCTCCTCTTCAAGTGCCCAAAGAACCTCGACACGTGTCTGCAGCGCAATCCCCATCGCTGCAGGGAGGTCGGGCACCACGGGCGCCTCGTGCTCCTCTTGCTGCTCGGCGGTTGCCCATGGCAGTGCCGCGCCTTGCTGATCCATCGTGGTGTGTGCCGAAGTTTTAAATTGTCGGCAAGTCTGCCACCAGAGCACATGGTGACGGCGGTGGCGCCCCGCTGACGCTGCGTCCCCGCCAATTTCAAATCGAGCATGAGGGCACATGCAGGGCATTGGCGCTGTGAATGTGGAGCCACCGATCTTTCACACGAAGCATATCCATCCTGTATGATGCAGTTGGGTTTGTGGCTTGCGGCATCCAGAAGCGACACCGCGAGCCGCCGGCGACGCATCCGCCGCCTGCAAGTTTCCTGCCATTCTTCTAGGGAGTTGCTACCTGGTGCATTGTGATAGATGTCAAGCCTGCAAGTTCCCTGCCATTCTTCTAGGGAGTTGCTACCTGGTGCATTGTGATAAATATAAGTCCCTGCCATTCTTCTAGGGAGTTGCCAATGCCTCCAGCGCTCGCCAGGTGGCGCTCACAGCTTGTGCATGGAATGGAGCGGCCCATAGGGCTACCATGGGCGGCCTATGTTCAGTGTTGGGCTCCTCTAGCCCTGCAACTCGGTAAGGCAGGCCACATTTCGGGCACAACCCCAGCGATGGCAGGAGAGGGCCATTCTGCTCTTCGCGGCTTGCTGCCAGGTAATCAGCTATGGATGTCGCGAGAGGGCCTGTGAGCATCCGCCTCACCCCACTGCCACCCGCAAGTGGGCCCAGCTGAAAACCCTGGGGGCCACCTGGGGGCAGTTTGGCGGCTGCTCTCCGCGCCCAGGGCGCGCCCAACCCTGAGTGTACCTTCATGGCATGCCCGCAAGCGCCTCCTGGACGTAACACGCGCCCGACCACCGGCTCTGTTGCTGCCGCTGGTCCCGCCCTCACACCGCTAAGCCGCTGCCGTGCCCGCCTCCTGCAGGCGACCAATTTGGCGGCGCAGCTGCACCCACTGAGAGCCAGCTAGAGTCGGATGTGTACACATTCACAGACACAGAGCTGCAGTCGCTTTTGGTGTGCCTGGACCAGGGGCAGGGGTGCCACCTGGCAGAGGGCAGCATGCTGGGCGGTTCGGGCAGCACCCACCAAAGCCTGCAATTTCTGCCGCACCTGGCCAGCAGCCACGGCAGCCCGGAGCATGCGCCTGCTGTGTTCGTGCCAGCCGACCTCACAGGCCGGTCTAGCCTGCAGCAGCTTGGCACTGGCATGCCGCCGCACCTGTCGCTGCCGCTGCCGGCGCTGCCGCTGGGGCCCCCGGGCGGGGATGCTCAGCAGCCGGCGGGGACATACCAGCAGCAGCAGCAGCAGCAGCACCGGCAGCCTTCCATCAAGCTCCAAGTGGGCCAGAGGCAGCAGGGGCGGGGCCAGGGGCAGCAGCGTCCGGCGCGAGCGGCGGCGGCTGCAGCGGCGGCAGCCCATGCGGCGGCAGCTGCTCGAGAGGCGGCGGCCAACGCGGCGGCAGCTGCCAAGCAGCCGCACAGCATGGTGGAGAAGCAGCGGCGGGACCGCATCAACACCTTGATAGATGAGGTGGGTGGGTGAGGATTGATGCATGTCTGTGCCGGGGATGGCTGCCTTAGGACTATGGACGGCTGCAGGCTGGGCAGCGGTGCACGCAGGGCGTGGGCTCATGCACAAGCAGCTCGGCGCCTCCTCGAGAATTGCAATGCTTTGTCCTCTGACACACAAAGCAATCACCCTGGCTCCCATCGGCTCCACCCCTCGCAGTGTGGTCCGCCGCACGTCACACGTGTTGCACTGCTCTATCCGCAAACGCGCACAGCTTTTCACCCGTGGCTTTAGCCCGTCACTCTGTCCGTGCTGGCTTCAATCCTTCAATCTGTTTGTGCTTGCTGCACAAACAAGCCTCACTATTCGATCCCGACCCCTTTGCCATGCCTCCCTACCTCCCTGCAGCTTCGAGAGCTGGTCCCTGCTCAGGCCGCCGACCTGCCCGCCGCTTTGGCGGCCGAGGCGTCTGCGGCGGGCGACTGCCGGCGGCCGAAGCACGTCGTCCTGTCGGACACAATCCGGCTCATCAAAGACCTGCAGCTGCAAGTGGCAGAGCAGCAGATGGAGCACGACGGGCTGCAGCTGCTTGATCCTGCGCTGCAGACGCGGCCTCACTCGCCGCCGCTGATAGACAGCCCCCCGCACCGGCCGCGCTGCCAGGCGCTCAGCGGCGCTGCTGGGCTGTCGGAAGGGAGGCACTCTTTGAAGGTGCAGCGGTGCAGCATGGAGTGTGGGCATCCGGAGCTGCCCCTGGCACCGGATGATGATGCCGTGTCGGTGTGCGGCGTTGTGGTGGAGGAAGCAGAGGGCAGCAGCAGATACGTGAAGGTGCGGGGCTGAGGAATTGGGGGGACAGGCAGGGGGCTTGGCATGCATGCAAGGGGAGCAGCAGATGGTGGTACATCCTGCCTGCAGCATGTCTGGTCAGCATTGAACTCTGGCATTGGAACCCGTGCCAAGCCAGCCCTGCACACCTGCCTGCTAACCTGCCTCGCCGCCCCTGTTCTCTTGGTCTATTCGTCACAAAGCGTAGATCACCAGCCCCGACCGGCTTGGCCTGCCAGACGATGTGTTCCGGGCCCCGACAGGCTTTCCCCAAACCCATAACCCTGTAAACCTACACCCTAAGCCCCCGCGCAACCACATTCCCTGCCCGCTCCTCTCACCTCATGCCCTCCCCGTCTACGATCGGATAATTGATTTGCCAACCCGTCCGTGTGCTCCACCCAGCAGGTCACCTGCGCCGACCGGCACGGTTTGTTGGCAGATGTGGTGCGGGCGCTCAAGGAACTACCCTTGGAAATCACGACGGCCGCCATCACCACGCGGCGGGACCGCATTGTGTACGACGTCTTCCAGGTGGGGCCGGCCTCGTGCTGTTGAAGAAAGCAACTGCTGTTTCCTGGTGCATGTGAGGGCGGTCAAGAAAGGCGGGCAGTCACCATGCACTGTGACACATTGTGTACGACGTCTTTCAGGTGGGGCCGGCCTCGTGAATCCGGCAATGCAGCTGCAACTACAGATTGTTTTGTTAAAAAGAGACGGGCGGGGGTCTCGGCATGTGCCACGCAGTTGTGTATGATGTGTTCCAGGTGGATTGGCATGCACACTGGTCACATGTTTGGTTAGATCTGCGATGGCTGAGAGCAAGTTTATCGGATGGCAGGGGTGCCGGGCGGTGTGGCAGGGCTACAGTGGCGTCGGCTGTCGCTTGGCATGGCGTGGCTGCCCCAGCCGTGACCCTGCCCACGCTTGCTCATGCTCCTCACGTGCCCCACGTTCTCTATACCTCCCTCCCTCCCTCCCCACCTTACCTCCTCCTGCCCTCATCTCCCCCTCTTTTACCGCTCCCTCCCCACCTCCCTCGCCCTACTCTTTCCCTCCCTCTTCCCCGACTCCCAGGTTGAGCTGGAGGACCCCTGCCTGCCCCACTTAACCCTCTCCTCCCTCCCTCCCTCTCTCTCTCTGGCCCCACACTGATGCCCTACCTCTTCCTGCACCCGCACCCCCTCCTCAGGTTGAGCTGGAGGACCCCTGCCTGCCCCACCACACCATCAGCACCGCTGTGGAAGCGGCGCTGCGCCTCCCCGGGCCCGGGGACAAGAAGCGACGCCAGTCCTCGCCATCCCTCTCACTGTGACCCCGCCTGCCCACAGCGGCGCACGCCCCAGCTGGCTCTCTCTATTGATTGATCTAAGGCCTGCACGACACCCTGTACGGGTTGTTCCCGTGCCTGCACGGCTGCGGTGCACCGGTGCTGCCAGCCGCGGCTGGCGAGAGGGCCGCCTGGCTGCAGCACACGCATCACATTTCTGCTATCGCTTCAGCTTTGTACTTTCATTGCACGATTCAAAAACCAATACCCCGTGGCGCACAGTGCTAGCGGGGCACCTCAATACTTGCCCTTCCCCCAGCCCGCCTCCAACAACCACCCCTAGACCAGCAAGCCCGCGCCGGCGCTGCCTCAAACCGCACCTCAAGTGCTGCCTTCGCCCCTTGCTTCGCCCTGGCCCCTTTCTCCTTGCTTCTCCCCTGCCACACCCTATGCCCCAAACCCCCAGCCTACCCCTTTGCTACAACCCTTGTCCCTTGGACCCCTTCAGGCGGCGCTTCACGCATCTCCTGCTACCTGTCCTGACGTCTTTCTCCTGCTGACTCAGCCCCCTTTTCGGTGATCTGTCCCTGTCATTCTTGAGGCAGCCCTCCGTGGCCCCCGCCCTGAATCTGTAAACCTAACGTGTGTCCGGAGAGTGATGCACATCCAGAGAGACATGCTGGTGGTGTAGCCGCCAGTGCAGGAGCATGGGCAGCGTGGAGAGAGGGCAGGCGGCTCATGCAGACGCCCGGTTGGCATTGCTGCAGCAGTTGATGCACATCTGCCCTCTGCTTGCTTGCACGCCACCCCCGCCTAGCTCCACTGGTTAACTCTTTGCGCTCATATATTCATCCATTTTACAGCTCTGCAGCAACACAAAAGCGTGCCTCTCTGTGCTCCCTGCTGCTCGTCCCCAATCAAGCGCCCCTCTCTAGTGCAGAAGTGCAAATTGAGGAGTGCACCTCACAGCTGCACAGCACCTTGATCTAATGACGGACGCGTCTACGGCTGAAAACTGAGAGCTGTGCTGCAGAGTGAAGCAGGCGACAGGGTCCAGCGGCAGCCGCCATGTGGGCAAAGCATCGATAGCGTGGCCCCCCCACCAGCGCACAACCGCACCGCTGCTGCGGGGTGCAACCTGCAAATGCCACGCACTGCCGAAGGTCATTGCACATCGCACACTCACTCATCTTTTACCCACCAAGTTTCTTCCTGTGATTGCTGCTTTTGAGACAGCAGAGGGTACAGTATGCGCTGACCCGCAGTGAGCGGCTGGCGTTGTGAGCTGGCGGCGGCGCTGCCGCTGTGACCAGGTTGACCTGGGCGGACATGCCCCCCCCCCCTCCACACGAGTGCTGATTTGTGCTTGTTTCGGAACGTCCGCACCTCTCATCGCCTCGAATTCCGAGCAGAGGAAGGGTTCCGCACCCTAGAGCTAGGGCACTTGTTTCTTGCACCTTCCCCGCAACCAGCGTCCATTTGTGAGCGACACTTTGCTTGTAGCAACTCTCACGCCCGCCTTGGAGCCGGGACCAGCCCGCATGGCGACGGTTCCTGCGGAAGCGGTGCTCCAAGTGCTCAAGGAGCTTTCGCACAACATACGAGGTGCAACATCCGTTGCAAAGGCCGCAATCCCCGTGCAGGGATAGCCGCAGCCAGCCACCGGCCTTTGTGCCGCCGCTCCTTGCCTCTCCTGTCGCCGCCGCGCTTTATGCTTGCACTGCGGTTCCATTCGTTGATGTGCTCAGTCTCGCGATACGTGAGACTCACGCACCCCATCGGCATTGCTTCATAAACCTAGCCATTGCCTGGCTGGCCAGCCCTCTCGGCTATGCACATTGTTACGCCTTCCCACCGCATCTTATTCCCTGCTCCCGTGCTCCCGGCACCCCTAGATGTGGGCACTAGCATGGACTCCCCCCTCTCCTCGCCCTCCTTCCTTCCTTCCTTCCTGGTCACCTCCGCCCTCATGAAACAGCTCTTTGGTATATGCCCGCTCCCGTAACTGCAGACCTGGATGTGGGCACCCGAGTGGATCGCCACCAGAAGCTGCCCGTGGCCCAATTTTTGAGAGACTACGTGGCTGCCAACAAGCCAGTGGTGCTCACAAGTAAGGGGAGGGGGGGAGGGAGAGACCAAAGCGGGGACGGTGGTTGCCAAAGTGGAGTTGGTGTCCAGGTTGGTGGCGATGTGTGGGCAGGAAGGCAAGGGGGAGTCCTTCTTACGCTGCACACCTGGGGTTGATACGTGTTGGGCTGTGCCGCTAGCAGTGCACAGTGAGTGAAGTGCTGCCTTGGAAAAGGTTTGGGCAGGCCGGCTCTGGGCTTGACAGCCGCTCAGGCGCTGCCGCTCCACACATGCGCCCGCACCGCTGCCGCTGCCTGTGCTCACTTGCATTTGTGTGCTTCACATATTTTCATCCACAACGAAGCATGCGACAATGATACCCACACTTGTCGCCCCCCCGTGCTGCAGGCGTGGTGAGCCATTGGCCCGCCTTTTCTAACTGGACCGATGAGTACCTGTGTGAACGCGCTGGTGACACGGAAGTGACGGTTGCACTGACCCCAAATGGCCGAGCGGATGCCGTCACACCGCTGCCCGGAAGCGGCGGCGCGGGGCTCAGCGGGGCCAGCAGCCAAGCCAGCAGCCCAAGCAGCGGTAGCCCCACAGCTGCGGCTGCTGAAGGTGCAGCAGAGGCTGACACAACAGCAGCAGAAGCTAGCGGCAGCGGCAGCAGCGGCAGCGGCAGCGGCAGCGGCGGGGGTGCCGGCGACGGCGCCGCTCCAGCAGAGTGTTTTGCACTGCCTCATCAAGTCAAGATGCCGCTGCGTGACTTCCTCTCACTCCTGCGTTCCAGCCGGGAGCAGCCGGCGGCGGCAGGGACAGCTGGCGCTGCTGAGCTGGCAGCGCAGGCAGCCGGCGGTGGTCGTACTGCCAGAGGTACTGCCAGCGGTGTGGTGCCGTACCTGCAGTACCAGAACAGCAGCCTGACGGCAGAGGTGCCGCAGCTGCTGGGCGATGTGGACCTGCTGCTCAGCTGGGCCACCCAAGCTTTTGGTGAGCTGCCTGGCAATGTGTTCGCATCCCCTCTGCTGCGTGCGGTTATGTTCTTTGCCCCGCCCTGCTCAGCTGGCAACCCAGGCATTTGGTGAGCTGCTTGTTTGTGTTCGCATCCCCTCTGCTGCGTGCTGTTGTGCTCTTTGTTTTCCCTGCTCAGCTGGGCATCCCAGGCATTTGGTGTTCTGCTTGACGATGTGTTCGCATCCCCTCTGCTGCGTGCGGTTCTGTTCTTTGCCCCGCCCTTCTCAGCTGGGCCACCCAAGCATTTGGTGAGCTGCTTGCTTGTGTTTTTTCCCATTCCCTCTGCTGCGTGCGGTCATGTTCTTTGCCCCGCACTGCTCAGCTGGCAACCCCAGGCATTTGGTGAGCTGACGCTGTGCCCGCTGTGCTCTGCTGTGTTCTGCTGGGCACCACTGTCCTGCCATCTCCCCTGCCACCTTCACTCCCGTGACCTCCACCCCTGCCCTCCGTCCCTCCCCTGCCAGCCTCACTGCACTGCCCCCCCCCCGCTCTCCCCCTCCACTCCGCTTTACTCTCCCCTCTTCCACTCCCCTTTCCTCCCCCCCCATCCCGCCCAGGTGGGTTGCCCGAGGCGGTCAACCTTTGGATTGGAGACGAGCGCAGCGTGACCAGCTGGCACAAGGACCCTTTTGAGAATGTGTATGCTGGCAAGTGGGGGATGTAGGCAATGTGGCCAGGCCTTGGCTTCTGGTGACGGGAGCGACAGCAACCATAAGGCGTAGGGAGGGGCGTAAGGCGCGGCATGTGGGGGAGATTTGGGTGTGGGGCAGGCGTTGGTTTTTGGTGACAGGAGCACGGGGTGCAGGCGGGGCGGGGCGGAAATGAGGGTATGGGGCAGGTTGCGTGACATGTGGTGAAGGGGTTGTGGGCGCTGCTGTGATGCATGCGCTTGCCTTGCCTGCAGCCTGTTCGCATTGCCTGCAGCCTGTTTGCCTTACCTGCAGCCTGTTTGCATTGCCTGCAGCAAGTTTGTGAGTGCTCGGTCCCTCGCCTTGATTGTATTGCCCACTCGCTGCCCTGGCCCTGCAGTGGTGGCAGGCAGCAAGACATTCACGCTCATGCCGCCAGCGGAGCTTTACCGCATGCGGCTGAAGCAGTACAGCCTGGTGAGTTGTGACAGCTCACGTAGCACAAGGGATCCGGGGCAGTACCACTCAGTACCAACTGGATGTCGCTGTATTGCAGCTCGAGCAAGCAGCACACTCGAGGAGAGACAGGGCAGAGGCACCTCCATTGCAAGCGGAGCAGCCCGGCTCTCAATTGCCAAGCCCCCCTGTCGCTGACCCACCCACGCCCCTTCCACTAACCATGCGCAGGCCACTTACAAGCCCGCGGGCGGTGCCTCTGGCGACGATGGCAGCCCTGCTGAGGTGGCGGCGCTTGCCAGCGGGGCGGCCCCTCTGGCCCCCGTGCTGGGTGACCCCCCGACGAGCGTGCTGTGGTCCTCGGTGCAACCTTCCCAGGACATCCAAGCGCAGCAGGCACAGCAGGCACAGCAGCAGGGCAGGCAGCAGAGCCAGCAGCAGCGGCGGCAGCAGCAGCAGCGGCAGCAGCAGCAGGGGCAGGCGCACGAGTGCATGGGTGCAGCGGCTGCGGAGCCTGCGGGAGAGCCAGAGTTTGACCTGTTTTCGGACCCCTCCCTGCCGCCTCCCCTGAGGGTGACTGTGAAGGCGGGGGAGGCCCTCTACCTTCCGGCCATGTGGTGGCACCAGGTGGGATGCGGCAACTAGGCAGCCTGGCCGGCTGGCTGTGTGGTTGGGCTGGCTGGCTGGCTGGGCAGGCTGGGCAGGTGTCTGGCTTGGGTGGAGGTGTGGTGATGGAGGGTTCCGGCGGCCCCTGCCTGCAGGGCACTGGTCGACTTGTGGATATATGGTTTCCAGGGGCCTCTGTATGGTGGTGTTCCAGGGCAAGTGTGAGGGCGGGGGGAGGCTGTGTGCCTGCCCTCCTTGTGGTGGCACCAGATGGGGCGGGCTGGGCAGGACAGCCATTTGCTTGGAGGTGAAGTGAGGCGGGGGGACGTCAGGGAAGTGTTTCTGCCACGCGCCTGCTGTCCCCGTTTGCCCACTGCTGCCCGCATGTTGAGCAGGAGCCAGTCGTGTGAGAGGCTTAGCCCTCCCGAAGTAAGCCTGTGTTCTTGCTCACTGCTGTGCCTGCCAGAACCCGCTCACTGCCCCTCGTCCTCTGTACATATCTTTCCCCCTCCGCCCACCGCCCACCTCTGCCCACTCCCGCCCATTGCCACCCACCGCAGGTTGAGCAGGAGCCTGATGCGTCGGGGCGGGCCATTGCAGTCAACTATTGGTACGCAGTGTGTTACAGGCACCCTGCCTAGTTGGACCAGGAGTGAGATCTGTCTGCATGGCAGCTGACCGGTGCCATTGGCTTAATTTCCTGCTGGCGATCTCAACCCCATGCCCCGGACGGTCATCTTCTTGCACTTCTTCAGCTTGCACAGCATAGCCCCTGCGTCTTGCGAAAGTGCAGTGCTGTTGCACATTTGCCAGTGCCGTGGAAGAGCACTCGCAAAGCCATGGGAGGCGCCTGCCGGCCGGCCGGCCTGCCGGCCGGCCGGCCTGCGCGTTCCCTACGGCTGCCTCTTCCGTCCCCGCTGCCGTCACCGCTCACGCATGCACCAACCTGCCTGCCTGCTGCCTCCCTGCATCATCTGCCCAGCAGGTACGACATGAAGTTCGACGTCAAGCAGGCATACCTGCAAGCCGTGGAACGCCTGGCCGAGCTACTGGGCCTGAACGAGCCGCCGCCTGCACTCACGAGAAGCAAGTGATTCAACAGAGGCATGATGGGCAATGGCTGAATGACACCTGCGCACTCATTTGATCGACCACAAACATCGCCCACGGCCGCCCCACGCCCCACGCTCTGACCGCAAGCGCTCCCAGGAACACCGGGGGCTGGAACGTGGATAGCAAGGAGCGGTGCTTGCCTCCACGCTCCTCCTTTCAATCCCCATGCAGCATAGCATGCCCGTCATGACCAAAACGTAGTTACCCCCTCTATGCCAACTATATATTTGTTGCCACGATGCTGATAGACCCCTTCCCCTTCCCCTTCCCTGCACCGTGTACCCCTTCCCTGTGCTTCTGGGTGCAGTGCGTCCCTGCTCCCTGTGCTCCTTCCTTGTGCCCCTTGGTATGGTCGCTACCGAGTGCCACGCATGGGCCGCCACTGCCCTCGCTCCGCATGCCCACTCGGCACGACACGTCTCACTGCCCCTTCCCACTCCCTCTATCACACCCTTATGTCTGGCCTTTGGCTTGCCTTCGGCCCCTCTCCACCTGCCTCGTGGCACTGTGCTCACTTTGTGGTGCATGCCTCGTCAACCTCTCAGGATTGTGTTCGTCTTAAAGTTGAATCCTCTTTCAGGGGATCATCATGTGAACAGCTGTCGCGACTAGACTGTGCTCACATTGAGTGTCAAGGTTGTCAACTGGGCTCCCATGCGAACACACAGTCCCGGCGCACGCACAGAGCAGATCTGGTGTTGCGTGGAGGACGAGTGATGCCAGAAGGAGGAGAAGGAGGCAGAGGGAGGAGAAGCAGGCTCCATGAACACAGGCAGAGGGAGGAGAAGCAGGCTCCATGAACACAGGCAGAGGGAGGAGAAGCAGGCTCCATGAACACAGGCAGAGGGAGGAGAAGCAGAGGATGAAGGGACGAGGAGAAGAAGGGGGAGGGCGCAGGAGCGTACAGAGGGGCATGGGGAGGGTGGCCGGGGATGAGTAGTGATGAACATGTCCCATTGGACGAGAGGCAGGCAGGCAGGTACAAAGAGCAGGCAACGGAAAGCGTCAGCCCCCAGGCGGTGCCAGTGGTATGGTAGACAGTACAGACGGCTGGAGCGAATGGGAGGCCGCTGGCGGAGGGGGTGGGGAGTGGGGCACGAAAGGAAAGCGGAAGGTGATGATAACACACGTGCACGAATGTGTGCAATGCCAACCACAGTGCACAGAGGGTCCGGTGAGTGGCAGTATGTGTACGCACTTGCCGCTTGTGGAGGAGGAGAGGGATTTGCACGGGATGCTGTACAGCGCTGATGCAACGGCAAGAGAGGGTTTGAGAAGGAGTCATAGAGTGCGCTCGAGGGAATGGGAGTGGCTGGCAGGACGTGGCGAGCACACACGTGTGCACAGGCACACGGCTATTGGGATCTGCTTATTGAGGTATGGCGATGGTAGTGCCGACGGGATCCTATGTTTTCTATATGGCTTCTATATTGCACAGCACGTGCGTCTGCAAGCGTGGTGGGACTACGCCAGGCCAATCCACCGCCTCACAGCACCCAACAGACCTTGCACCGCCCCGCTGCCCGCCTGCTGCTGCGGCAGTTGGGGCGGTGGGATGCACTGCCCCTGCGCTGCGCTTGCCGGCTGGGCAATCGCTGCCTGCACCTCTGCCTGCCCATGCACCTGCTGCTGCTGCTGCTGCTGAGCTGGCTGCTGCTGAGCTGGCAGCGACGGCTGAGCTGGCTCGTCCACATCCATCGGCATGGTGCCTGCAGCTGCCTCGAAGTAAGACCCGCTGACCTCGGAGTCACCGTCTGCCTGCACCTGCTGCTGCTGCTGTTGCCGCTGCTGATGATGTGGCGCCTGCTGATGTGGCAGAGGCCCCGCAGGCTGCACCTCGCCAACCACAGCACGCTGCTGCTGCTGCTGCTGCTGCTGCGCCTGCTGCGCCTGCTGCTGGGGCACCTGCTGCTGCTGCTGCTGGTGAAGGTGGCATCTGGTTGCCTCTGCCAGCGCTGCAGCCACCGCCGCAGCCACCGCCGCAGCAGGGAAGCTCGGGCCTGGGTGCACCTCCGGATCACGAGGCGCTGCAGCAGAGGCGGGGGCGGGTGCGCTGTCACCTGAGCCTCCCGCTGCGTGCTGAGAGCGCAGGCCGGAACGGGTGCCACGCCGCAGCACTGGAGTCGGCCGCTGCGGCCGCTGCTCCACCTCATCCCACCCAGCCTCATCCCACCCAGCCGCAGCAGCACGCTTGGAGGGCCTGCCGTGCGCACCTCCCGACAGCGGCCGCTTGCTGCGATTGGCGGGTGCTGTGCCAGAAGGCCCTGCCCCGTCAGCGTGAGCTGGCGCCTGGTGCACCGGCTGCTCCACGCTGGCTGTCGCCACGCTGCCGCCCCGGCTGTGCCGCCGTCGCCGCATCGCGGGGCCGCCCTGCGCCAGCGTACTGCCTCCATCCGACTCGCTGTCAGCTGCACAGCACAGCACAGCACAGCAGCATGAACAATTCTTCTGAGGTTTGTGGCGCTCGCTCAAAGGGCTAGGGCCGAGCGCTGGTTGTGAGTGTCTGCTCATGCAACCGCCCCCTACAGCTGTTTGGAAGGCGTACTCGGTGTGGCAAAAGGCAGCGCAAGCATGCCGGCCAGCAGCATGCTGCCAGGTGTAACCTGGGCAGGCCAGCCATCCCAGCCAGCTGTCATGCCAGCTGTGCCTTCTTTGGCGCTGTCCATGCAACAACCAAATTAACTGGACAGTTGCGCCCCTCCCATCCCTCGCTCACCACAGGGAGCAGCCCTTGCCCTGCGCAGCCCGGTGGCCGCCACGTCAGATTGGATGCTGACACTGGGTGCCGCCGCTCGCTGCCGCCGATTGGGGGAGGCAGCTGCCGCTGCTGCTGCCTGCACCGGCGGCGCCACCGCCACCGCCACCTCTGCCGCTGCGTCCGCTGCTGCTGCCGCGGCAGCCCCCTGCTGCTCCCCTGCACCCACGGCGCCTGCTGCGGCAGCATGCCCACGAGCACGTCGCTGCTGGGAGCGCTGCGCCGGGGCCCCTGCGGCCTGCAGTGCTCTCGCATTCGGCACCTCTGCTGCTGCACTCTGGTGTGCCGCGCTTCCGCGCTGCTGCTGCCTCAGCCGCCCGCCCTGAAGACCGCTCACCGCCAGCAGCCCAGAGGGAGACCCCCGCTGGTGTGGCGCCAGCTGGCGCAGGGCCGATGCCCGGGGCTGTGCCGGCGGGGCATCAAACCGCTGCTTGCTGATGGCCTCCACCCCTGCAGGCAGGCGGCGGCACCGGGCGACGGGCAGCAGCTCAGCACGCACAGCATGCAACGCAGCATCCAAAGGGATGCTGGGCCCTGGCCTCTTGCACACTATCTGCATCTGCACTCTATGCCTGAGTAGCAGGCAGGATGCTGCCCGTGTGCAGCTCACCTCAATCCGCCCCAGCCTCCCCTCGCTCCCAAATTCCTGGGGACCACAACTCTCCGACTCCCGCCCAGGCCCGCCCTCCTCACCCTCCCCGCACCTCTCCAACTCCTTGCAAGGTACCAACTCCTTACAAGGTAACCCCCACATCCTTATACCTCCCCCAACGCCTACCTGTGGATGCAGTTGCCTCTATCACCACCGCCGCCTGTGTTGCCACTGTGTCAGACTTCTCAGGCTTGGCAAGCACCGCCTCCTTCAGCGCAGCACCCGGGCTCTGGTGTGCGCCAATGGCACGGAAGCTGCTTGCAGGAGGTTGGGGGCGGGCAGGACGGTGAGGCAGGGGGCAGGAGGTAGGAGGCATGAGCATGCAATATGCAACAGGCAGGAGGGTGCCTGTGTACAGAATGCAACAGCTTTGGAAGCAGGAGGCAGGAGGGTGTCCGTGTGCTTAACGCGACAGCCCTGGAAGCAGGAGGCAGGAGGCAGGAAGGTCTCCGTGTGCAAAATGCAACAGCCTTGGACGGTGTGCATACGGCACGAGCCCAGCCAGCCCCACAAGCTCGCTGCGGCAGCAACCGTGGCAGCAGCTGGCGGAAGGCCGCCACATCTGCATGGGCACACTCACTCTTCTAGGGGCGGCTTGGAAATGGCAGTGTCTGCCAGCAGAATCTCCAGAGCGGCGGAGCGCCAAAAGGAGCACACATGGCTGGCCACTCGGAGCTGCAAGTATGGCAGGGCGGTTTTGGGTGGGAGGGGGCGGGTGGGTGCGAGGACAGGTGGGCGGTGAAGAGGTGGGGCAAGAAGTGTGCAGAGGCAGTCAGGGGATGGAGGGAACAGCGAGGCCAGTCGTATGCAGCACAAACTAGTTATAAGGCACACAAGAGTGCAGGTGGCTGGGCGCCCCGCCGTGTGCACGCCGCTCACCCAGCTCGGCCCGTCCTCCAGCGTCAGCAGCAGCTCGAGCACAGGATCCAACACGTCTCCGGGGGCCTGCCATGGGGAAGCAGGCTGCGCCCGGGCAAGGGGCAGCGAGGGGCCTCTGGAGGGTGAGGCGCCCTTGCGGAGCACCCCGTCTGTGCTGCCTCTGCGTCCAGTCATGGCGGGAAGGTCCTCCAGCACACAGGGAGCCGCAGCACTGCTGCTGCGCCCCTGCGGGACGCCTCGACACGTGAAGCGCTGCGCAGACTTGCGGACAGGCGAGCTTTGCAGAACGGCGTGCGATCGACCTGTAGACGGAATGGAACTGGTATGAGACGTGCGCAGGTATGGAACGAGGCAGCAGAAGTCTCAGCTGGAAGTCTGCAAGTTTGCCTGCCAGCTGGGCATCCATCTTGTTGCCTTCATGCCAGCGGGAGTCCATGTCACTTGAGGGTGCACTCCAGCTCCACCCTTGCAGCGAACCAGGGAACACGATTGCCGGACTGCCCCGCCGACAGCAGGTGCCTTGAAGCGCTGTCTGTCGCTCACAAAGGTCTTTAAGGGGCCTGCAGCATTGCGATCTGATACCGGGTGCACGTGCCGTGATCGATAGACGTCAAGGAGCGGCGGACAACCGCACGAGCATAGCTGCCGAGGCCTCGCTTCTGGGCACGACACTCTAGCAGCACCGGACGTCGCAGGTGGGTCCTGTCGAAGCAAGGAGCTCGGTTTGACGCTGGGGCGATGACAGTGCAGAGCTGCTGCTGCCTGCCGCCGCTGCCCGCTCGCCCACCCGCCGCTGCCGTCGCTGCGCCCGGCGCTCCCCACCAACTAGCTGCTTTATCATGCCCCGCGACCCCAACCCATTCCCATGTCACAACACACACATGTCTTGTGTTATTCTGTCGTTATGTTCTAACGTGCAGGCTGCCATCAACAGGCAGCGCGCGCTCCCCTCTGCCTGCGGGCAGCACAGGGCCTGTCCGAGGGCTACAAGCGAGCGGCAGGCGCGATGGATGCCGGCGGCGTGATCCAGACGCTGCTTCAGTCGCAGCAGCTGTCCGCCACGCAGCAGCAGCGGGTGCAGGCCACGCAGCTGAATGAGCAGGTGAGGCTGGGCCAAAAGACAAAGAAGAAATGGCATGTGAAGGTCACGGGGCAGGTGAGGCTGGGCGGGCCACCCCCTGGTGAGTAGGAAGTGACGAGTGCAGGTCTGGCGCTCCCAAAGTGACGACTGGAGGGATGCAGGGTCAGAAAGGTGTGGAGGGATGCAGGTCAGGGACATGTGACCTGAGCAGCAGTCTCCCAACGGCGGTCATTCTCCCGACTACAAACACTCCTTTCCCTTCCGTGGGCTGTTGCAACGCTGGAGGGCCACTCGGGATCCTCCGATCGCCCCGCCGCTGGTCTCCCACTTGCCATCCTGTCATCTTTTACTTCAGCAAACTTGGCTCAGTTCCCGACTGCCCGGACCTGCCTTGCCCTCCATCTCTGTCACCCCTGCTGCCCCTGCTGCCCCTGCAGCTCAAAGCGGGGGAGGTGCATGCATCTGCCGCCATCGCCACAGAAATGCTCAAGCTGCACCAGCCAGCAGAGCTGCAAGTGCTGGGCTACGCGCTGCTTCAGCACTTGGTGGGTGCTCACGCCTGTCACCCCCGCCATCTGCCGCCGCCGCTGCTGCTGCCTGCGCTGCCATATGCCGCCGCCGCTGCTGCTGCCAGCTGCCGCCGCCGCCGCGGCTGCTGCTGCCTGCACTCCCATGTGCCGCCGCCGCTGCTGCTGCCTGCACTGCCATCTGCCGCCGCCGCTGGTGCTCCTGCAGCGTTCGCCGCCGCTGGTGCTGCCTGCACTCCCATCTGCCGCCGCCGCTGCTGCGGCGCCACCGCCACCGCTGATGCATTGTGCAAGCACAGCTGTGGTTGAGGCTTCCCCTGCTGCTGCATGGCATTGCTGGGAGCCGCGGGTTTGGGATCCCCTGCTGCCGCCGCCCCACTGTGCACCCCGCCTCTCCTCCAATTCCCCGCTCTGAGCTCCCACTTCCCACCACCCCCACCCATTCGCCTACTCCCTCACCCTCCCCTCTTCTTGCATCCTTGTTCATGCACCCACCTCCCTGCCTGCCCCTGCCAGGTGGGCAACCGCTGGGACGAGTTCAGTGCAGAGGAGCACAGCCAGCTGGCCACGCTGGCATACAACCTGCTCAAGCAAGGTGCGCCGCTGGGGCGGACTCGAGGCGTTGATTGTGACAAGTTTGTTAGGGCCCACAAAGGGCAGGCAAGGGGTGTTTGTGAGAGGCCAGATCGAGTGGGCTGGGTGGTGTGTGGATATGTGTGGGCAGTGTGTTGGAGGGGGCGGAGGAGCGGAGCCAGCACACAGTCTGGTCAAGCATGGTGCAAGGCCCGGACTCGTGTGCCCTTTCGTGTCAATTGTGGGTGGGGCGTTGGAGTTGGGTGCTCCTACGTGGCATTGCATTCGCTGATGGTGTGCCTGGGTTCGCTTGTTGCCAATTGGATGGCTGACTGGTGAGCGCAAGGAGTGCTGTTTGTGATGCAATGGATAGCGGCGCAGGGCAGCCATGGGAGCATCGCCTGCCTCCCCCTGCTGCATCAGTGGTGTCCCGTCCCTCGCCCTCCTGCCCCCGTTCCCCTGCTGCCCCCTTATGCACCTCTCAACCGCCCAACGCCTGCCCCACCCCGCCACTTCCCTGCTGCCGCACCTCCCAACCCCAACCACCCGCCCCACCCTGCCGTTTCCCTGCTACCTCTGTACGCCTGCCCCACCCCGCAGGCTCGCCCACCTTTGCCATCCGCAGCAAGGCCTCGCTGCTGCTTGCCCTGGTGGTGAAGCGGACGGGGCCGGAGCTGTGGGAGGTTGCGCTGCCGCAGCTGCTGCAGGCGGCGGCAACAGAGGGGGCAGCCATGCAGGAGCAGGTGAGGGGCGTTTAGGGTGTAGGGTGTAGGGTTTGGACCCGTAAATCTATGCAGGAGCAGGCGAGGGGGCGGGCAGGCTGCCTCACGTATGGGGCCACGTGCGGGGTGCATGGTCAGGAAGATGGGGGGCCACCCAGGGGGCGGCCATGCAGGAGCAGGTGAGGGGGGCGGGCAGGCTGCCTCACGTTTTTGGGGCGCTTGTTGTTAGTTAGTTACATTTAATGTCCATATGGAGCCAGGAACGGTGTAGGGTGAATGGTCAGGAAGATGGGGGGCTACCAAAGGGGCGGCCATGCAGGAGCAGGTGAGGGGGCGGGCAGGCTGTCTCATGTTTGGCCGCGTGTGGGGTGCATGGTCAGGGAGATGGGGGGGCACCAAGGGACGGCCATGCAGGGTCAGGTGAGGGGGAGGGCAGGCTGCCTCATGTTATGGGGCCGCGTTTAGGGTGCATGGTCAGGAAGATGGGGGGGCACCAAGGGACGGCCATGCAGGAGGAGGTGAGGGGGCCGGGCAGGCTGCCTCACGTTTTGGGGCACGGGGCCGGGGCACCGAGGGGGCAGCTACGCAGGGGCAGGTGGGACTGCCAGTGTGGCCTGATCATACCAGCAGCATTGTCAGCATCTGCTGGATCGCCCAGATATATGCAGGTTGGGTTATGCAGAACGGGGGGCACATGGGGCACTGGGGCACCTCCTGGGTTGTGTGTGTGTGTGTGTGTGTGTGTGTGTGTGTGTGTGTGTGTGTGTGTGTGTGTGTGTGTGTGTGTGTTTTCAAGCAATAAGTGATAAGAGTATGCTTGTTTTGAACCATCTCCTTCCTTCCAAATATGGGGGCACCGGGGCACCTTCTGTGTGGGCTGAGGCCACGCACAGGCACTGCCTGCGCTGGCTGGCCCTGACCAGCCGCCCCTGCTCTACGGGTGGGAGGTGCCCCGCTTCCACTCCACATCACCTCTCTTGTGGTCTCTCCACTCGCCGCCCCCCCTGCTGCAGGTGTGCATGGTGCTGCGGTACGTTGCGGATGAGGTGGCGATGTACAGCGATGACATGGCGGTAAGCAGCTGGCATGCAGGATCTCCGGTCTGTGTGTGTCCGAGTGCCAGGGCCGGACCATGAAGCGGCGGTGCTTGCCGGGGCAGGCGGCGCAGGGCAGCTGCAGGAGGCCCACTCGTCTTTATAGTGGGGCACTATGCAGGGGCAGACGGCATACACGGGGCACACTCTGTCCCTCCTCCACATCGCCCCTGCTGTGGGCGCTGAGCGCTGTACATGCGAGACCGCCTCGCCCACCTGTGCCGCCCCGGACGCCAAGTGTCACCTGCCGCCGCCCTTGCGCCTGGCGGGCGGCTTTTCCCAGCTTGCATCGCACCTGCATGTGTACTCTTGTCGAGGTAGTGTGACACCGCCGGTGACGCACTTCATTGACGAAAAGTGCACGTAACCTTAGCCGGCATGCCTCCTCACCCCTTGCTGCGCAGGGCGACGCCAAGCGCCTGCTGCTGTCCAGCCTGACCCGCTCGCTGTCGGAGGTGCTGCCCTTTTTGGAGCGCATGCTCGAGGGCAACTTTGGGGCGGTGAGCGTGGGGGCGCAGTAGGGAGGTGCAGCACATCAACCAAAAGGATCAATGAAAAGAGCGTGGTGCGAAGCATAGGAGGAGGGAGCGCGCATCTGTTGAAGGCGCCTGCCCTCCCGCCTTGCCCTCCCGCCTTGCCCTCCACCCCTCGCAGGCCTCCGCGGCGGTTCAGGCGGGCAACCGCGAGGCGGCGCAGCAGCACGTGCTGGTCATCCAGGCAGCGCTAGCGGCAGCCAACACCTACGCCGGTGGGTGGGAAGGGCGCTTCCGGCGGGGAATTGGGGCGACAGGTTTTAGGGTTTAGGGTTTAGGGTTATAAACCCCTATGGGGTGGGCGGGGTTAGGGTTTCTTTGGCAGCTGGAGACGCAGCTGAGGAGGGTTGCTCAGGGGCAGGTGTTGTTGATGCATCACGGCAGTTTGAGGTGGTTGGATGCAGCGCCAGGCATGCAGGCTGTGCTGGGTGCGCTGGGCTGCACCCCTGCCGTGCCCGCATCCCGCCATACAGCCCCGCCCCCCGCCCCTCTGCTTTTTAACAAGTCTTCCCGTCTTAACAGGGTGCTCTATGTAGGCTCAAACAGAGGAATGTGACAGCAGGGATTGTTGTTTTCAAAAAACGTTGCACAGTATGGTGTGGCGAATCAAAAAAACGTTTCCATCTGCCCACCCTCTGCAGAGTGGGTGCCAGTGGGGCGCATGAAAGATGCGGGCCTCATAGCTGCGTGCGGGTTCATGCTCAACACGACCGAGTTTCGGGATGCGGCGTGCGACGTCATGCGCCAGGTGGCAGGTGCGTGTGCTGAGCTGGGCTGGCAGGGGCAAGTGCTGAGCTGGCAGGTGTGCTTGCTGAGCTGGCGGGTGGGCGTGCTGAGCTGGCAGGTGTGCTTGCTGAGCTGGCGGGTTTGCGTGCTAAGCCGGCAGACGGGCGGGCAGGCAAGGCAGGCGCAGGCACACACTCAGGCGCAGGCAGGCTGTTTGGCTGGCTGGCAGGCAGGGTAACGGGATGCTTGGTTGCTGGTCCCTCGTGTTGATGGCTGGCCTCCATCCTAGCTGGATGCAGGTGCAGGGCTGTGGCAGGGCTGTGGCAGGGGGAGGCATGTCAAGGCGACCCGGTCGCACTCTCCACCTTGCATGACGTGCTGCTGCCCTGCTCACCCACAGGCAGGAACAACTGCAAGTGCTATTGATGCAAACATATGGTGTTTTAAAAACCAAAAGACAGTAAAATCTGGTAACGACGAATCTTCACAACTGTATTGCCTTTAAGTTGCACGTGCTCTCCCACAGCTGCCGCCACCGCACCCGGCCCTGCCCTGCCTGCCTGCAGGGCGGAAGCAGGGCGACGAGACGCCAGAGGTGTTTAGGGCGGTGCAGGAGCAGATTGCAGAGGCGCTGATTGGGGCGGCAGCAGCGCTGCTGTCACCCACCGCCCAGGTGCGCCCTACTTAGTAAACCCTAAACCAGCTCCTCTGAGAAACACAGGCCCTTCGTTACGAAGCTTGGCAAGATTTGAAGTTAGGAGGAACAGAGTTCTGTGGTGGTTTCATATTCCTCAGCCGGTTCTGTCTGTCTGCCTGCCCATGCCTCGCCTGCCTGCCTGCCTGCCTGTGGCACTTGCAGGTGTGCTGGGTGTCGTTCCCGGGAAGCTGGGTGGCTTCCCTGGTGCCCCGCTCATATTCTCTGACACGCTCCAACCCGATCGCAATTCACACACACTGGGGTGTGAGGTGCATGTTTTGTACAAACCCACGGTTCCACTCCCTGACAGCATCGCTTCCTGCACCGGGCGGTGCCCTCCCGCCCCGCAGAGCGGATTCCCCCAGTAAAACGGTTTTTAAACTAAGTTTATAGTGAACAAAATTGCCAAAGTGTGCCCCTCTCGCAGGCGCTGAGCACATCCATACTTGCCAAAGTGCGCCCTTCTGACCGGCTGAGCTCAGTTTTGATTGCCTCAAAAAGTGCTCCCCTCCTGCAGGCGGAGCTGGGGTATGAGGGGCAGCATGACGAGTTTGGGCAGACGCTGTGTGAAACCATGGCCACCCTGGGCACTTCCCACCTGGCAGCCATCAGCAGCCCAGGTATGCTGCTGTGAGGCAGGGAGGGAGATGTTAGTGTGGGGGGTATGTGGGGGGTGGGGGCGGGGAGGGGGACAGGCACTCGGGGGGGACCAGTACCCTGGTCCTCTCGCTCGCCCGCAGACCAGGAGCTGGCCTTCCTGCAGCACAGGCTGCCCCCTCCCCCACTCCCCTCGCACCTCCGTCTGTCCTCCCCCATGCCGCTGCAGACCAGAAGCCGGCCCTTGAAATCAAGATAGTGGAAATTGCACGATAATCGCCAATGTTTCCACCTGCACACACGCTGGCCTGTGCTCTCCCCTCACACATCCCATCCCATGCCATCCCATGCCATGCGTTGTTTTGCTCCCCGCAGACCAGAAGCTGGCCTTCCTGCAGCACATGCTGTCCTTTGCGCGCCACCCCTACCTGCTCCTCGCCGACAAAGCCCTCCCCATGTGGGTCAAGCTCCTGCAAGACGCGGCCACCTCTGTGTCACACGCTGCCAACGCGCCTGGCGGAGGCGGAGGCAGCGGCGCAGGCACCGGCTCGCCTCGCCACGCCTCTACGTCCCTTCCCCCAGAGTGCATTGCCGCACTGATGGATGTGGCAGCTGAGCAGCTGCAGGTGCGAACGTGTGTGCATGATAATGTGCATGTGTGCATGTGTGCGTGCACGTTTGCATACGGTTGTGCGTGTGCATGCAGTTGTGCGTATGCATGTGTGTGTGCGCGCCTCGGTTGGTAGACTTCTGCTGGACGCCTTTCCCGACGCCACAGCGGGTGTGCACCCTTTCTGACCCCACAGCCCCCCTGTCCCAGCTTGTCAAAACCCTACGCTATGCTGCCCCGCCCCAACTCTCTCATCATCTCAACCCTGCAGATGCGTTCGCACCCGAACTCTCTTCAACACACTGTTTTGTGCCAGCGTGTCTATTCAAATCACAGAGTGTCGATTCTCCATGCCCCTGCAGATGCGGGGCGCTCACGTGCCCACAGAGGACGACGAGTTCCCGCCCTACTTCGACACATTTGCGGTACGCTTTGCAGTACTGCCACTCCTGTGCGGTACCGCCATCACTTTGCCACATTGCGTTGCTTTTCAGTGCGCTGTCGTAATATCTTGCGCATACCTGTCGTGGGTGGGAGTTCCCGCCCTACTTCGAGCCATTTGCGGTGCGCTTTATCCCCTTTTGCACACAATCTAATGGTTGCGATTGTTGTCTTTGTTCCCACCTGTACCGCAGGACTACAAAGACTTCATGGTGCCGTACCGCGCCCGCCTCAGCAACGTCGTGCGTTTTGCCGCCGCTGTGCTGCCGGAGCACGCGCTGCAGACGGCGGCGGCGCGGCTGGATGCGGCAGTGGCGTCCTGCGCGCCCGGCTCGGGTGGGTGGGAAAGCACGTTGTGTGGCGCTTGTGTCGCAGGGTGGGGCGGGTGGGGTGGTATGAGTAAGGCGGCTCCTATTCTTTTTTTCGTTTCCGGGCACCCCCCCCCGCCAAAAATTTCGGGAAATGAGCACGTACGTAGCTTGTTTGGCAAGGTCAAAAAGTGGCCAGGGTGGCGGCGGCGGCGGCGGCGGCGGCCGCCAAAACGCTTTAGCTCAGAAGGGTCCTTACGCTTTTGATCGTCCCGTTTCCGGCAAGAAACCCATTTCAGCTGACATCAGCAAACGAACAACAAACTTTACGTGTTCAGCGCGCAGCCATTGCGGAGAATGACGTTGGCCGGCGGCAAGAGGTGGTGATAAAAGCAGCTCCGGCAGCAGCAGCAGCAGCAGCGACATTCTAACCGGATTTTGCGGCGGCAGAGTCGGTTGCCTCTGGCAGCTCTGCTGCCAGGCGGGGGCGGCCCCCGGCGGGCCGCGGCCGGGCGGCCCCAACACACTTCATTTTTGCTTTTTGTATTCGCTCCTACCACTTCCTGTTCTCCCTTTTTTTGTGCTTGGTGCTTTCCTATCAAACCGCACTCCGCGCTCAGCCAGCCTGCGTCTCCCTAGCTCCCCCTGCCTATAACATTGCACCCCTACGGAACCAGTGGCTACGTACGGAAACACTCCCCTCCCCCCCGCCGGCGGCGGGCCTCCAAAGTGCCCGGAAACGAAAAAAAGAATAGGAGCCGCCTAAGGGGCGAGCGAGCTTGAACCTGGAAGCAGTGCAGGATGGCAGCGGCAAAGAGGGGCATGATGTTAGCAGCAGCAGCAGCAGCAGCAGTTGGGGCTAGCCGCTTGTGCTTTTGAGAGGGGGCAACCAGCCAGACCCAAGGGGAATATGGGATGCTTTCTTCCACACTCCGCACACACTGCGCCGACACGCGTGTGTGCGTCCCCTGCTGTGCCTGCTGTGATCTCCCGCCCCAGCAGGCATGAAGCTTGAAGACGCTCGCGGCCTGTTGGAGTCGGCTGTGCACTTTATGGAAAGCACGTTGAAGGCGGTGTGGGATGGCAGCCTTCAAGAGCAGCCAGCCAAGATGCAGGGTGCGTGGTGCAGGGGGGGTGGCCGGCAGGGTGCTTGCTGCATTGAGCGTGACGGACAGGGTGCGTGCAGCAGGGGGGTGGCTGGCAGAACAGGGCGGGGCAGGGCAGATGGGATGCACTGGGGTGAAGGGAGTGCCCGTGTGCAGCAAGCAAGGAAGTGCACTGCCCCCGCTGCCCGCTCTTCAAAGCTCTCCTGGCCTTAACCTGCTCGCCTTCCCGCGTCCACCACTGTTTTGTGTACAAATTTGTTTCGAATTCCCTGTTCTGCCTGCAGCAGCGGTGGTGGGTACGTCGGTGCCCGTGCTGCAGCGCAGGCTGTGTCTTCCACCCTTTCGTTATATCCCAACCTTTGGCCACACCCCCTCTCTCGTCCTACATTTGTCTTTTTTGGTGCAGCGGTGGTGGGCGTGTCGGTGCTCGTGCGGCAGTGCATATCCCATCCTTTGGCCAACCATCCGCCTTCATTTCTTGGTTTCATTGCAGCTGTGGTGGGCGCGATGATGCTCATGCTGCAGCGCATGCTGTGTCTTCTACCCTTTCCTACACCCCATCCTTTGGCCAACCATCCTTTTCATGTCTTTTCATTGCAGCTGTGGTGGGCGCCATGGAGCCCATGCTGCAGCGCATGCTGGGCCTGCAGGTGTCTGATGCAATCCTCCTGCAGCATCAGGCCCGCGGCCTGGAAACTTTCGCAAAGCTGTTTGGCCAGCGTAAAGACCTAGCAGCGCCCGCGGTGGGCAGGCAAGTGGCGGGGTGGTTACAGCGGGGCGGGTGTCGGGGCCGGCCTTGTGTGGGTAACAAAACAGCTGTGTCGGGTCGTGCTGCGGGCCAGGTGTTGGGCCTGCTTTGGGTGCGAGAAACACCAGCGCCCGCGGTGGGCAGGCAAGTGGCAGGGCAGGTGGTGGGGATCCCGTTGGGACATGTGAGGGGTGGGTGGCACTGCTGTGTGTTGCACCTGCTGCCGCCTGCCCCCCCTGCTTTAGCAGCAGCAGAGGACGGGTGGGCACATCCAAGGGGGTGTGCATGGCTGGAGCTGGCACCATGTGGCCTTGACCTCCTTCTTGTAACTGGCTTTCTAGAGCGTCCTGCTTGTGCCAACACCATGCCGACAGAGAGCATGACACATTTGGCATGGCGTTTTCACGCTCGCACGGCACGCCCCCGTTCTGTCCCGCCCTGCAGGGTGTTTGACCTCCTAGTGAACAACCTGCCGCTTGACGCAGGCGGGCAGCTGCCGCCGCCGGGCAAACCGCCGCCAGGCTGGCGCGACGCCATGCACGCGCGCCAGTTCATATCAAGTGAGTTTGTGCTCAGGCCTTCGCCGGGTCCCAGGTGTGATGCCCAGGTTACCTCGCCCTCTTGCTGTGCCTTTGTGCTGGAACTCGCCAGCAGTGTTTTTTGCTTTGCATGGGTGACCCAGGCCTGCCCTGGCACCTCCATCCACCGCTGGGAACCCCTCCACCTGCTCCCCCCTCACCTGCACTGTTCCCCTTTGCTGACCAAGGCACGTGGCCCCAGGCCTCGTCCAGCCGTCTAGCCCTGCATACCTATGTACATATACCTATGTACATATACCTATGTATACGTATGTATATGTACATATGTATACCTATGTGTATGTACATATAACCTATGCACATATAGGCATGCCTACAAGGTGTTATTGTATCACATCCTGACCCTGCCCTCCCCCGCAGTGGTTCCCCTGTGCTGGACCAAGGCCTGCCCCGACGCCTTCATCCAGCACCTGGAGGCGCTGGCCAGCCGGGTGAAGGAGCTGTGGGAGCAGGGGCGCATACGAGCAGGTGGGGTGGGTGGGGGCTGGGTGAAAATGTCACAAAACTGCTGGCACCGGCATGGCGTGTGAAAGGCGCACAGGGCTGGGAGAAGGGGCGTCCCCGAGCAGGCGGGGGGGAGTTTGGCAGAACACCGCAGAACGGGCAATGTGTGCCACGAGATAAAAGCACTACAGGCTGCAATCGTGGGGACGGTCTCGAGCATCAAGCCAAGTAGTACTTAGCACATTCTGTCCCCGTTTCTCTGCCCCGCCAGCAGGCGAGATGAACGCGCTGCAGGAAGCAATTGTGGGTGCTGTCACCGCCGGCCCCCCAGAGCTGCAAGCCACTGTGGTGGAGTGGGTGCTGGCTGACGTGCGGGCAGAGTGGGCCTCGCCAGCCTGGCAGGCGCACCTGGCCTCTCCACAGGCCTTCATGCAGCGGTACATGCCGGTGGAGGCCGATGGAGCTGGCGGCTGGCAGGTGAGGATGGGCGGGCGGGGGGTGACTGGATGCATTGTGGAGATGTGTGCCTTGACACAGCGCATGATACGCCTGACGGCACTGGCGAATGGGGCCGCCCTTAAAGCCCAAGAGGCATCCGCACTTTCTTGCACAAGCCTCTCTGTTGTTGTCGCTGCTGGTGTGTGCCCACCCAGGGCACAGGTTGGTTCTTCAGGTAGTGTCCCTGCCCTGTGTGCCAAAGCATCTGCCCCTGCCCATCCCCCGCCCCGACCTCACCTCCCCCGGAACACCATGCCCCGCCCGCGTGCACCCTCTTTCCGTCGATGAAGAGTTTACGTTTTTTCCCTTCAAACAGAACATAACCAACGTCAAGGTTGATACCTACCGTCCACCAAGCCTCACGCCCCCCTGCGCCCTCTTCCTGCCACTGTCCACCTTGCCCCGCCCCCCCCCGTGCCCTCTTTCTGCCACTGCCCCCCG
>JTEE01000300.1:648174-678505 GCA_002896455.3 Chlorella sp. ArM0029B
CGCCGCCCAGCCCGCCCTCGTGCCCTGTCACCCCCGCCCCAGAGCTCAGCTATCCGGGAGGGTTCAAGCCCAAGGGAGTGGGCGGGGGCGGGGCCATGAGCAGCTTCTCAACGAGCCCTTACAACAACCTGTGGTTTGTAGGAACAGACATGGGTGAGCCGGTGGGAGGAATAGGTTTGAGAAACTCCGGGGCGTGGACGGCGGTGGCTGGTGTGCCCGCCGGCTGCCGCCAGTGGGTCGTGCCCGGCTTGTGGGGACTGACATGGGTGAGCCGGCGGGAGGGCGCATAGCGGCAGGGGAGGGTGGACGGCGGCGGGCATGCCCGCCGGCTGCCGCCAGTTGCCCGCCGGCTGCCGCCAGTTGACTGTGCTCCGCCAGTGGACTCGGTGCCGGCTCAGAAGGGGAGCGTGCAAAGCGGGCTGCCCACAGCAACAACCGAGCAGCTGAGTAACTTTGTATTGCTTCGTGAAGTAGCAGGAGGTCACCGCCAGCTGCCGCCCTGTGTGCGCCTGCAGGCTCAGTCTACCGGTCAACAGATGCCGGCGCCAGCTGGCACCCCATCGCACACTCCCAGGTGCGGCCCCTGCTGCCACCTGCGCCGGCACCTGTGTGAGTGTGTGTGTGTGGTCACCTCTGCCTCCGCCCCTGCCAGTATGCCCCTGACAAACGGAGGCTGTGGCGAATCCCGGCCTCTCCCCATAGCCCGCTCCCCTCACTGTGGCGCTAAGACCACTCTGCCGCCCCAATCACATGCACATGCACTCCTGTGGGCCCTAATATGCCCTGACTGTTGCGATCTGGGCACCAACACCCTGCCATTTTCCCACTGTTTTCGATAGATAGACACGGCGACATGCAACGTGTGCACCACGTCATGCCTTTGCCCCCCAATCCTGCATCAGCGCCTGACCCAGCCACCTGCCCTCGCAACTTTTTCTGGCACTGCGGGCTGGCAAAAGGAAGCCTTTCCCCAATCACCCACCCCCTGCACACGCTTCCCACCCACTCTACACTCTCCCCACCCACTCAAACCAGCACCACACCTGTGCCGCACCCATCCTTGCCCGCAGTTGAGGATGACCAACGATCTCCCCTTTGCGCCCCCCATCGGCTTCAGCTCCGACGGCACAACAGTGTACGCTGCCCCCTGCTGGGACCCCGCCAAGGGCCAGCCGTGCGTGGCAAAGCGCAGCACGGACAGCGGGGTGACGTGGCAAGCAATGGACATTAACAGCGGCGGGGCAAAGGTGTTCAACCAGCCGGCGCTGCCGCCCAACAACAAGCGGTGAGGACAGGGCAGGGGGACCGAGGGTGGGTAGGGCAGTGTTCGTGCAATGACACTGGCAACCTGCGCTGAGCACACTGGGCGCCAAATGGCACCTGCACAGCTTGTGCGTGCTCTCTCTGGTGTTCTTTGTGCCCTTTTGCTGCCACCTGCAACCATTGCCTGCCCACAGGTCCTCCTACACGTATGATAACTTTCTATATGATGCGTAGCTATCTACTGTGTATAACGCAAAGCCCCACCCCTCCCATGCCTCCATGCCCCCCGCCCACAGGCCGGTCCGCTACTGGGCGTGCTCCTCCCGCCAGGCAGGGCTGTGCTACGCAGCCACCACTGGCGGGCTGGACCGCACGCTTGACAAGGGCCTCACTTGGGCGTACGTCAACCACGCTGCGCTGGCTGCCGACTCTCGCGGAAGCTTCCTGGACAGCAGTTCCACCCCGCCGGTGATGTACCATGCCACACCGGCGGGAATCTTCCGCTGGACCGACGGCCAGCTGAGCAGCCTGGCCACTGTGAGAACCGGGAGGGCAGGGGTTGGTCAGCATGGGGCAGCCATTGGTGGTTGGGAGGTGAACAGGCTAAGCAATAGGCAGGCAAGAGAGACAGGCAGGCCAAGCACAGGTTGGGAAGCGTGCCGCACCAATGTTCATGAATGCATGTGTCCCATGTCAGATTAGGGTTTAGGGTAGGGTTTAGGGTTGGCCCAAAAACCCTAAACCCTAAACCCTAAACCCTAAACCCTATCGCACCATGCTCATGAATGCATGTGTCCCATGTCATCTGGGATGCCTGATCCATGGCACCGGTGCTTGATCCATGGCACCCAGGCATGACTAAGGTACTCAACCTTTTGAACCGGGCATGCCTCTGCTGCCTTACCTTGATTGTTGGAGCAGGTGCTGTCGGGCGGCGTGCACTGCTTTGCCGGCGGCAGGGACGCGGATGGCGCCACGCTGGCGTACGTTGACACCAACAGCACCTTCTGTGCCGAGGTGAGCAGGCAGGAAGCTGGCAGAAGCTGGCAGGAAGGCAGCTAGCCTGGGGCTCAGGAAGCCAGGACTGCAGGCAGGCACGGAGCCAGGCAGCACGGGCAGCTGGGCAGCCAGGCAGTCAGGTGGCTGCTGCAGCAGCTAGCCCACAAGAGTGCTACCACGCATGGTGGCTCACCGATGCATCACATCACACCATGTGGTTAAGTCTCCGCCTGCTCTGCTCCACTTCCCTGCCAGACGCTGGCGGCCATCGACTGGGGCAGTCAGGAGGCTCGAGACGCCACGCTTGCCACCTGCGGACGCCTGTGGGTTAGCACCAACGGGGGCACCACCTTCCAGCCCACGCAGCATCACAGCTACAAGGTGCGGCTTGTGCCTTGAGGTGTGGTGTGAGGGCGGGTGCTGGGGCATGCGCAGGGTGCAGGGGCGGGTCCGAGGGTGCCGCCTGCAGTGTGCTGCCTGTCCTCCCCCAGCAAGGGCTGACTCGACTACAGCAGCCTGATTGGCTGACTGACACATGTGTACACTGCTGCCACTGCTGCTGCCGCTGCCGCTGCTGCTGTTGCTGCTCCGCCCGACTCTGCTGTCTGCACCTGCCTGCACCTGCCTGCCTTGCTGCCTGCTGCGCTTGCTGCGCCGCTGCCGCTGCCCACCTCTTCCCTCCCACCTCCCACAGGTGGCCATGGCGGAAAACAGCGGGCGTGCAATCTACAGCCACGGCTCCCGCGTGTGGGCCAGAAACTATGGCGTGCGGGTGCACAAAACGGTGGTGGGCGCCAGCGGCAGCATCGTGACGACCAAGGTGCGCTGCCGCTTTTGTCGTGTGCTCTCTTGTATGCACACTCACTACAGCTAGCATGCCAGCTGTGCCTGCATTGGATGGTTGCCTACCTTTTAGAGCTCGCAATCAGGCTGCCCTTCGCGCCAGTGGCTGGGGTCGTCTGACAGTGCCCATACATTGCGTGCCCACCCGCCTGACATGGGGAATGTGCTGCCATCTGCTGCTGAAGTCAGGCTTCTGAACACAGAGCCGGACTGCCATGCATGCCAATGTGAGCTGAATGCATGCTTGGGGTGCTGCCAAGCCTTGAACCGTGTCAAAGATACACGCGCAACGTTTCTGCACAGCCGCTCCCGCCTCACAAGCCTCTTGCCTGCCCCTTCCCCTGGGCAGGTCTTTGATCAGGTTGACCTAGACAATCGCTACGCTTTGTGGCCTGCCGACAAGCTGGACCACAGCGCTGTGGGGCTAGACGTGGGGTGAGCTGCTAATACCTGTACTTTGGTAGAGAATTGTGCTGTGAGTTGGGCATGGGGTGAGCTGCTTTGGGGGCGGCTGGGGTGAGTGCAGGGTGGTGGAGAAGGGCTCTTATGGGGCTGGGCGTGGGGTGAGCGCTAGCATTGCTTGAGTAGTGTTGAGCGCTGTGGGGCCGGATGTGGGGTGAGCTGCTGGGGGGCAGCTGGGGCAACTGCACGCACTGCTGCGGGGTGTTCGAGTGGTGCGCTGTGTAGCTGGACGTGGCGTGAGCGATTCAGCGACGACTTGGGTGAGGCAGGGTGGTGCAAGTGTGCTCTTTGGGGACTGGGCGGAGGATGAGCCTTAGCACTCGATTCACCAGTTTGCCCCTTCCCCCCACACCCGTGCTACAGATACTGGGATGGCGGCTACTATCTGTTCACTGTCAACCAGCTGAACGCCGGGCTGGCGGGGGGGTCTGACAACTTCTTTTTGCACGTCACACGAGACGGAGGGGCTCACTGGGAGTCACCTTTCACCCGCTTCAGGTGTGCAGGGATTGGTGGTGGTGGTGAGAGGGTGGGTGGGTAGAGGGAATTTTTGAAACGGGCGGTGGGAAGGGGCCCAACAGCTGAGACGGGGCGGTGGGAGGGAGGAGGAGATTTAGAANAACAACCCGTCAGCCCTGCCTCCCCCTCCTCCCACCTCCTCCTCCACTGCTCCCCCACCACCCCCTGGTGAGGCCCCAGCTGTGGGAGTGTAGCCATGCTTCTGAGCTGAGGCAGCCTAGCCTTGGCATCATCATCTGATCCTGATTACTTTTGGTCCTGGCCCTGAGCTGAGGTGGCAATTCATGTGCGAAAACGCTGCACAAAGGGCTCCAGCTGGGCAGACAAGTCACGCTGCAGCCTTGCTCTGCCAGGCTCTGGCCTGCCGCTTGCTTGCCCACCGGCTCAACCTGTGCCTGCACGACTCGCTGCTCTGCAAATCGAGAGGCACATGTGCCTTTCCGCCTCCCCGCCCAATGCCCCCTCATCTCCCGCATTTCCTCGCTGCTGCAGCTGGCCTCCCCGCATGGGCAAGCCCCTTTAAGACGCGCAACAACGTCACGATTGGCGCCGACGGCAGCGCGCTGCTGCAGGGCTGGACCAAGACCAGTTCCCTGGCGCCCTCTGCTGGCTTCCTCTCGCTGGCGGCTTATGACGGGGACCTGCAAATCAACGCCAGCATTGCAGGCTGGCAGCTGGCACAGTGAGCATGCTGGGTGGTGGTGCTGCTGCTGCTGCGTGTTGCTTTCTGCCACTGCTGCTTCTGCTGCTGCTGCGTGTTGCTTTCTACCGCTGCTGCTGCTGCTGCTGCTGCTTGTTGTGCCGATGTTGCTGCTGCCATACTCAACTGCCCTCCGGCCGCTGCGGCTGCTGCTGAACCAGCAAGCTCCCAGCAGGTGTCCCTGCCCAGTGGCATGTTGGCACAGGTCCCTGATGCTCACCGCATCTTTCACGGTACGGCACGCTATCTCCTTCCCTCGGTATCCATACATCCATCCCTCAGCCTCCGTCCATCCATTCACCCCTCGGCATCCATCCATCCATCCATCCATCCATCCATCCATCCATCTATCCATCCCTTGTTCTCCTGCAGGTCAAGCTACCAGGCCGAAATTTCCCTCTTCATGGCGCCCCCCTCGTTTGAGCTAGCCGACTACCTCTCTTGGCCGGACACCGCCGCACTGGCCAGCCAGCAGGCAGCCTGGGCACGCATCAAGATGCACCCCTCCCTCGACTACACTTATGGGAGCCGCTACAGCAGCGTGGCCGCGAGCACTGCGCAGTTTGGCTCGAGCGGGCGCCTGGCACAGGTGGGGCAGCTGGGAGGTGGGGCTGAGCAGCAGCAATACAGCAAGCAGGGTTTCAACAGCGGGTGTCCCGAAGGAGTGCTAGCTGTGCAGAGATTCCCGACCCACCAGTGAGACACCCCGGGCAGCTGCCAAGTCGTGCTTTGCATGCTTTGCTCAGACTGCAGGAAGCGCTGGCGCTCCTCACCGCCCCTCTGCACGCTGCCCTCTGCCCTCCATTTTGTCATCCCTCACGTGTGCCTGCAGGGCGTACTGAGCCTGAGCCGCAGGGGGGACCAGCTTTCTGGCTTCCTGCAAGTCGGCAGCCGCACCCCTGTGGCCATCCCGCCTGCCAGGGTGGCAACTGGCCCCATGCTGCTGGGCCTGCACATGCTGTATGGCTACAACTTCTCCCTCACCTTGACACGCCTGGATCTGTCCTTTGGGTCCAAGGTTGACCTGGCACGGCCCCCGACGCCCCTCCCGCCCTCGCCCCCGCCCTCCAAGGTTTCATCCCCACCTCCCAGCCCTCTTTCCCAGCCCACTTGGAGCCTCTCGGACGCACCCTCCCTGGCTGCAATGTTCAGCACACGTGGCGGCCTAAGCTTGGCTGGCTCGGGAGATGAGCGGGCACTGGTACTGGCGGGGACCTCCAGCAACAGCAACTTCCTGGCACCTTCTGCTGGCCTCCTGTCTCTGGGAGCATTCGACGGGGACATCACAATCACAGCCAGCATCGCCAACTGGCAGGCCCTGCAGTGAGTTGCTGCGCCGCACGCTGTGCACGCTGTGCTGCGTTGCACACTGTGCTGCTGTGTACGTTGTGCCGCTGTGCCGCGGCACATGCTGTGCACGCTGTGACACTGTGGCCGCTGTGCCTCGCGGGCCCTGCCACACACACACTGCGCGCTCTTCCCCACCACTCAAGCATGCAGGCCCGCTGGCTACCAAGCCCAGCTCTCTCTCTTCATGGCACCCCTCACTTACGACCTCGAAGATTACACCTCCTGGCAAGCCACAGATGCCCTGGCCAGCCAGCAGGCAGCCTGGGCACGCATCAAGATCCATTCGTCCATCGACTACACATGGGGCAGCGTGTGCAGCAGCGTGAATGCAGCGTCGCGCGACTTTGGCTCCAGCGGCCGCCTGGCACAGGTGTGTGTGTGTGATTGGCTCTTGGAGGATCTTGGAGGAAGCACCATGGCAGTGGGAGTTGTGTTTGGCGGTGGCAGTGCCTTGTTAGTGGGAGTGCCTTGCCATTTGGATAAGCATGTCAGTGAGCGCAGGTACCTGGCGCTGATTCTGGTGGCGGCGGCACAGCCAGTGGGCCGGCAGGCACTCCGTCGTTCTTGCTTGGGCAGGGACTGTGTGCCGCCTGCGGACCATTCACCACAGCAGCACAAGTGTACTATGAAAAGCATCTCCTGCAGATCTGAACTCACGCCTCACAATCCCTCCTTCCCTGCTGTGCCTGCTGTGCCTGCTGTGCCTGTAGGGCCTGCTGAGCCTGAGCCGCAGGGGCGGCCAGCTGTCGGGGCTGCTGCAACTCGGCTCTGCCCCGCCAATCGTCCTGCCCTCGCTGCCAGCAGTCACAGGCCCTCTGCGTCTCGGCTTGCAAATCCTCTACGGCACCAACTTCTCGCTCACCCTCTCCGCCCTGAGCTTATCTTACGGCTCCAAACTGGTTGCCAACCGGCCGCCCCCNCCTCCCCCGCTCCCACAGCGCGCACACCCCACCGCACCTCCCCCGCCGCAGCCCCTGCCTCGACGATTCTTTGCCGCTGGCTGCTCCACCGCTGCACCTTTCCCCTCAACCAACAACAACCAAACGACTGCCTTTAGAGACATTTGCCTCTACCCTAATCCAACCAGCCTGCGAGCCCCCCGCCTAGCATGCGCCCGCCCCACCCATTCCCCCATTCGCCATCCATGGAGGCCGCGTGTTGCCGCCCCCCAAAACGCACCCCTTGCTCTTGTGTGCCCTGTACTAGCCCCCTCCTCCTCTCCAGTCAGATTCTTAAACACGCCCCCGTTTTCTCTGATGCCGCCTGGCCACGCCACGCGCCTCACTCCCCCTACTACCCTTCTCTTGCTAACTGCCCCGCACCAGCGGGCAGCAGGCAGCCAGGCTGTTCCTTTTGGCTGCCACGCTGCCCGCCGGCACGCACGCTGTGCTGTGCCTGCCGTGTATACAAGGCACTTTGACCACTTGAGATCACTGCCCCTCGATTCGTCCCTGTTCTCATCATCCCCGCACCCCAGCCCGAATGCCGCTCCCCTCTGCTACGTCCTCTCGCCCGCCTGCTCTCCCAAGCATGCTGTAATAGCGCCTAAACCCGAGCTATGAAGGAGTGGGGGAGTCGGGAGTTGTCTGTCAGTCTGCCACATAGTCTGCCAGTCCCGATAGGCCGCTGCCGTCGAGCCAGCTGACAGGGGTGGTAACAAGCGAGACAGCTAACAGGAAGCTTTGCAGGAAGGAGTGGGGGTGGGAGACGGCGGGAAGGGGGAAGGGCAGCCACCAGGGAGTTTCCCTCAGCCTGCCGGCACACATGTTCTGCTCACGCAGGCAGGAAGCGCAGCGCATGTGCAAAGCCAAGCCACGTGTGCGCCTGGCAGGCAGCCGACAGGCGGCATCAGCTGCACCAACAAAGCAGCACCGTGACGAGCTGCACTGCTCGGCGTGGTTGCTACCCCAGCCTCGCCAATTGTCCAAAATTGTCACCTCTGAGCAGTGATGCCGCAGCAATGCTAGGTGGGTGTGCTGCTGCAGCAGCCAGCACTGATGTTGACACCAAATCAATTGTGATGAAAATGATGGCCAGAGAAGCCGCTGGAATTGGCGGTAGGCCCCAACGTTATCGTTGGGGCCCGCCATCTGCGCAGGCCTTCTGTGTGAACAGGGAGTTGTGCAAGCACCTGGTCCCTTCGGTGTATGCTGCCAGCAAACAAAGGGCATGCTGGTCATGCGATGCAGGCGTCCAAGACTGACAGTTGTTGCTGAGGTGGGAGCCCTTGTAGGTGCAAACCCACTCAGTGACTGCCAGCTCAACTTCATCAGGACGTATACGTTCCCAACCTCGGGGGTTTGCAACAGCACGCCGCGGCGCCGCGCGATTATAGTTATACACGATATGCTGTACCACTTTGGTTAGGGGAGTAAGCCGATCGGGGTCACCGCTTTGGACCGCCAGCTGGCGGGGNTATGTGGGTGGTGGGTGGGTGGGTGGCCAGACCACAACAAGTGCCGGTGCCAGCAAGATTATGTCTCGCGTAGGGACCGGGTAGGGTACTGAGCGGATAGAGTGCTGGCAGCAGTGGTGAAGTCACTGATGGGCCAGGAGGCCTGCTGCAATTCAGCCAATCAATTGCATTTCAAGCCCATGTGCCACTTTCGCTGGGTCGCCCTGCATGCGCTGGCTTGATTGTGCCAGGTCCAGAGAATGGTGTGAGTGCAAGGGTGGCTTGCGCCTGGAGGCGTCCACTTCGTGAGGCCAGGTGTCACTGTTTTGTGGCAAGTGCGAGTGCTTTTTAGAAAGCTGGCCTCTCACTCTTTGCTGCCCGCCTGTGCATGGCGCAGGGACTGTGGGGCCCGCGCGGCCCTCAAGCGCTGGAGCTCCACAGGGCTGGAGCCCACCAACTTCTACACCGTGGCAGGTGAGGGAGGCTGCTGGGGTGGCAGGTGGGGGATGTGGCACGTGACGCTGCTGAGGTGGTTTGTGGGGATGTGGCAGGGGATGCTGCTGGGGTGGAGGTGCTGAGGTGGCAGGTGCTGAGGTGGCCGCCTCGCTGCCAAGTACAAGGCTGCCAGCCGCGCTAGGCGTGCATGGCATGCTCCCTGGCGCAGTGCGAGGCTAGCAGGGGCTGTGTATTGAGCAGTGCAGGGAGGGAGCATTCAAGAAAAGACGCCCCGCCTCTCCTGCTCACCCTCTTCCCTCCCTCCTGCCGCGACCGGTACCGCCGCCCCTCTGCTCCCTCTCTGTCTCGCAGTCCATCCCACCAACCCGTCCATCATCTATGGAGGTGCCGCCGACATCCGTGGCGCGGTGAGCGAGGATGGGGGTGACACCTGGCGTGTACTGGACCCCAAGGCCATGGCCACCCCCAACTCGATTTACGGCTTTGCTTTCGACCCAGCGGCCCCACAGCGCGTCTTCATTGCTGGCGCCAAGTGGCACGACTGGCCCAGCGGCTGGTACGCCAACCCACTCAACGGTGAGGCTTCTGGCTGTGCCAGGGGGTGCTGGCTGTGTAGGCGGTGCTGTGCCAGGGGGTGCTATCTGTGTGGGCAGCTCAGCCAGGCAGGCAGGCAGACAGGCATGCATTGGTGTCCTCTTTTCATGCAAAACCACAATCCTTCTTTGGCCAACGTCTGCACGGGCCACAAGTGGAAGCGTGCTTTCCACATGCACACAGGCAGTACATGTAGCCAGCGTGACCCAGTACTGCACCCCTGCCCCCACGCCCTCCCTTCCAAACCCCAGGTGCTAGCGGCATCTTTGTGTCGGACGACATTGGGCGCACCTTCCGGCGCGTGGGCGACCCCTCCACCACCGCCTGCATCCCCCCCGCCTGCGCCAACGACATGGTCAACGACTTCCTGGCTGTGGCATACGACCCAGTGGGCGGCTACCTGTGAGTTTCTTGTGTTGCTGACCAGTTGCATGCGGCGCTGCCTGTTCGAGCGACATGGTGAACCACGCCCAGAGGGAGGCTACCTGTGGGTGCACTGCTGTTAGGCAGGGTGTCTTGTGTTGCTGACCAGTGACATGGTGTAGTGCTGGGAGGATGGCTGCTCTCACGACGTCTGGCTGTTGTATACGACCCAGAGGGCGGCTACCTGTGAGTGCAGGGTGTACCTATGCTGGTAGGGCGCGTTTCGGTGTTGTTGTGTTGTTGGTTGGAAGGTGCATTATGGGGAGAGGTGCCTGCTCTCAGCCACCGCTACAAGCATGCCCTGCCCTCTTGTATACTGCCTGCTGCCTGGAAACTCCTTTGCCCACACCCAAACCCAACCCACCATCCACCCACCCATCCCACGCCCCTGCCCCACCCTCCGTAGGTATGCGGGTGGCCACATCAACGGCATTGCCCGCATCAAGTGGCAGGAGGAAGCTGCCTGGCAGCTGACCAACTTCAACCTCCTCGGCGCAGACCTCTGGCAGAACGAAACGATTGTGCCTCAGGTTTCCATCGACCCAGACAATGGTGATGTGTATTGCTTGCTCACTGGCAATCGGGCCCTTGGATCACCCAGAAACATGCTCAACCAGCCACGCACCGGCATCTGGCGCATGCCACGTGGAGGCAGTTCCTGGACGCTGCTGCGGGGCCAGGTGGTCATGCCGGCGGCATTTGCGGGCACCAAGCCCTGGCAGTATCCCACAGGTGGGTGGGGCGGTGTGCGGTGGGGCGGGGGAGGGCCGGGGGCGCTAATGCAGCACTCTGCCCTGCCGGCGTGGCGTGCAGGCGGGGTGTAGGCACAGAGACATGGCAGCAGCTATGTGGTCCCCGATTAGCTGCTGCTGCTGGCTGTGAAACCGCCACCTGCCCTTCCTGCGCTGCGCCCTCTCCACGTTCCCCACCGCATCAGAATTTGCCAACCTCACCTGCCCACCCACCTTCCAACTCCGCCCCTGCCCCCGCCCCCCGCTTGCTCTTGCTCTTGCAGCCTTTGCCGTCGACTGGACCTCTGGCCGCCCCGGGAGCCGCTCCACCCTGTTCCTGGTTGACTACATCAATAACAATCAGCCATCTGGCTCATGCGGCATCTGGAAGTCGTCCAACGGAGGCGCCACCTGGTCATTGAAGCAAATGTCCGACTGGCCTACCGACGTGTACCTCCACCCCAGCAGGCCCAGCAGGGTGTACGTGTCTGGCCTGCGCTCGGCCTCCAATTGGGGCATGAGCCAGGCCGGGCAGTGGGGCTACGGCGGGGCGCTGTATTCAGACGACTCTGGGGAGACGTGGAAGGAGGATGCAGGCAACCCCTTTCAGACCAGCATGGGCGGCGTGGCAGCAGACCCAGCTGACCCCTGTAAGCTGTGGTACGCCACCGGAGCAGGCGGGCTGATGCACGGCCCTGCGCCCCCGGGCCTGCCGGGCTGCTGAGCCCAGGCTGAGCCTGCTGGGCTGCTTGCAGCCACATCACTCGCTTGCCCACCTCAGTTTGCTTTCGCCCTGCTCCTGCCTGCCCATCTCGCAAATCCCTGCCCCCACCCCTCTATCAGCTTGCTCCCTCCATCCTCGGCCGGGCTGCTGAGCCTGCTGGGCTGATGGCCCGCGTGCCCCAGGTGCACGCCTCAGGCTGCTGCCGCTTCGTTGTGGCAGTGCGTCCACATTTTAGGGCTCTGCCATGATCACCAGGCAACCAGGCAGCCCAACTAACCAAGCAGGCTGCATCCCCGGCCCCCCGCCTTGCACCAAAGTAGCTCCTCCTCCTCCTCCTCCTCCTCCTCCACTTCTGCCAGCAAAATGCCACGACATTGGCCTTCATTCCTGTATCGACCCTCGCCCAACACCGCCGTCATTTCCCAATTATACAAATATCGCCTTCCTCTTCGCGTCTACTGCAAGTCGTCACCAAATTCCATCCTCTGAAATTGACTCGGCACCTTTGGTGTGGGCCTCACTCTGCGGCTGTTTGTCACCCATGCATTTGTCCTGCCGACACTTGTTCTATGTTCATCTTGTTCTTACCCCCCCTCTTTACTTACTTCTCGCCCCTTATAGCGCTCCTTCACCTTTGACTAGAATGTCTGCGCTTTTAAAACATGTGAATACTATGTATCAAAGTTCACGGTTGCGTGGTGCACGTCACAGCAAGCAGGGGCAGCTCAGCTGGCAGTGGCACACTGCCCACTTACCACACACCAAGGTTTGAGCACATGAACCCTATCTCAGTGTCTCGCATCTGCATGTCAACCAAGTTCTTTTGCAGCCTCCGCCCACACCGCAAGGTAAAGGGCCACGTGCCATCCAGGCGCCCAGTGGCGACGTCACTTGTTTTCTTGGCGTCCTCCCTGGCTGCCAGTAATGAGCGGGCATGCCCCAACCCTGCACTTCGCACTCTTATATGTCACATACTACCCATGCAAAGCTTTGTGACGACCGTCCGTTTTGCAAGGTGCTGCAGAAGAAGCCCGGGTGTGCACCCACAGAACTTGCAGCAAGAGCGGCACAGCTGGCGGCCGTCAGCACCCATGAGACGAGCGCTGCTCAAAGCCTACGGCGCTGATCACCCACCTACGGCGCTGATCACCCATACAACCCTCACATCCGCCGCAATACCTGAACCTGACCAACAGAGCTCCCAAGGCCCGGGGGCTTGTCCGTGACTCCACAAGTTCCCGAGCACAAAGGCGCGCCGGGAAGACCCGGACACCTCTCGAGCGGTTCACTGAGAGAATCTACCACCTCTGAACGCGGCCTGGAACCCGCGGTCAGCCCTTGGCCCTTCCGCTTAGCGCCCGCCCTCCAGCCGCTGGAGGGGAGCGCGGTGTCGACCCAGCCCGTTTGAGGTGAACCTAGGACGTTGTGCCGGTGCTAAAGCAACCCCGGAAGCGTTTAGCGCAGGGCTGTCAACCCAGCCGCCGCCGCTCGCCTCGCCGCCGCCGGCTGCACCCTGAGCGCCTCTTCTGCCTGTCCTGCAGGAGTGCCCATCAGGGCCAAAGATGGGCAACATCATTGCTCCTGCCCCTCCGCCCCAGCCAGCGCTGATTCTTGAAGAAGACTCGGAGTGCCGTACCCTGCTGACAGCGCACCTGCAGCGCGCGCAGGTAAGCGTCCGCCCGACTGCCTGGCGGCCCGCCTGCCTGTCCCCCAAACCTCAACTGGGTGCTGCACAGCATGCTCTGCTCGACCTCTATAACGGCCAACCCTGTCGTTGACTCAAGCCTGGCAAAGCACAAGCACAGCAAGCCTTGCTGCTCTGCCTGTGCCCCTCCTGCCCTGCAGGTCGGCAACCCGCAGCTGCGGCGCATCCTCACCCGCTCAGGCACCGCAGCCGCTGTGTGCTCTGCCCTGAAGGGCGGGGCAGGAGGCGCAGGGAGCGCGGAACGTGACGGCTTCTCTGCCCTGCATGTGGCATGTGCCACAGGCTGGGATGATTTGGTGGTCAGGCTCTTAGAGGTGCGGCTCTGCAAGCACGCTGCCAGCTGCTGACCCACCTGCTGGTCTCGTGTTTTTGCGTCACCCACTGGCTGCTTGCTGCTCCTGCAGTGTCGCCCCCTGCAGCGGCACAGCTGTTTCATGGTTCGTCAGACACCCATGCACCCCCCTCGCTCATACACGTGTCGCGTCACCCCGCAACCCTCCCTACTTCACCCCTGCACCCACCATCCGACACCACCCAACCCACCTATCCCTGCACCCACCATCCGACACCACCCAACCCACCTATCCCTGCACCCACCATCCGACACCACCGAGCCCACCTACCCCTGCAGGCAGGCGCCATCGGCGTGAACGCCATGAGTCGAGAGGGCTACACCCCTCTGATGGTTGCCGCCATGTGTGGCCAGGCAGGCGCTGTGCGCGCTGTGCTGGAGCACGGCGGGCAGCTGGGTACTCGCAGCCGGCGCGGGGCAACCGCGATTGCTTTTGCCGCCCAGTCCGTCGCCAGCCTAGAGTCCTTGCGCCTGATGCTAGCGCACCCCCGGTGCTCGCCAGATCTGGTGCGACAGCTGGGTCACCGACAGCGGTCGCCGCTGGTGCTGTCTGTGCTGTCGCACGGCAATGCAGCGGTGGTGCGTGCGCTGGTGGGTGCTGGCGCAGACCCTTCTGAGCGGTGCTCATCCATGGCAAACATCAGTGTGCTGCACTCCTGTGCCCACTTGTCACGGTGGGTGCTGTGGGTGACAAAAGTGCAGGCGTGGCAGTGCACGCCCGGGGGTGTGGAGGCAGGGGCGTTGCCATACACTGCATGCATCCTTGAGCTGGAATCTGACGTTTGAGCACCCCGACACGTTGTCTCGCATTGCCCTGCCCTGTGCTGCCATCCCCACACTCTCAAGAACCACCTCCCAGCCTGCCCACCGCTGCCCCTAGGGGCCTCTCCCACCCCACCTAAGCCTGCACCCCACTTGCCTTCCCGCCTTCCGTCCACAGGGTGGATGCCATGCGTGAGCTGATCTCGGCTGGAGCGCAGGTCAATGCGGCCACAGAGGACGGCATCAGCGTGCTGCAGGAGCTGTTTGTGCAGCCGCCCAGCAGGCAGCGCAGCGAGGCAGCCAAGCGCCAGATGTTTGGCATGCTGGTGCAGGCGGGGGCCGATGTCAACTCACGCGTGCCCGAGCGCAACTTCACAGGTGGGGCCAGGACAGCGCAGGGTAGCGGGCATACGCGTGTGCAGATGAACGCCAGTCTCTGGCGCTCTGCCTGGTGCAGGGGCTGGGGACAAGGGTTCAGTAGTTCGCATCGCCGCCACCTGTCGCGTCCACCCACTGCTGAACAAGGCCACCTCACCACCCGGGGTTCCGCCTGAATGCCGCGCTCTGTGACCCGTGCGTCCTTTCACGCCCCTGCAGTGCTCCATTTCATTCTGGCCAGCTGCCGTGAGGAGGCCACTGCCAACCTGGCACTGGACTCAGGGGTGGATGTCAGCGTCGCTGTGAACGAGCCGGTGAGTTTGGGTGTGGAGCTGTCTTTGACCGGTAGCAGATGGGGCATTGCGACCCCACCCTGGGTGTGTGGGGCAGCATCGGTGTGGACGTGTTGGTGGGTGATGTGTGTGGGGCAGCATCGGTGTGGAGTGCCTGAATAGCAGATGTCGGGCGGTGGGGCGGTGGCCAATCGACCTGCCAACCGCCCGACCTGGCCAGGAGCTGTTGTGTGGCAGGTGGCAGGACGACCTGTGCTTTGCACGCCTTCCCCCGATCCTGCCGCAGGTGGCGCTGGGCGATGGCACAGCGCAACACACGGTGCTGCACCTGGCTTGCATACGGGGCTGGAGCCAGCTGGCGGAGCGCCTGGTGGGCGCAGGTGCGTCTGACAGCTGGGAGGGGCCCAGATAATTAAGGCTGGCTGCTGCTGCTGCTCGTGGCGGTGCCCGGGGAGCTATAAGCTGTGCAACTGCCATGCAAAGTGGCCTGCCATCCCTGCCTCTTTGCAAGTTTGCTGATCCACTGGGCACCGTGTGACATGTCACTCTTTCTGTGCCTATCCCCCGTGTCCCCACGCCTTGCAGGAGCCGACATGTCGCTGCGCAACAAGGACGGGCTGCAGCCGCTGCACAGCGCGATTCTGGGCAGCCACAGCGAGGCAGTGGCTGTGCTGCTGCGCCTGGGTGCTGACCCCAAGGCCACCTGCCATGACTGCTACCCCTCCTTCTCCAAGTGGAAGCTGCAGCGGGGCCTGCAGGCGATGCATGTGCGTGGGCTGACGAGAAGCGTGGGCAGGGCGGGGCGGGGGCGGGGGCAAACAGGGGCAGCCATCCTTTGCCCGGCCCTGACCCCCTGTGCGGGCATGCGCTGCCAGCTTGCCTGTGCTGCTGCTGCATGGCACCCCCACTTCGCTCTGCATCCGCCGCTCACCCGCTCATGCCCCCGCACCCCGTCCCTCGGGGCCCATCCCGCTGCAGGCGCTGATGCATGCGGGAGACGGCGCTGAGCTGGCGCCAGTGCTGGCCGCGCTCTTTGCCGGGGCCGACCCCGACAACGCAGACAGCCCTCGCCTCACAGCTGTGGACCTGGCCTGCTGTGTGGCCCGCCACATCCCCACTGTGGAGGCCTTTGTGGAGCGAGGTGTGCTGCCCTCCCCAGCTGCGCTGGCGCTCGCTGAGCACGCTGTGCCCCTCATGCGGTGAGAGCGCGGGCAGGGGGCGCCGGGTCAGGAGTGGGACGAAACCCCTCAGCAGGGAACCGGCTTTCTTTTCTTAGTTTGGCATGCTGGCGCCCATTTTTCGCTCTGGGTGCCATGGTTGCGATTTGGGGATGCTATCACAGGTCTGCCGTGAATGCCTGCGCGAGGCGTCCTAAACGCCCCTTCTGGTTGACCCACACTTCCTGGTCTTCCCCACCCTCACTTCTTTGCAGTGCCGTGGTGGAGCGCCCGATGCTGACCCCTCAGCTTGCGGCCCGCATGCCGCCGCGCTTCCGTGCCGCGGCTCGCGAGCTGCTGCTCTGCCTGAACCGCCCGGCCCGCGCTGCAGACGGCGGCTGCGTGTGCCTGACCCCCGATGCTGTGGCAGCAGTGCTGCAGAAGGCGGCCTACCCCGTGTCCCGTTGGGCAGATGCAGCCTGGCTGACGATGCAGACGGTCAGGGCGCCGCCTGCACGTGCTCCCCCGGCTGTGCCGCAGCCAGCAGGCGGCGCGCAGCAGCCGCAGCAGCAGGCGGCAGCTGCAGCGCCTGCCGGGTTCCCCTTCTTCGGTGGGCATATGGGTGTGCAGGTCATTGGCCCAGGAGATGAGATGCCGCCCGACGTGCAGGAGATGGTGCAGCAGATGCAGCAGCAGATGGGGGCCATGGGGGCCCAGCCTCAGGTCATCATCATGCAGCAGCATGTGGGCATGGCGCCCGGCGTAGCTGTCGGTGCTGCTGGGGGCCCGGGCGGACCCCCTGGCGGCCTGGCTGGGCAGATGCAGGGTGGGGCAGCTGGTGGGGCAGCCCCTGGAGGGCCTCTGGGCCCAGGGCCGCAGATGGTTGCCGGCGGCGGCGGGCCGCAGCTGATGCAGCACCTCCAAGCGCAGCAGGGCCCCGGGCAGCAGATGCACGTCATGCAGGCGAGTTGGTGCACTGGTAGGGTTGGGGGTTGGCGGTGCCTGGGTGGGGGGCGTGGTGCACGCCAGAATGCTGGATGGTTCGTAGGACAAACGCCGCATGTGTCATCAAACCCAAAGCAGGCTGACCACCATTGTGTGCCGACCTGCCCGGCCTGCCTGCCTGCCCTCCCAACCCTAGCCTTGATTCCTGCACACTTGACTGCCCGCCAGGCTGGTTATCTGTTGCTCCATCGCCCCTCCCTATAGGCCTGCCTTCTTACCTCCCCACACTTCCTTCCCTCCCCCACTTGCCCGCCTGCCCACCTGTTTACAGTTCCAGATGCCCATGGACATGCCCTTCATGATGCCGCACCCGCAGGCTCCAGCTGGCATGCCGCCCCTACCAGCCGGTCTGGGCGGTCTGGGGCTCCCCTTCTTTGGCGGCGGCGGCGGTGCTGGTGGCGGTGCTGGCGGCGTTGCCGGCGCGGGTGCTGCAGGGCTGGCAGCCGGCGGCCTGCCCCCCTTCCCCTTGCCAGCCAACCCGGGGCAGCCGCCTCCTGCACTGGCGGCCATGATGCAGCAGATGCTGGGAGGGCTCTTTGGTGGCCAGCCCGGGGGCCTGTTTGGCGGCCAGCTGGGCGCCCCTGCAGGCGCCCTCTTTGGCGGCCTGCCCATGTTCTTTGATGAGGAAATGCCCTTTGGGATGCTGTGGGAAGAGGATGAGGAGGAGGATGACGATATGTTTGATTTAGATGGTGAGTGGGAGCTGGGCAGAGCCGCCGCACAGCTAGGGCACGGCCGGCGAGGCTCCCTGTTCGTAGGTTTGCGGAGGGCGTAGAGCAGCTTGCACGCTGTACGAATGCCACTGCCTGACGTCCCCATGTGCGCACTGCTTGGCTGCCCTCCATCTCTTCAGCAGCTGCCAGCTTTCCTGGCACTCTGATTTCTGTTCACAGACGGCTCCCATCATGCGTTATATGCACCTGCAGATGAGTTTGTCGATGCGCAGCAGGGAGCCCCGCAGCAGGGCCAGATGGGCCAGCACCAGCACCACCAGCCGCCGCCGCCACCACAGCAGGCAGAGCAGGCACCGCAGCCGGCAGTCGCCGGTGCGCCAGCACGCACTGGTGCTGCTGCAGGGGGTGCAGGGGCAGCGGGGGCAGGGCCCAGCAGGCAGCCGAGCACTGGGGATGAGGACCAGGCGGAGCCGTCTCATGCAGCAGGAGGCAAGCGCTCTGCTGGCGCCAGCGGTGAGTCTCACTACAACCTGCGAGAGCGTAGCAAGCGCCCGCGCCACGAGTGAGGAGTGAGATGGCAACTTTCGCCCCTGGTCCGCTTGAAACACCACCTGGCATGGCCTTGCCAGCAGTCCGGCAGCACGGCTGTGATGGACCGAACGCATGCAAAACACTCACCCCTGAACCACAATCTTCACAGGAACCTACTCAATCCTCAAGACCCCTCCTGAGTGCATGGTGTGCCGACATTTGCCTTAGTACTTCCACGGCCCCGCTCCGCCTGTTCCCATGTTCGCTGCTCATTGGCAGCGCAGCCGGAGTATGTGTACAGACTGCCCCTCCCCCCTGTCCGTACTGATATATCTGCAGTACCCTGCTCTCCATGCCCCCTGTCCATGTATCTGTTTTATTCTGTGGGGCCGTCTTGGCCGCCGTTCCCGCCTTGCCTGCTCATGCTTGCCCTGCTTGTTCATTCATTGATACAGTAGCGAGTCCTGTACCAACATACAACAAACACAACCGAGTACATATATAGGGATGAGAGGTGGGCATGGGCAGAGGTGGGGAGTATAGGACACGAAAGGAAGAGGGGTGAAAGATGTTTATAAATAGTGCACGGCCCGACCGCTGCCCGCCCGCTGCCCGTGTAGCGCTTGGTAGTAGGGAATCAGTATTGTGTTCGTGCCGATGCCACCATCAAGCCATGCTGATGACCGGCAGGGGCGGTGCTGCGGCGAGCGCGCCGGTGGTGGGAAGCGGGCGTCCAGGGGAGTGGTAGGGTGACTGGAAGCGGGAGGGCGGCGTGTGGTAGCCGGTGGCACGAGGGCTGCCAGAGGCGGCAGGGGCCGGGGCTGCCGCCTCGCCCCGCAGGCCCTGCGGCAGCAGAGGCTCCCGCCCCTCCTCACCATCCCAATAGTGGTCCCTGCAGGGTAGAGGGCCAGCGCTTGCCACGGTGGGGCTTGGCAGGTCAATACACCGGCCAGGCTAGTGCGCTTGTGCGGTCGGAGGCACGGCCAGCACTGGATGAGCGCTGGCTGGCTGCACACACCGTTTACCATCTGTCTGATGAGCCCTTTCAGCAAGGGCGAAACCGGTCACGGAAGCTGACCCTTTCCCACTCCCCACAATCAAACCGTCGTATGAGAGCGTCACGCGCCTCCGTAGACGCTAAAGTCACTGACTGACACCAGCCCGCCTGCACCCGGGGCCATCCGCCGCTCCCCAGCACACTCGTATCATGCACACCTACCATCAACACGCAAGCAAACAAGCAAACAAGCAACAAGCAAGCTTTCCCGACTCACCAGGGGTGCTTGCGCTGCCGGGAAGTGGTGGGGCAGCAGGCATAGATGCATCCCAGCAGCACTGCCATGCCCTGCAGCAGCAGGAAGAAAGCGGCTGCCCAAGCTGCCAGCTGTACGTGTCCGTCCACCCAGTCCAGAATGGCCGTCGCGGCGTACGTTTGGTCGCGTACCGCCAGCCACCGCAGCTGTGAGCTATGGGCAACATAGGCCCAGACGAGGAGCGCCTCAAGAGGCAGTAGAATCAGAGTGGCGCCGGTGTACTGCAGGGGGAGGGGTGGCATGCATGGGGGTTGGCGGCGTCAGTGCGGGTGTGGAAGGTATGGCAGCAAATATAGCACGGCAGCATGGGTGCTGCAGCATTGAGCGGGCGGTTGCCTTTATGGATAGCAACGTGCGCAGTCGGCGCTGTGCTGCCATGTGTGCACTCTGTGCCGTGACTGGTCCGTTTGGACCAACCAGCAAGGAGCTGTGCTAGCACACCTGCGGCAGCTCTGGTCCGAGCAGCGCAGCACAGCGCACAGCTACAGAGGGCCCCTCAGAGGGTCCCATACCTTCCTTGCCCTACCGCCAATAGAGGACATCTCAACATAGGTGGGGGTCCCTGGCACGGCACACCACCGGGATGAGCAAGTAAGGGCCGCGATACACCACTCATGCCCAGTCCAAAACCATAGCCAGACCCACTCACGAGGTGAAGCGGGGCGTGCAGGTGGCAGCAGGTGCCGAGTGCGGTGGCCATGCCTAGAACAACCATGACCAGTCCAAAGGCACATAGGATGACACTGAACCAGCTGACTGAGAGGTCCATGCTCAGAGCGGGGCCCAGAGGCGTCAGGCAGCGCAGCCCAAAGAGCAGCGGTGCCAGGCCGCCCAGAGCTGTGAGCAGGCTGATGCCGCGGATGATGTCACGCAGCGCATGCTGGCAGCAGGAGGTGCAGGCCCTGCAGCAGTACAAAGTAAGGAAACGTTCAGCCAGCAAGCTGGAAGCCAGGCGCAGAGAGGCAGGCGGCCTGTGGCGGCGGCGGCGACCCCTAGCAGGGGTGCCCTTGCGCCGGCCACAGGGCGGCTGGTCAGCCTGTCCCTCCCGCAACGGCGGGCTCGGTTGATACATCTGCTCCGGTGCGCCCACAAGCCGAGGCTCACCCTCCCATGCTCGGCAGTGTCGAGACCTAGCGCCGCAGAAACCGTGGAGCCGCAGAGCCGAGGCTCCGCCGAGAGCGCGTGCACACTCCTGGCAGCTACAACAACGTCAATTGCCTGCTGTTTCTCCCTCGCTGGGCTCACTGCCAAGTTCTCAGCACAATCTGAGCACGCATGCCACGCTCAGCAGTCACACAAACTCGATCACAAGCACCGCATTCGTGCTGCTGGAGGGCTTTAGGAGGCTGCAAGCGACGTGCCGCAACAAACACCGACTCGCAGAGCCCGCAGCAGAAACAGCCATGAACGCTGGCGGCCTCCTTATGCCGGGCGGGGCTGTGCAACACCAGCTCCACAATCATTCAAGGTTCGATCAGCACCGCAAGACCAGGCAGCTTGTGGGCCGGTCGCCGCTGTCAATCAGGGCTTCCAGGGCTTCCAGCTTGATGAAGCAGCTCGTCGTCGGTGCTGCTGCAACCGCGGCCATCGGCCTGACGGTGCGGCATGTGATGCAGCAGCAGAGGCAGCAGCAGCCGGGCACGCTGGAGCAGCAGCGGCGGCAGCGTGGCGGCAGCGGCAGTGACGGCGCCGCCAGCAGCAACGGCAGCAGCAGCAGCAGCAGCAGGGACTGGCTCTCCGTTTTGCCACGGCCGCCGCGACTAGGATGGGGCCTGGAAAACCAGGACAAGCAGCTGGCACGACAGGTATGTACAGCTCACCTGCTGGCTGAACGTCACATCGGGCAACTCGGTGGGTTGGCGCTGGGTGGGATTGGTCAGCCACTTTGCCCCTGTTTTGTGTGCGGTGGGCACTGGCAGTGCGCTGGCGAGCACAGGACATCAAGGCAGCAATTGGGACTTAGTTGTAGGACATCTGCTTTGCCCTGCCTGCACACCGCGACTCACCCTCCCTGCGCACTGCCTCCCTGCACCCCTCGGCCCTGCCCTGGCTGCGCAGGTGTCTGAGATTGAGCAGCAGCGGCAGTCGGAAGCGCAGCGGGAGATGTCTTTGTGGGACCAGCGCTGGAGCCTGCGCACCCGGCGTCTCAGCGAGCTACGGGCGATGGCGCAGCAGCACGGCATCGCAGGGCGGTCACGCATGCGCAAGCATGAGCTCGTGACGGCTCTGGAGTCCAGCCTGGGGCTTGTGCAAGCGACGCAGGCAGCTGCGGGCGAGCAGCAGCGGCGGCCGCGTGTGCAGAAGCTCGGCGAGCAGTGACATGCAGGCGTGCCAAGCTGGTTTTAAACAACCTTGTCGACTGCCCTGTGCCCTGGGTAGTTGCTGGCACCAGCACAACGTCAAACCCGCCCCTTGCATTGCCCCGTCTCTTGCCCCTCCACCCGCTTCGCGACTCTCATACCTTCCTTTTCAAAGCCCACATCCTTCCCTTGCCAGGTGCGACCGGTTTGAACCCACCTGCTACCTGGCTTTCTCCCATACGCTGCCGACATCTGATTTGCCGTCCTCCGCCCAGTGCCCGCCCACCTCCCCCTTGCATCAGCGACTCACTCAGATGGTACCTCTGTCCACTGTGTCACGGCTTACTGCGCCAACATCTATCTGTACCTTGCTGTTCCCCTTATTTCAGGCGTGCATTGCCGCGCTGCCCACCTCGCTTCCTGCAACGGCTTACCACGGCCCCCGCTGCGCACTCGCGTATGCGAGCATGCCCCCTTTGCCCTTCATGTTGTTGGATACCTGACTTCATAGCTCATATGATCGAGACGATTCAACCTGCTTACTGTAACTGTAACTTATCCCAAGCTGTCAGCTTGCAATTCGCTGACGCATTTGTGCGCGTGGCGCTGAGCACAGCCGGGCTGTGCGCCGCGGTAGCTGTCCAACTTGCCTACTTGTCCAACGAACTTCTCGCATGTCTTTCCTAATTGTTCCCCTAACATCGTTATCTGTGGTTGCAAGGCGCTGGCTCGCGAAATGGAAATGGCGGGCTGCAAGGGGTATTGTAGCGGGTTGCCGTTGCTTTACACACGCTTTGTATCGCTGGAGGCACTATCATGGCGACACAGGGGGTGGCGGCGGAGTACAACTGCCAGGGCCGCCACGTCAGCCGCTCAGATCAGTTTGCGTTTGCTGGTGTTGTCCGCCAGGCTGGGCACCGCTCAAATCAAGAAGCCTTGCAAGTTTCAAACCGCCAGAGCGGGGTACCGGCGCTGAAAGCAGTAGCTGCTTTCTCCTGCCTGGCTGCCGTGGGCAAGTGAAGGCAGGGCAGGCCTAGGGCGGCAGTGCCGGCCGCGGGCGGGTGCAGAGCCCGAGCAACGCTCGGCTTGCAAATCAGGCATGCAGAGTAAACACGTCGTATCGGTATCAATGGTTACGGGTTGACGTGCTCTATCAAGTGCTGCTGTCCCACCACCCTGCCGCCCGGGTTGAGTGCCGCGCGGCGCCGCCAAACCGCCCTCGACGGGTTGCCGCTGTGCAGTGTTGTGACCCCAGAAATTGACTCCCCTTGGTGATAGGAACATGATGTATATTTAATATGCAGCAGACAGAATCGCAGGTATCCAAACGAAGAAAAAGTGGCAAGACTTTTGAAACCATATGGCACCAGCTGGATACTAGCAATAGCTGCAGCTGGATCCTAGGAAGCTTGCTGACGAGGCGGCCAACACTTGATGCAGCACGCGGCGTCTCTCCTGCAGAAGTCTCCGTCTCGATCAAGCTACTCTCACCCCAGACACGCCTCAGAGTCAGCAGACAAGCAGCAACAGCGATGGCCGACTCTTTGGCGGAAGTGCGCAGCCGTGCAGAGGCCACGAGCCGCACCAGCAAGCAGGACCCGCTGCTAGAGGAGAAGGCGCCCCCGCGCCCCTCCGGCGCCCCTGGCACGCCCTCCAAGGGTGCGCAGCAGTAGGGGCAGCACCTGCTGCCCGAGGTTGGCCGCCGACGCGAGCTGGCGGCGCTGCAGCCAACCGATTTCTGGCGGTCTGCTCTTACGCAGTGCATGTCCTGTCGTGGGGCACCGTTTGAGCATGGGTTCACCCGCCTTCACCAGCCTTGCCCAGCAGACCGCTGCCCGCCTGCGCCAGCCCAGCCGCCCTCAAATCGCTGCTCACCCGCACAGTCAGCTCCCTGCCCCCTGGCTCCCCGCCTGCCCGTCTCTGCAGCCACCGGGCGTGCCGATGTGAACCTGCACACAGACTCAAAGGAAGCGGTGCACCTTGAAGTGGAGACACACGAGGGGGCCCGCGGCAACTTCACCGGTGTCACGGCACGCACCGGCGGCACGGCGCCCGCGTCCGGCCGCGKCGGCGGGTGAGCTGGGCGGGGCGGGGCGGGGCGGGTGTGGATGAAGGACAAGGGCAGAGGGTTGCTTATGCAGGGGTGCTGCCATTGCTAAGGCATTGCGTGTGGCCAGTGAACTATTGTGTGCATGCCAGATTGCGCCAGCCCACGCATCAGCCTCCTGCTCGTGGCGTCGCTCTCCCGGTCCCGTACCCCCCTGCTCCGCGGCCGGCAGTGCCCTCCCTGTTTCATCCCTCTACCTGGTCTGCCTGTCCGCCGCACCCGTTACGGCGCCCGAATACACCGCTGTCTCTGTGCCTGTCGGTCCCTTGCCACACCTGCCATCAAGGACGACTCACCCCGCGCCTCAATTGCTCTCCAGCAACCACCCTCCTACTCTACCGCCCCGCCTTTGCTATGTGCACTGACCATAAAGCGCTGTGCTGCCACAGCACCGTCTTGCCAGTGGTTCGCTTTTGCCGTCAGTGCACAGTATTTCCCAGCAGCTCTCCAGCGACTTCACCCCCCCACGTGTTTCCCCCTTGCCCTGTGCGGGCGTAGCGCGGGCAAGCCCAGGATTGCAAATGCTTGCTGGGCCTGCATGCACTGGCCCTACCTGCACCCCGCACTCACACACACACGCACCTGTGGAACCGCCTTCCACCGGCACCCGGCACCGCTTGGCACCCACACCCCACCCCCTCACAGGAGGCCCAAGGACGCTGAGGAGTGGGCTGCGCCTGCTGGCCCCACCTGCACCCTGCACTGCCCTCCCTCACGTCTCCCGTCTCCGCCCTCTTCTCTCACTCCCTCTTCTCCCCCCTCTGTTCTCACCCCTGCAAACCGCAGCTGGCCCAAGGACTCTGCCGAGTGGAAGCGCCTGCTGACCAAGGCGGCCCCCTGGCTGGCTGCCACCGCCATCGCTGCTGCCACCGCCTATGGGTACCGGGAGGACCGCAGGGTGAGGCGGGAGGGGTAGGGGTGTGAGGAGGTCAGTTGGGTGGCAGATCGGCACTTCTTGACGCAGGCAGGGCCACAGGGCGAATCGCGTGATGTGGGAGGATGGTGGATGGAGGGCAGCAGCAGCATTGCTGCGTAGATTGAGCTCTAGTACAGTGCTGGATGCATGGGCGGAGTGCCTTTGTGCCTGAGATGGGCACGGTGCGATGTTTTAGCTGTCACAGCCCCATCTGGCACTGGGCACCGCTCTCTGCCGCTGTTGGGTCTGCCAGCTCTTGAAGAAGGTGACGTCTGTCATCGCCCTGTGGCCCCGCGCCCACGCCAGGCTTCCACTGTCCAAAGAATGGGGGCTTTATAATGGGGGCTTTAAAATCGGACAGTGAACAACCGCTGACACTGCCCGACCCTGCACCTGGCTGCTTCAATCACCCCATCAAATCGTGAGACCACTACTTGGCTCCCCGTGGACATTACATGTAAATGTAATAAGCAAACTGTGCTTCCCCTTTTGCTTCCCTGCCCTGCAGTCGCGCAAGGAGGATGGCGAGGGGCTGGGGCACAAGGCGCGCCGCAAGGCAGACCGGGCGGCCGACAAGGCGGGCCGGAAGTTGGAGGAGGCGGAGGACAGCGCAAAGCGAGGCTGGTTCGGACTGAAGGTGGGGCAGGGGGCGGTGGGGCGGCTGGGTTGGCATGTCGTTGAGGTAGGCGGGTCGGGGGTGGGCAGAGTCATCACTGCAGGAAACACACCTCCTGCACTTCCTAACACTCTTTCCACTTGCCTCTCTTTCCACCCCACCTTTTTGTTGCCTCCTGTCGGCCTCCCGCCGTGGATCCGCCGACACCGCACCCACACAGCCCAACCCCAAATGCTTGTACATAACCCTTCTGGCACTTGTTCCCTGGAACATTGACCACCCTTGCCCCTTTGCTTCTGCCATGCAGCACCGCTTCCACGCAACCCTTCTGGCACTTGTCTCATGAACACTGACTACCCTTGCCCCTGGCCCTTCTGCCCTGCAGCACCGCGCCGAGGACACTGCAGACACGGCCGAGGGCAACCTGAGGGAGACGGGGCGCGAGGCGCGCAGGAAGGTGCGCCTCCTGCTCGACTCCTGTGAAACCTGGTGCAAGGTCTCTCTGACTGTGCGCTGTGCTGTGCTGCGCTGCGCTTGCTGAACCGGGCATTGCTGCCTGCTGCAGGGCTGCCTGTATCTGGTGCACAAGAACAGCCCCGCACCGTATCCGCCTCCCCCGCTGCGCCCCCGCTCCGCCTGCTTGCCCAGAACCTGTGGACTGGCGCCGCCACCTGCTCCATCCCAACTGCTCAACTTGCCTCTTGATCCCCTGCCCCTTCTTTGTATCCCTTGCTGCAGGCAGACGAGGCCAAGCATGCCGTTAGCGGCGCCGCCGAGCGTACGGGAGACCGCCTGACGGGGGCGGCTTCTGATGCGGGTTCGGCAGTCAAGGTGAAGGTGCAGGAGGGCGCTAGGGCGGTGAAGGAGGGCGCTGAGGAGGTGAAGGAGGCGGCGGAGCACACTGCCGACCATGGATTCTTCATGTGGAAAGTGAGGGTGTGGGGGGTGCATGGGTGGACCCTGGGTAGAAGGGTGGCCCCTGGGTACTGAACCAACCGACCAAGCAGTACGATTCAAGCCCACGGGGAGCCCAAAGGTGTACACAGACCAGGGAGGGTGCACTGAAGCTGTATTCATGAATATGCAAAAGGTCGAACTAGACCCTGTTTGCCTAGAGTGGCAAGTGGCTGATGCACACGAAAACAAAGCAGAGTGACAGCTGCCCAGGTGGTGTGTGCATTTTGCAACCTGCAACACACACGATCATTCCTACACTATCGTTACCACCACCACGGCCCATCACGGCCCACCACCATCACTTGGCTAGTGGCCTTGCGGCATCGGCGTTTCACTCAACCCGCCCCATCCCCCCTTCCACCCCCGCAGTCGGCCACCGCGGGCGTGAAGGACAAGTACCGCCGCTCCAAGGAGGTGTGTACTGCCTGCCATCTGTCAGTTGTACTGCCCGGGGTGTGCATAATTGGGATAAGCCAGGATGCATTGGGATGAGACAGCCAGTGGGCTGCTGTGCGTGGGCTGCAGCGGGGCACGAAGGAGGGCAAGTGTTGCTGCACAAGGGAGGTGGGGTAGTTAGGATAAGAACAGCAAGGTCAGCGCAGGTCTGGTGGTAATGCCGGTAATGCCTGGGGTTTATGCCTGGCAGCTGTCTTGTCCAGTCAGTGTCTAAACCAACAGTACGAACTCGTTTCATGCTGGCCCGCATGCGGGTGGATAACAACACAGCTGCCCGGCAGACCCCCCTGGCTCTGTCTCAGGACGTACACCACACAAGAGGCCAAGCACCTGTCTGGAGAGGCTGCTGACAACCCTCCATCAAATGCATAGCTCAGCGCCAGACCCCCTTGCTCCCAATCGACTGTTCCACCACTTTCCTGGAAGAGGCTGCCACCTTGCCCCAACAGTCTGCAACACACTACCCCCTCCACCCCCCGGCATGCCTGGTCCCGCAGTATAAGCACACCCTCTCAACTCTGGCTCATCCATTCGCCTTCCCTTCTTGCCTGCTCCCTCTTTATGACATACACAGGAGGCCAAGCACCTGGCCGACGAGGCCGCTGATAGCGCCAAGTCGGCTGCCCACGGCGTGGCCGAGAACGCTCGCCACGGGGCGCGCGCCACCCGCGAGGCGGCGCACGATGCCAAGGAGTGGGCCAAGGAGAAGGGATCGGTGAGTGGGAGGGGGAGGGTGGTTTTGTGTGCTCCTGAACTGTGTGTTCCTGAACTGGGGGTGCGGTTGTTGCAGGAGCGTGGCTTTGTGCGCACGAGGCAGCAGTGCCTGCGGCCTGCTGATGTGAGTGCCCGGCGTCAGACGGAGATCGACGTGGGGGAGGTGAGGAGGCACCGGCAACAGGCACCGGCAACAGACATGGGCGCCCTGCGCTGAGCATGCTGCAATCCTGCCGCCCCTGCCGAGCACGCTCTGCAGGCATATACCCCTCTGCCGCACAAGCCTGCTTCTCACGCACATCTCCTGCTCCCTCCCACCCTCCCTCTCCTGCAGAACGTCGCCGATGCGGCCGCCCGTGCTGAGCACGCTGTGGAGGAGGGCGCCTTCAGGACGGTGTCCAAGGGGGTGGCGGAGGCGGGCGCTGGGCAGGAGGCGACCGGCAAGGTGAGGGCGGCTGGAGGGGAAGGGTGGGAGTGTGAGGCTGGGGAAGGGGTAGGCTTGTGCATGCGTAGCATGGCATGGGCAGGGGGCAGGGGCAGGGCAGAGAGTTTTGCGGGAGGGGGCTGAAGGGAGGGCCTGCCGTCTGAGCTGCTGAGGTTGGGGCAGGGCGGGGTGCAGGGGATGGAGAGGGGATACAGTGGCTGGCATGGCGCAGGGGGTACTGGCCCAACGTTATAATTGAGGAGGGAAGCGAGAGCAGGAGGGGAGGCACGCCATGAGGATGCGGAATGGCGGCATGATAGGCAATTGCAGATCAGTAGGGGATGACATCTGGTGCCCTGCCCCACTTCCACCCACTGTCACTTGACCTGTGCAGGCCATGAAGGAGGCTGGCAAGCACCTTGAGAAGGAGGGGCGGGAGACGAAGAAGTACTACCGGGGCGAGGTGGAGCAGCCGCCCCGCCGCAAGTGGCTGGGCATCTTCTGAGCACCCCCCTTGCGCAGCTGCCGTGAGGCACTCGGCTGCCCAGCCAGCCATCTGGCCGGCGCCGATCTGGCACTTGCTGACACGCCAAGGCCAGCACAAGTTGAAGCGCTCAGCTCTAGCTGATGCGCTGGTTTAACCAAAGACCTCGGCCCTAAGCTGAGGCGTGTGGCTGGCGTTTGATTGAATGCAGCCATGTGAATTAGCAGCCATGTGCAGACAGCCGTGCTGCCGCCCGTTCGCCCGTGCGGCGCCTTTAGTGCCGGCACGGAGCAATGACAGGGTTGGCAGTTTGCCCGCATGAGCAGATCGGCCGGTCACAGCCGTCCTTTGCAACATCACAACATCCCGTTCACTTGCATTTGCGTCAGTAGCGACTCACCTGCTTTGCCCCACACTCGAGTACGTCACAGCCAGGCACACTGCGCCATCACTCTCCAACTGCCTTTTCAAACTTGTGTGCGTGTATCTTTCACCTATCCCAACACCGCTTCTCTGTGTGCCTTCTGGCACGCGCATTGCCGACGGCAGTGTAAGCTTGACGTAACCAGATTTACACGCAAATCAGACAGATTTTGAGCACTCAACACGCACCATGACGGTGTGCTCAGCTCCCCCCGGCGTACCGCTTGTACCCAGGCACTCGGAGCGGCTGCAGCCCCGCTGCCGCCGCCCGCGCCTCGCGCACCTCCCGCAGCACGCAGGTCTTGAAGCGGGGACCGCGCGTGCTGTCATCCTCTCCTTCCTCCAGCGCATCGCTGCCGTACTGCCAGGTGTAGCAGGCGGGGGACACGCACCTGCACGTAGTTGACAAGGAGCAGGGAGAGTGTGGGACAAGGTGTGTGGAGCTCACCGTTTAACCAGCGGCCGTGCCCCGCCGCCACTGCCGCCCTGCCTCCACCAACTCTCCCGGCTCACCGGAGGATGCAGTTTTCGCGCCCCACTCCCGGCAGCGCCGTACAGACTCCCTCTCTCGCCTCGCATCGCGTCTTCAGCTCTCCCCAGTCGCTCTCCAGGTGGGGGTAGATGTTGGGCCGGCGGTGGCCGCCGCCGTCAACCGCCGCCGCCAGGCAGGCCACGACCAGCGCAGCCAGCAGCGCTACCCGGGCCCTCATTTCGTTTAGGGCGATATGGAGCGGCCTAGTCCCCGGGAAACGCGTTACCGGAGGCTCCGGTGCTTTTGGTCGCCCGTGCCACGCGGCAACGCGCTTCCGGCCGAGAGAAGCCCATTTCAGGCGCGCTTGCGGCGCTGAATGCACTCATTCTCCTCACCGGTGAAGCTTCTAGCTCCCCACAAACACTCTTCTGCCGCCCCCGCCCCCAACCAGCCTCCCTACCAAGCACCCAAGCCTGCACCATGGCGCCCATCTCTAACATCTCCACCGCCGCACCCACTGGTGAGTTTGCGAGGGGCACCGGGGCGATTGGGGGCTTGCAGGGCGCCCACAGGCCGGCTGCCGCGACATTAGATGTCTGCATCTCGCCGCCATCTCGCCGCCGTCTTGGCATGCCCTCTTCTCACCCTACACTCTCACACCTCCCCTTCTCTCCCACACCTGCCCGCCCTCCTGCAGACTCCCGCCGCCAGACAATGGCCGGCCCGCCCCCCGCCGCCGCCTCCAGTCGCCGCCAGACCATGGCCGGCCCCGCTGCCTCGCCCACCGCTGCCGATGCCGCCAAGCGCCGCATGTCTGTGGCCGGCGGCACTGC
>JTEE01000300.1:679185-695262 GCA_002896455.3 Chlorella sp. ArM0029B
GGCCGTCGCCGCCCCCGCCCTGGCGCCGCGCACCGCAGCCCGCCTGGCATCACTGGTGTCTGGCGCCGTGCGTCGGTTGACAGCCAAGCTCTCCTCCCTCTCCTGCGCCTCCCACAAGCCCGCGGTGAAGCCCTAAACTGCCAAAAAGGACGCATGCCTAACTTATGACACTGGCGCACCCTCTCTCAGCAGCACACATTCGTCCCTTTCCCCCTGTGCCAAGGGGCTTGCCACCGCTCCTCCTGTCTGCTAGTGTAGTTGCCCCCTCCCTGTTGCTGTCCCCTGCTCTGCCACACTGCCCCCGCCCTATTGCTGTCCCCTCCCCTGCTCTGCCGCACTGCCCCAGCCACTATTGCTGCTCTCCAGCCACAACCAACACTGCTTGACCGGGTGTTGTTTGGCCTCCTCTGCTATTTCATCACACCTGACGCTGCCTGTCACGTATTCAAACCATGTAAATTGTTTTGTTTCGACTTGTGAGTCACCCAGGGCCACAGCGGCTCTGTTGGTTGCGGGACAGCAAACTGACAGCAAACTGACAGCAGTCTGACTGCATCATGCCGCTGCTCCTGCTGTGCCTGCTGTGCCAGCCGCCGCCGCCAGGTCAGCATGCAGCAGCTGGTGGAAGTGCAACATGGGGCCCTCCACCCCGGGTGCATACCTGCAGGCACAGGCAGCGCATCACACACTGTGTTGAAAGAAATAGGGGGAGCAGTGCCTCGCCTGGTGCCACACCCTTGCTGCCCGTTGCCCACTGAGATGCTGTGCTTGTGCATCCCCACCACACCGCACCCTGTAGCCCCCTGCCCCTACTCCTGCCCCTGCCCCTGCTGTCCCCTGCCCCCTAGCCCCTCCCTCCATCCCCTCTGCTCTCACCTGCCCACGTCATAACCAGGGGATGCCAGCCCCTGTTGCACCGATTCGCAAAGGGCTCTGTCCTCCAGCTGCACCCGGTGGCTGGCTGCCAGGCTGGCATCGATGAATGCCCCGTCAGCCGCCAGGTCCGCTTGGAGGTAGTAATCAAACATCACCTGGTTGATAAAGGGGGAGGGAGGGGATGGAGGGTGGGACCCCTAGAGGGCAAGTTTTGGGGTGAGGACGGCGAAAGAGTGGAGGGCAGGCCAGGGTGGGGTGCACCAAGACTCTTGCTGGCACCAGTTGGAGTGGCAGAGAGCCTTGTCACCCGCAAGGTGGAAGCGAAGCAGGGCGGGTGTGCCAAAACGTGAGAGGCAAGCTGAGTGGAATGCTGCCAGGAGAGCGGTGCGCCGCCCACTAGCGGTGCCCAGCCACGGGTGGCAGTTGCACAGGGAGGCCGTGCGCCCCAGGCCAGCCCACCTTGCACCGGTTTGCTGCCGGAGGGATGAGTGTGTTCACATCCAGCCAGGGGCCGTACCTGCTGGGGCGGGGTGGGGGCCGGCAAGGTGGGCAGAGCGAATAAGCGGCACACAGCAAACCCGCTGTGTCCCCAGCTCTGGTCCCCCACCTGGCCCCACCTGTTGAGCATCAAATTCGGATAGATGATACATAGGCTGGGGGTCGCCCAGCCGCCAGCCGCCGCCGGCTGTGCCCTCCTGCTCCCGCCCCTCTCGTCGCTGCATTCCCAGCTGCTGCCGCTGCTGCCCCTGCCTCCCCTGCTGCCCCCTCCCCTCCGCCTGCTGCTGCCTCTGCTTCACCCCCAGCCGGCTGGCAGGTTTGGATGGACAGCCGCTCAAAGGTGGTGCTGCGGTAGGAGCCCAGGTCCAGCCCTGAGGCCAGCCCCGGGTGGGCCACGCTCACGTGGTAGCCGCCGTCCTGTGGGAGGGGGCAGGGGGCAGGAGAGGATGGAGGTTGATATAGCTTGGCAGGGCGACTCACGGGAGAGGCACACGGCAGCAGGCATCCTGCTGGGGCTGCAGGGTGGGGCGGTTGGGACGCAATGCAACAGGTGAGCGGATGAAGGGTGGCAGGGCAGCACATGTGAGAGGCACACGGCAGCAAGCACCAGCACAAGCCGCCAGGCGGTTGCGCACTGGTTCGCAATCACCGGTTCCACAACAGGCATGCCTCCCTTGCCCACAATGTCCTCGTTCCCTCGCTGCACCCAGGGTTGCCCTTGCTACTCCGTCCCCCGCTCCAAATTCCCACTCACAAGGTAATTGTCTGCAAACACCTTCCAGTTGCAGTGCAGCTCGTACTCACGGCTGCCCACATGAACCAACCCTGGGTCAGCAATGCCCTCTGTTAACGCCGCTGCTGCTCCCCGCTTTCCCAGCCAAGCCGCTACCCCTTGCTGCTGCTCCTCCTCCTGTTCTTGCTCCTGCTCCTGCTCCTGCTCCTGCTGCTCCTGCTGCTGCTGCTGTGACAGCAGACCGCTGCCGGGTGCCGCATCGCTGCCTGCTGCTGCTCCTGCCTGCTTCTGTTGCTGCTGCGCAGCTTCCGGTGCCGCTGCCTGCCGCACCCACACAAAGCCGCCCCACTGCTCTGCCTGCAGTGGCGCCAGGGCGTGCTCCTGTGCCCTGAAGTCCTGAATGCCTCGCAGCCGGGTGGCTTTCAGCAGCCTGCCATCCATGCCATACGTCCAGCCGTGGTAGGGGCAGCGGAAGCAGTCGGCGGTGCCGGCACCCTGGGCAAGGATGGCTGCATGGTGGCGGCACACCTGCGGAGCAAAGGGACGGCAAGAGGCAGAGCGGAACACATGATAAAGTACCAGTCCAGATCCACACGAGAGAGGGTACAGGTGAGCGTGGGCCAGAGCAAGCAGCACACTCCAAACCGCCCGCTTGCCCCTCCCCCATGTTACCCTCACGTTGTGGAATGCCCTCAGACGGCCCGCCTCGTCGCGACACGCCAGCCACTGCAGGCCCAGCAGGCTGCCAGCAGCATAGGCGCCAGGTGCCGCCAACTGGCTGGCATGAGCTACCGCCAGCCAGCTGTGACGGAAGACAGTTTGCTCCTCCAGATGGATCACAGAAGGCCGGGTGTACCAGGACGAGGGCGGTGTGGCTGCCCGCTCTATCGGGCTGGCGGCGTGACGCCACGGCTCCAGCGGCGGCGGGGAGCGGCGCCAGTCGGTGGGAGGTGGCGGGGGCGGCGMCGCAGGTAGGGTTTCGCCAGCCGCCGCGCTCAGCGGCCGCTGCTGCAGGGCGATCGGCATCTTGTTTAGTGCTGCTGCAGCGCAGCAATGCCCAGCGAGCACGCCGCCGCGCAGCAAGAGGGGCCGGTATGTCGAGGCCGCCCAGCGAAGCATGCCAGTTGCCATAACGCTTCCTGTAAGGGAGTAAAGGTACGGCCATATGACGCCAGCAGCACAAATCAGGGGTCTATGCGAGCTCTCTGGCCGGGAAGCTGGCGGCGGCACACCGCGGCCAGCAGGTGTCGCGGCGACGCTCATGGCGCCAAAGCATGCACATACAGGCTCCCTCGTGGTGCTGCATGGGTGACGTCCTTAAGTGCTGCCGCGTACGAGGGGGCATGCCGCCCAGTGGCAGCCAGCCTTGGCTGCAAGTCAGCAGTACAGCCTGCCACCGTCAAGGGTGCAACCCTCCAGCAGTCGTCCTTTTTCATTGTGGACTGCAACGCTGCCGCACCACTAAGTCTGTCATGATAGAACACACAATATCCTGCACACCCACAAGTTGTCAGTTCCCACCGGCGCCGCAGGTGCCGGTGGCTTGTGGTGGCAGGCGCAGGGGGGAGTCTGCTGCCTACAGGGTGCTGCGCTTGCTCAGGCCTGAGGGGAGGCACGGGCCCACTATCCCACCCTAGGATATGATCGGAGGTTGGCCAGGGCCCTGCCACAGCCTTCCCCCCATCCCACCCTGCCGCCATCCTCCTGCGCAATCCCTGCCGCTGCACACCCCTGCCCCAGCACCCTATCCTTCTGCAAGCGCCCGCGGCGCAATGTCTGGCATTAGGTTAGGGTAGGCAGCCGTTCAGGAGCACTCGGCAGATCGACGAGGGTGCTGCTTTTCTCTCAATCGACAGTGGAGAGAGCTTGTGGCCTCGTGACAGGTACATATTGAGTGCAGGGATGTGAAGACAACCCCATCTTTGGCATGGAACGCCGTGAATCTGTGTTTTCAATGATTCAACATGCTTGTCCATGTTGATGTGGCAAGGAGTGAGTTTGTATGTATGTACCCAATCCTCCCGTGCTTGAATGCGCAGCATGCAAACCGTGGGAGTCAACTGTAGCGCCTCGCTCCCCAAGCCCTCGTCCCGTCTCCCGTAGGATTTACAGCGTGCACAAGTCGTCTGCGCTTGCAAGACCGCACGTTGGTGAGCACCCCTGGCGGCACTGCCAAACGCCCCCTCAAAGGCGGCGCCAACACTCGGCCCACGCACTGGCCATGGTGCTCCGAGGCGGTGCCGCCTGCTGCTGGTTCGCGGGCGCGGCCTGCGGGCATATTCAGCGGCGGCGGCCGTTGCTGCCGCCGCCGCCACTTTGCCTGCCGCCGCCTGCAGCCGCCATCTCATTGGCAACACATTTGCACTGGCGCCAGCCCTTCGCCACACGAGCAGACCGCGCGATCTTCTGCTGCTGCTTTCGCGCTTGGCTGCCATCTCCCACACCGAACCTCCACTCACACTCATGCCGCTTGCTCACCACTCAGTTGGGTGCTCACTGCTCCTCGCTGTCCCCGCCCGCCCCTGCAGATCGCCCTGCCACACGACACCCCACCCAAACCACAACAGCAGCATGACTCGCGGCAACCAGCGGGAGGAGGCGCGCGCCAAGAACCTCAAAAAGCAGGCGGGCAAGGTGCGGCCTGCCCCGTGCACGTGTGGCACAGAAGTTGGCTGGGGCGCAGCAAGCTTATAGCCTGTGCAGCCATGCAGCTGGGACACGCAAGGGGGGTCTGGGGCCTGGAACAGACAGCAGCTGTTGCTTTTGGCCTGTGCACTTTGGGCGCCTCACGCTCCTGGGGGCCTCGGTACTGCTCGTCTGATCCAGGTGGTGCAGCATGCCGCCGCCGCGACGCGCACCACCGCCCCCCATCTACCCATGCTTGACCCATCAACTTCTACTGCCCTCATGGGTGCAGGGAACCGCCAGCAAGGACAACCCCGACGGCCTGACCCCTGCCGCGCGCAAGGAGCGGGACGCAAAGGCGCTGCAGGAAAAGACGGCTAAGAAAGCGGCACAGGCAGAGGCCGCCAAGAAGTAGAGCAGCAGGGCGTTTGCACAGCTGGCGTGGCTTCACCGCGCGCCAATGCCAGCCTCCCGGCGCCACCAAGCAGCACAGCAGGCAACAAGAAACTACAGTTTAGCTCCGATCCGGCAGCCAGCACGTTGCGGCGCCCCGACAGTGTCGAATGTTCTACAGGCCTGCGCACGCAGCAGCCAAATCTTTGGCAGTCGCTGTTGCACAGCAGAGGCAGCCAGCAGCACCCACAAATGATGCCGGCCGACCGGTCTCTACAAAGAATGCCGCATTGACCCAGCCTGCCCGTCTCTTCACATCTTGACCCCAGCGCTGTTCTATGGCGCTCCCCATGCTTTTCACTTATCCGCCTGCCCTCCCCGCCCCCTTTTGATCCTCGACAACGCTGTGGCATCACACCCATTTCTTGTTCTGCCCCCCTGCTGACATCTCTGTAATGTACAGTGCGCAACAGAGGGGGTTGCACACCATGCGGGGTGCCGTGCCCCTCAAGAAAGGAGTGCCACCCACGCAGGGCAGTGGGCGTTGCTGCACACTAGTCAGGTTACAGGAGGGCATGCGGGATGGTACTCGTGTGGGCATGCAGGAGGGCAGGCACGCAAGTGGCAGGTGGAGCAGAGGCTGACCGCTTAGCGCTAAAAGCAGATGCTGCCAGCAGGCGCCGCATGATGGGAGCGGGCAGGGAGGGCAGTTGACGGCAACGCCGCCCGCGGGCCACTTGCAGTATCTGATGGGTCTGATTGGCCGCCGCCCAGTTGCAGGAGGGTACTGCGCCTAATGGCACAGCAGAGCCGGACTTGACCTTGCTTCAGGCGTCATCTAAGCTGAGCAGACGTCGACCATAGCCTGAGGTCAGTGGGAGGTGAGACGCGGCACTGGTTGGGCTCAGGGGAGGTGGCGCTGTTCGGAAAAGGAGGAGGGAGGGACATCGGCAGGGGGCTGGGCTGCCACCGCCGGCCTTAGAGCAGAGGGAGGGCAGCGGGCACACAAGCTCTTGCACGTCCCCACCACCTCTGCCCCTTGCCGAATGAAACCTCCCACCGCCGCTAGTACCCTCCTTTAGTGTATGTGCAGACCAGTGGAAAGAGGGGCTTCATTGGGGCTGAATGAAGCGGTATCCCCCTCCCTTGGCTCTGCACCCACCGCGATGAACCTCTCGTCAACCAAACCTAGGAAGCGCCGAGCACCCAGGTACACCTCTTGGAGGCACTTGCCGCCCAGCTGGAGTTGGGGCACACAAAACGGAGGAAGGGGTGTAAGCAGGAGGGGTGAGGTGCGGGGGCGGCTCGCGTGGGTGCAAGGGCAGAAGGGACACTCATTTGTAGGCCTGCTGCTGCCTTGTGCAGGTCCCTACTGTGTGCTATAAAGTCCCCTGGGGGCCACACAGGCACTGCCCCCTGCCGGCCTCACTCGACCAGTTCCATGCACTCACCCCATCCAAAACGTATTTGCAGTCGTCGCGGCAACTGTAAGTTGAGGCTTCTGGGTACAGCCACAGGTCGCTGGCGCCGGACGTCATGTAGCACATGTAGAAGGCCTGTGTCCAGTCCTTGTCCCCACCCCTGGACACCTGCACGCGCAAGTCACGTGGCGGTGGAAGGTGATGAGCAAGCCTGCTCAAGTCTCAAAACACGCATGGTGGCTGGAGATGGCTAGTGCGGGTCAACGTTCACCACTGCCGGGTCAACGTTGGCAAGCGTTATGTTTGGGAGGCAGGGTGTGCGAAATGCGTGCTTGAGAGGAGGTAGAATGGCAGTGTGGGGCGGTGGGAGGGGCGTCAAAAGGCCCTCAGGGGCCATGTTGGTGGGCCCCATCCCAGACCCCCACACGCTCCTAGCGGGCGCCGGCATTCTGGTGCCAGCTTCCGCACCAACCTTCGCCTAGCCCTCACCAGAGAGGCAGGGTCGCAGCTGGAGATATCTCCAGCCGAAAACAGTGCCTGCAGAACTTCCTGGCGCAGGCTGCGAGGGCAGTACAGGAAGAGAGGAGGGAGCGGGGTGGGTGCGCAAGGCACTCCGCCGGCGTCGCGGGCTGGTACCACCGCAGGCTGGCAGGCAGCCTCACAACTCCACACCCGGTGGGAGGGCCTTGCAGCACCGGGCGTGGCAAGCAGACGCAGCAGGGGGCATTGTCGGGAGCGGTGGAGGCAGTGCGTTCCCATGCTCACAAGCCGCCCACGGGGCCCAAACGTTGGGAGCTGGCAGGCGCCGCTGCCGCCGCAAGGAGCAGCAGCAGGCACGCTGGGGCAAATGCGCGCTTGAGGCTCAGCATGGTGGCCGCCAATTGAAAATACGAGAGTTCGAGTTTGGCGCGATGTGAAGCAGGCTGCTTTGCATTCACACGTTCTATGTAAACACGTTCTACACGTTCAAACACGTGCCAACCTTCTAAGTATACAACGTCCCTCTGGGTTGGGCCAATTCAGTTCACTGCCATGAGATCGGCAGACCACCCCCATGCCAATGCACACACTGTTTCGGATGCCCCGCATTCATCTCGTCTTACAGTGTGTCAAATCCTCTCAAAAACAAAGCATTTGTGCATGCATAGCATCAACATGTGTCAACTCTTTATGGTATGGTACAGGCAGCTGCCTCCGCTGCTGTGCCTGCCCGCTGCTCCCCTCACACTGCACGCTCGCCCCGGCGGCGCCCCGGCCAGCGCCTGCTGCTGCTGCTGGGCCGAGTGCTGGCAGGCCTGTTCCACCCCCATCCTGCAGCCTTTTGCTCCTCTACCTCCCGCCTGCGTGCGGGGCGGGGCGGAGGGGTGTCTTGGGCAGCCGGCGGTGCCAGGCTGGCATGCCAGCTACCATCTGGCTGCCGTTCGACTGGTTGGTTTGGAGAAAGCAGTTTACTCCCCCCAAAACTGCCACCAGGGCTTCAGCTTATAAGCGCGGCGGGGCTCCTCGAGATCCAGCCGCCTGCAGCGCAAGTGGGTGAACACAAGCATATACACAAATAAGATGTGGTGCAAACGGCCCAGGTGGGCCAACGAGCAGACGTGAGGGTGTTAGGTTCTTGCCAGCTTCCGCCTCTCGCGCTAGGGATCCTGTCCCAATCACCTGCAGTGGGCCGATCACAACCAGCGTCAAGAGCAGCAGCGGGTACCGCTCTACATCGCGGTACAAGTCCAGCACCCACAACCGCAGCTTGGCATGCCACTGCCTGCACCACGCCCGGCGCGGAAGCATCAGCAGCAGGAAACACCGCGTGTCTATCCGGGGACGCTGCCAGGCGGGCACAGCATGCTGTCATGCTATGCCCTTTCCGTCCCACCAACCGGCAACCAGCAGTTGGGCTCTAGAGGCACCTGAAACGCACTGGTGTGTTCGGCCAGAGGTGAGCTCCCGCCCTGCAATGCCCAGCCCTTGCCTACTGCTCGCGTACAACCCAACCCGGGAAAAGGAGGGAGCACCGCCCTGTCGAAACCTGCAGGCCCTTCCACACCAGCCCTCGCACACAACAACCCAGCACACCCCTCCTCCCTTCCTATCACATCGTTAAAGTCTCAGCAGAGGCGCCGATGCACGGTGTGTCACACAACCGGGAATAAACCACACGCCGCAAGTCAATGCCTTGCTCGAATGCACCCCAGCCCTGGTACATACCTGGTGCGCTGGTCTGTGGTCTCCACCGCCCGGCGCGCTTTGCCCGCTGCGTCCTTCACGACATCCTTGGTCACATCAGCAGCCGCCACCGTGGCAGAGCGGGTGACCTCGGCCACGTGCTGCGCCCTGTCCCCCAGGTCATGCACACCGTCCACCGCTGACTCCACGACGTCGGTCACCTGCAGGGGAGGCGGGAGCTGGGGGTCAAAAGCAGTGCGGGGAGGGTGGGGGGCTCAGCAGTGTGCAGGTGTCCGCCCCTGCTTCCACGGCACCTGCAGGGAAGGCGGGAGCGTAGGGGTTGATGATGTTTGGGACAGTTCACACTGGTTGAACATAACATTTTCTTGAAGAAGTAGAAAGTTTTGTAGTTCTTCAATGTTTGGGAAAACTTCTTTGGGCGCTTCCCCGACGGAAGAGCGCCGCACTGGAGACGGCGCCTCCCAGGCGTCGCCCTTGCCGACTCCCTCTTGAAGGGCGACGCCTGGATGGCGCCACTCGTAGTGCAGCGGGGTCCCCTGTCGGGGAAGCGCCAGCTGGGGATCAGCGGTGTGGCCAAGATAGGGGGATCAGCAAGGGGGACGCTTCAACAACATGTGCCAGCCGTCATCCACCTGCAGGGGAGGCGGGACCTGGGGTTCAGGAGTGTGGGGAGGGCAGGAGGGTCAGCAATGGTCAGGCGTCCGCCGCTGGTTCCACGGCACCTGCACAGGCAGCGGTAGGTGAGGCTCAGCAGTGAAACGAAGGTAGGGAGGCCTTGACGTGTACCAACGGCATCAGACGTCGGCAGCCGGGGGTCGAGAGTGTTGGGGAAGGTGAGAGGATCGGCAATGGCCAGGTGTCCAATGCTGTTGCCACAGCACCTGCAGGGGAGGTGGGAGCTGGGGGCTGAGTAGTGTTCAAGAGAGCAAGAGGGTCTGGAACGTCCAGGTGTCCACCGCTGTTGCCTCGGCACCTGCAAATGCAGCGGCAAATGGAGGCAGGCGATCGAGCACGGCTGGGGGGCAGCTACAGCAGGATGAGCCAGTTGTTAACGGGTATTGTGGGGAACTGTCAAGACACGGTTCAAGCGGGGCGGTGTTGATGCAGCTGTGTGCATCACCCACCGTCCGGCTTGCACCGCGCCCTGTCAGCTCCCCACAATTCACGTCACCAACAGAGTCACCTGCCACCTGGCACACAGCTGGCAACACCCAGGAGAAAGCACCACACCCGTCCAGCCTGCTCTCCAACCACAAGTAGTTGCCTTCTGGGTCACCTCAGATTCTGGTATGCCTGCTGCCTTGCCTCAACAGCCGGCTGCTCAACACCTCACCATTCCCTTCAGCACAGGTGACTCACCAGCACAACCCAGCACGAAACAGACAGAGAGCGGTGGCCGAGCCAACCACATGCGAAGAAGAGCCACACTCTTACTGCCTTCTCCATGCGCTGCCCAGCCTCCAGGCATACGTATCGCACAACCTCCCCTGCATGCATGCCACCCACCCCCCGACATGGCCCCCCGCTCCCCTACCTTTTCCCAACACTTCCCACCCAGAGCAGCCCGCCTCACACAGCGCACCATCTCCCTGCGCACAGCCTCATCCGTTTGCCTCCTCCCCACATGCCACCCCCCTGCCTCCCCACCACGCACCCAAGCATTGGGGGCCCTCACTCACCTTGTTCTTCACGCGCCGCACCGTCTCCTTGCGCACCGTCTCATCCTTGATCAGCGGCGCCCCAGCGGTCATCAGCCAGCCGGCCAGCACCAGGCCTCCTGCCAGCGCAGCAAAGCGCATGACTCCGGCCAGCTTGGCCTGAAGGGAGGAGAGGGAGAGGTGAGGTTGGGAAGAGTTGTTCGAGGGGTGGAGTTGGAGGGGTGGAGTTTGTTAAGCCGAGTGCGTGAGGCCGGCCAGCTTTGCCTGAAAGGGGGGCGAGGGGGAGGTTGAGTTGGGCACGTTTGGGAGAGAGGCTTGCCAGAGCAGCAGAGCGCCCCAAGCCGGCCAGCTTTGCTAGAACAGGAGTCTTTAAAAAACGAGAGTTTCAGCGCAGCACAGGACACGCAGCGGGGGTGGACAGCTGGCTTTAGAACCAGGAGGTGGAAGTGGGGAGGTAGGGAGAAGACCAGACCAACAGGGCGGGCACAGCGTGCCTGCTGCCCACTGGCCCTGCCCACTGCAGCTGATGCGCGTCGAGGGTGTGCTGTTTTGAAAGCTTCCAGGGCCATAATCTCACTGTGAAAGACAGGCCAAGCTGTTTCAACAACAGGCGGCCAGTGCCACCACCTGCCCAGCCCAGCCTCACCTTGACGCCCCCCTGCCCGCTGCAGTGCTGGTGCCTGCAGTTCGACAGCGGGTGGGACAGGCACACTTGTTTGTCAGCATCACTGGGGGCAGGTGCAGGCTTTGCGGGGCACACAGCGCGCACCAGCATCCATCCTCGCTCGTCTGTCACAGCAGCTTGCATGTGTGATCTTTACGACCCCCTGCCCTCGTTTGCCCCAGGAACTCAAGCCGAGGAGGCACACGCACGTGTCCTCCTGCTGGAGCTCGAAGTGCACTAACCTCTGCCTGATTCACACTAGGATTGTGTTGCCCGCTCAAAAACACCCTCCTGTCCTCCTCGTAGGAGCCTGCCTCTGTGGCACCCACAAACAGTTGCCCCTGAGTAATCTACCACCCTGTGCAACAGTGCAAAGCAACGCAAGGTGACGCCCACACGCAGCCCTGACCTGTACTCGTGGAAGCGCGCCTCCGTGGCCTCCTTGAGCTCGCAGTAGCCGGTCTCAAACAGCAGGCGGCGCAGCACCGGAAGCTCTGCACACGGGGGGGACGGGGGAGCAGAAAGGCAAGGACGAGGATGCTATGAAGATGGGGATGCACTGGATGAGCTGCTGCCCAGCTTGGAAGAGCAGGCGCCTCCAGCAAGGGCAGCTCTGAGCGCAGAGGCTCGGGGGTGGTGCCCTTTTGAGTGTGTGGGAGCCAGGCGGAAGCCGGGGCAGGTGGTCACAGAAGGGAATTGCAGGCAGCAGCTGATGGCGTGGCAATGAAGGTGAACAACACACGGGCGCAGTGGCAGAGTGTGCCGCCTCGATGGCATGTGGTGTGTGGCAGGCACACTACAGCTGGCGGGGAGCTGCAGCTGGCAGAACGCTGCAGCTGTTGAGCGGCACAGGTGCTCACAGTGCGTTAGATCATGACACCATCTCGACACAGCAGCGCCCCACCTGAGTGCTGGCTCAGCATGGCCTCCACGCTGCCCCAGGGGTACTTGCGCACGGGCCAGAACCTGCCAAAGGGGGCGGAGGGGAGCAAGGCGGTGGGGAGGCGATGGTGGGGAGCGGTGGGCGCCTGCTGAGCTTTCCGCGCCCGCTGTGCCGCTGTGCACGCTGCGGTTGACAAAGAGCTCAATGCAAACCACCCTCACTTCTTGCCAACGGTTGTGCCCTGCCAGCGCGCATCAAAGCAGCACGTTTGCCCTTCCAAACACGGCAACACACCCTGCCGCGTCAGCGTTCACCATCAGCACCCCAACTCCTTTCGATTCTCTCTATTGATTCCCCTCACCTGCCCACTTCCAGGTCCATTGTGTTGCTTCCAATCACAGCAAAGGGTCCCGCCCCGTGGCGCGCCCCCGCATCCTCCAGCGCGTCCCGGGAGAAGGGGGAGGCCACGCCCGCCTTGTGCAGCGCGCCCCGCACCTTGTGGCGGAACTCCTGCAGTGGGGGGAGACGGGGAGGCACACAGGGAGACGAGGGGGCAGTGGGCGTGGGGAATGGGAGCAGTGGTGTGCAGCGCGGCCCGCGCTTTGTGGCGAAACGCCTGCAGTGAGGAGAGCAAGGAGAGATGGGGGGGAGGCACAGCGTGCGCTGAGCGCGTGTGCTGACACCTGCACTCCCTTTTCAGCGGCTGCCAACCGCTTGCAGTGGCATCCCTCCGCCCTTGATGCCACTGCAGACTGCCGAGTTTGAAGCGGATTGGGCGACTGGCCAGCAGGGAAGCTGCTGTATTGCTGCCGCCCTGGGGTGTAGCAGCGTCGGGCAACCCTGCTGGATGATGGTGCCTCTGCCCACCGGCAGAAGAGCGCTCGACAAACAGCAGGGAAGCTGACCGGTCACCGCAACACCCTCTGCGGCAGTGATGACAGCTGTTGAGATGAACCACTCGTCCAGGCTGCATTGAGTTGCCGATAAGAACCAGCAGGGGCTCAGCAAGAAGCGGGTCTTGACCAGCTCCATCCTTGACCTCCTCGACTGGTCAGCCCAGCCCTTGCGCAGTCAGCGGCAGATCACGCCAGAGGCAACTGCCCAGCAGTTGCACCACGATTGCCGGCTTCTGGGGTGTGAAGGCGGGAAGCACCCCGCCGGATGTCGGCGCCCCGGGCCTGCCAGCACAGGCCAGCTGGGGCACGCCACACACAGCAGGGCTCAACTTTACCGACTTCACACCCTCAACAGGCACCGCGCTAGTTGATGGGGACCCACGCATCTACGATCAACCTCGAACATCAGTAAACCACGTTTCTTTAAAGCAAGGTGGTGGTGTGCCACAACGTGGGCGCCTGGTCAGCACAGCGTCAAGGTTGCCCCCATCTTGTGTGTAGCAACCGCGGCCTGCCTTGCTGGATGCAGGTGCCCCTGACATCTGCGGCACCTTGCACACAGCAACAGCAGGACGAGGACTACACCCAAGAGAAGGGCGTCCACGCTGCCGTGCTGCGCAGGCGCCACACAATCAACACTTGGCCCAACCCGGACATGCGTGCAACACACGCTGGAGGGGCAGGAGGCAGCACTGGGCCGCCCCTTCCTCCTGTATACCTGACATCGCGCCACATCGCAAACTGGCCAAACACACCGACGGGTCACCCCACGGCCCACCCACCTTGAGCTCATCACCGGTCATCGTGTCGGCCTTGCCCAGCACCGAAACAGACCCTCCTAATTCATCACACGCGCATACAAATCCATGCATGCACCTTGAAGAGTGCCACAATTCCGATGCACTCACCCCCCACCCTGTCCCATGAGATCTTTGCTGGCTCCCCCTAGGCTTGAAATGTAAGGTGATTGATTGACAATGAGCCCCCCCACCTTGAGCTCATCACCGGCCGTAGTGTCAAACCTTGCCCAGCACCGAAACCGACCCTCCTAACTCATCATACTCGCACACAAATATATGCAGACAACTCGAAATGTGCCACAATTCCATTCACTCACTCCCCACCCTGTCCCATGGGACCTTTGCTGGCAACCCCTGGGCTTGAAAATGTAATTGATTGATTGACAATGAGCCCACCCACCTTGAGCTCATCTCCAGTCATCGTGGCAGCCTTGCCAAATCTATGCATGCACGGCGAAAGAGTGCCACGATTGAGCCCCCCACCTTGAGCTCGTCACCAGTCATTGTGTCAGCCTTGGACAGCACAGGCACCACGGGCACCACCGCAGCCAGCTCAGAAATGAAGTGCATGTCGATCTGCAGGAGTGAAGCGGCGAGGAAACGGGGAAGATTGGGGAGGGGAGGCCAGAGTGAGACACAATGTGTGGCAAGAGCGACTGTGGCAGCACCTCGGCTACTGTGACAGCACCTCAGCTAGCTCGGAAATGGACTGCATGACGACTTGATAGAGGATGACGGAGTATGGCGGTGCCCCCAGCCCAACTGCCAGCCCCCAAGTGCCCGCCTTGCGCTTCCAGGCTGTGCGCCCATCCACAGCTGCCAGCACCCCAGTGCACCCCTGGCGCAGGCGGTGCAGCCGCTCCCTCACCCGCAACTGCCAGCACCCCCTATGCCCACCTTCCGCAGGCGCTGCAACCAACCCCACCACAAGTGCCAACCCCACAGTAAATGCAGCACCCCCCACCCTGATCTGTCAAGCCCACACCGCTCGTGGCGCAGGCGGTGCGGCCCTCCTCATCTGAAACGCTGAGCCACCTCCCGCCCTCAACTGCCAAGCCCCAACTGCTCATGTGGCGCAGGCAGTGCAGCCAACCCCACCACAAATGAACAGACCCCCCAGTGCCCACCTTGCGCAGTCGGTGCGGCGGGATGAAGTAGAGGCAGACGTCGACGCGGGTGTCTCGGATGGCGTGCATGGCCGCCTTGCGGTCAGGGTCTTGCTCCTGCTGGGGGGGGTGAGGAAACCATGGGCAGTGGAGCGGTCAAGTGTAAGTGAAGAGCTGGGGGTTGGAGAAGCCATGGGCAGTGGGGTGGCCATGTGTGAGTGAAGAAAGGAAGCAGGAGCGCTGTGTGTGAGCCGGCCAAAGGAGCGGCTTTGCGGGGCAGGGTCGGCAGGGTGGGAGCACAAACAAGTGCACATGGTCCAGGGCTGCGCTAGAGCCACATCAGCACACCAAATTTTGAAAAGTTTACTGATTGCCGACTTTTCGGTGTCAGGCTTGCTACCAAATGACCCGCAGGCGTGTCTGATGATTCAGGGCGACACAGATACGGTGGCAGTGCGCAGCACCGGGTTGACACCAAAATTTAAATCTGATGCAGAACCCTGTCTGACGCGCCGCACATGCCAGCGACCAGCAGTGCGCCCCAGACCAGCAGTGCGCCCCATCTGCTCAAAGCAGGCAGGGAAACCCCAGATGAAACACCAACCAAATCCTCACACTCAAAACTAAAATCAACCAGAAAGTGCACACACACGGAGGTGCCTGCCTCACCCAACCAGAAAGCGCAGAAACACAACCGCCCTCACCTGCTCCAGGTAGCCGTTGCTGGAAGCTGTGATGTAGTTCATGATGAGCTGGCGGTCGTCGGGCAGGTTGGTGGAGTCGCCGTACCCTGCAGGTGGAGGGCATTGCATTGCCGGGAGGGAAGCAAAGGAGGATAAGAGGGTGATATGACGTTGGAGGTTGCCGGCCTGTCGGTTGGTGGAGCGGTTGTAGCTTGCATGTGTGGCAGGCAGGCACCTCCGTTGGTTCTCCCTGAAGCCGGCTACACATCCAGGCAACCACCGCGCACCAGGCAACACACAATGATCACAAAATAACGCCCTACAAAGCGCCCTACACACAAAACAACGCCCTGCACCACGTACGCACCCTCCCATGCCAAACTCAGAGCAACATGCAAGGCTCCGTTCATCCACCGCACGTGCATCCTGCCCCAGACAAGTGAAAGCCATCGTGCCCGCCCCGTTCCCGAGACTGTGCTCGTCGCGAAGGCAACACACTTTTGGCCACCGGGAAGCCCCACCCACCCACCGGGCGTGTCCTGCACAAGGTAGTGGTGGTAGATTTTGTTCTCCGTGTCCTGCAGCACAATCTCCGTGCACAGCAGCTCCGGGTTGTCGGAAAAGATCTGTGGGTGGGGAGGCGGACAGGAGGAGGGG
>JTEE01000301.1:0-30243 GCA_002896455.3 Chlorella sp. ArM0029B
CGGGGAGAAGATTAGAATTTCGGTTTTTGCCATGTTCACGTCAAGTTGGGAGGCGAGGCAGAAGGAGTGTAGGGCATCAAGTTGGCGTTGCAGGCCGGCGGGGGTTGAGCTGATGCAAGCTAGGTCGTCGGCATAAAGAAGGGAGGCAACAATCAGGCCAGCGAGCGAGGGGGCATGTGTAAGCAGAGTGCAGCACGTAGTTATGTTAAGTCGGGTTAAGATGCATGGCAGGCGCCCGGGAAGCGCAGCTCCTTCGGGTTTGAGGTCACGTTTGCGCAGTCCTGGCTTGAGCGTCTTGGATGCTGGGAAGAAAGCGCACCATCTTCCCTTCCTGCCGGGCTGCGCACGATCGTGCCTGCCATCACAGTTGCACGTGGTCTAACTACTTTGCCCAGGCGCACGGGAGAGCAAATGTACAAATGGCGAATTTAAACACATGGGGCACAAGCGCGAGTTGGGATGCATGCAAAGGCGCATGGGCAAGGAAGCAAGCATGGGAAGATGCAAAGATTGCAGGCGAATGCATGGATGCTCATGCATGGAGAAGGTATGGAGAAGGCAGAGAGGGCATGCACCGCTGACCTTGATAGAGCACGCAATGTGGTCAGCAGGGAAGCGCTGTTTCGTAGTTGAAGCACAAGGGACTAGTGCAGCAAGCAGGGACGATGCGTGTGAGCAGAAGGATACCCGTGTTGGCCAAAGCGCAATTGGAGGGCGACCAAGTGGAGGGCAAAGAAGACGGCATGTGAGCTGTCATGCTTCGCTTCCGCGCCCTCCGTAGCTTCTGCATCGTGCAATCGCTGCCGTTGCATGGTGAGGCAAGCCCTGCCCCCGTGAACATGTCGCGTTCGCCAACATCTGCTGCCTCACGGCTGCCCGCGGGGCGCGCACGGGGCGGCAGCACTAGCGGCCCTCTGCCACCACATGGCTGGCGCTCAGACTTCATCCTCCCATGGCTCCAAGTACTCGGCCTCCAGCACCTGCCAGGTGAGGATGCCTTCCTCAATCAGCCGCTTATTGTCCAGAGTGATAGAGCCAGGGCGGGAGGCGGGGGTGGTGACCTGCGGGCCGTAAGTTGGATATGCAGTCGCAGGCGCGGGTTAGGCCCCTGGTGCGTCAGCATAGAGGCGCAGAGGCATGAATGCACTGAGTGGAAAGGACAGAAACCAAGTGAATGGCAAGTTTGAGGACTGTGCAAGTCTCGCGACTGCCAACAAGCATGTCAGCTTGACCCGTCGCCCGCTCCCACCTGTCATCGCCCCACGCTGCCCCCCCACACCTTCAGGACGAGCGAGGGGTCTTTGAGGCGCGGCACCACGTGCTTGCGCAGCCACTCGGACACCTTGACGTTGAGGGCGTCGGTGTTCACCCCAAACTTGTCAGCCACAACCTGCACACATCGTTACAGCTTTTCACATCCCCTGAAAGGGGATTCAACTTCAGGACGAACCAAATCCTGAGAGGTTGACGAGGCATGCACCACAAGGCCCTGAAAACATGAAAACATGAAAACAGGGTCTAAAAACAAACTGGCTGTGTGAACCAACGAAAGTGTGGGTGCAGCACCGGGGGATGTATGAGTGGTCTAGCTGCTGATAGAGAAGTAATTGTTCCATTGCGATTTGCTGGCTGCGGCTTCAAAGAGGTCGGGGCGGCCCTCGCACAGGCGGCGGAGCTCAGAGCGGGGGACCTTGGCAGACACGTCAGCGGCATACATGGACAGGAGAGAGGGGCGCGTGCGGCTCTGTGCGGGTGCGGATGAGACAATGTCACCAAAAAACAGCTGCTTTGCCATGCGGCAGTCAGGCATTCTCAGGATGTGTCCCACCCAGCAGCCTCGCTGGCGCAGCAGCTGCATCTCAATGCTGGGCTGCGCACAGGTGGCCATGAGCACAGTGTTGGAGATGTGCCGGGGTGGCTCGCTGCCAACGGGTGGCGCCGCGCTGCTGCCCTTCACGATCTGCCTGAGCTGCTTGCGCTGCACCACCTCGGGCCGCTCTAGCTGCGCTGCCGTGAGCGCCCAGCTGTGTGCTCCGTACAGCAGCACGGAGGACACCAATGAGCGGTAGATGCGCATCTTGGTGCTGAGCTGCACGCAGCGCTGCCGCCACACAGGCTTGTGCAGGCGCTTGAAAGCATTGGCTGCCTGTTTACATGCTCTATGTTACAACTGTTGTTACATTGAGTGCACGACGTTCAACTTTGGGCATCACAGCCCACACTGATGTGCCGCGCCGGTCCCTCCACCCGCTCGCTGCCTGCCGTCTGCCTGCTGTAACCAGCTGTGCCTGTCGTCTCGCACAATGGGTGGGTGTCACCTCACATGTATGCAGCCTTGAGCGCTGCCAAGGTGAAAATGCCCTCGTCCTTCAGCCGCTTCTTGTCCAGAGTGATCAGGCCCTCCCGGGAGGCGGGGGTGGTGATCTGCGGGGAGGCAGGCAGCGCGGGGAGGGCCCCGGTACCATGAACGAACGCGGTGCACATGGGTGGTCCCGTTGGCGTGTGCCCTGCCCCTCCTACGCCACCTCACTAGGGGAAGCCCACATGTCCCACCTATGTCCGGGGACATAACCCCTTGCTGACGTCCCTCCAGGTCCCAGTACATACTTACGTCCAGGACTGTGCTACGTGCTGGGACGTCACAAGACGTCCCCACGGACATACACTGGACGTAGCTAGCGCTTGCATTACATACGTTACATGACATGATGGGGACATGCTGGGGACGTAATGAAGTGTGACATGGCCAACACGTGTGACGTATGTACCTAGGACATGAGGGAGACGTGCAGCCGCACATGCAGGGGACATGCAGGGTACGTGGTTGGCACGTGGCGGGCACCCGACATACCAGGGACATGGCTAGTAGGTAGCGGGTAGGTTGCAGGCACCAGACATGCAAGGGACGTGGCGGGTAGTTGGCGGGACCCGGACATGCAGGGGCCTTGGCTGGTAGGTACGTGGGACGTGCAGGGGCTGAGCGGAGAACTGGCGAGAATGTGCATTGCAGGCCGGCAATTGTCTGGGTGATCTGAATGGGCATGCATGAGGCGTCGCTGTTGGCATGAGGCAACTTGCATGGGGAATGCAGGCAGTGGAGAAGCCGGCCATTTACGCATCCAGAGCGTCTTCCTCATCGTCTTCTTCAGAGGATTCGTCCTCAGACTCCTCACCCGACTGCTTCTTCTTCTTCTTCTTGGCATTGGCATTACGCTTGCGCTTGCGCTCTGCCTTTGTGCGATCTATCATCGCAAGCAGGCCCGTTACGTACACGATCTGCAAGCCAGGAGGAAGTGGGTAGGCTTCCGATGAGCGGTGTGGTGCATGCTAGTACTTGTGGTTGGGGACCTGGAATGCGCAAGTGACCACATGGGGGAGTGGAATTGAAGACCTCATGGCGGGCGCACTGGGAGTGGTATGCTAGGAAGCCAGGCAGCAATGGCCGTGACTGCGAATTGGGGTAGCAATACATAAGACTGAGCCCATGATGCCCTGGCTGTACACACCTCTTGGCCAGCCGAGGTGACCACAGCGTCTCCGTCGTCACCGCCGGCAAAGGCAGCATTGATGCACCAGCATGATCGAAAATAGAACCATGGTCACACCATGACGGATTACTGTGCCTGCCCCATCGTTTGTACCTATTGTTGCAACCATGTGACCATTCTTGCAATTCCAGAGCCATCTCTGCCTTCGTTACCCTATGTCCCGGGACGTCCCAAGGGTGTGTGTGCGTGCAAGTCGGCGGGACTATAGGGAAATGCGTTGGGGCAGTCAAGGTAGTACCAGATTACATGTTTGCATGCTAGACAACGGTGYGGGGAGTGGGGCAACGGTGGCTGACCACTCCCTAGGGTGAAGGTCCCCAATGTCCCAGGACGTGTGGGGGACCTAGGCTTCCCCTAGTGCCTGGCATGCCTCTGCTCACCCACCTTGGCAATGATGGAGCGGTCTCGCAGGTACGGCGTGACCACGCGGCTGTGCAGCCAGTTGTTCACCTTCACAGCCATGCCTTTGCTGTTCATGCCGTACCGCTTTGCCCATGCCTGCGCGCATGGTGGCCAGCAAATTCGGCGAGCGGTACATAACCACACCTGGTGGGTTAACAAGCTTGGCGCCACAACAAGGCCATGTCATCTCCACAGGCCGCAGAGAGCAGAAGCAGCACTCGATTGATTGATTGATTGAGCACCAACCAGGCTTGGTTGCACCGCACAGTCTTGCTGCACCCTAGCCTGTCGCCCTTCTCGTCTAGAGCCCAGCCCATCATCAACGTGCCCTGCTCCTCCTCTCCGATGCCGGCAAAAGGCCCAGTGCCGGCGGGAGGGCGCCCGAGAGGGAGCCCTGGATCGCGTATGCCGCTGCTCCCGGAGGGCCTCTTCCTGCCCTGCACTGTGGGCGCCAGCTGCTCCGCCTGCGCGCTGCAGGCATTGGTTGGGGGACAGAGCTTGTAGCAGCTTGGCCTGCTTTATTTGGGACTGAAAAGGTGGTGTTGCGTTGGGCAAGGTGTGACCTGGAGGCATGGGCGGCCTGGCACGCAGAACTCCAACGCACCTATGTGCCGGGGAGGACAGCAGCTCCACATCTGAAAGAGGCTGCGGGCCCATCGGCAGCTCTGCCGGCTCCTCCTCCTCCAATGGCAGCTCGGCCTCGGCTGCCTGCTCCACCGGCACCACCACCTCAGGCTCACCCGCTGCCGCCGTCGCCTGCCCCTCCATAAAGGCGGCGCAGAACGACGGCGCCCCCGCTGCCAGCGCCGCCCGTGCTGCAAGGCGCCGGCTCCGGCGCCACTGCTGCCCCTCCTCCTCCTCCTCGTCTGCACCGCGGCGGCTGCGGGTGCCGCCAGCTGCTGTAGGTGTCAGAGGCCCCTGTGCCACAGTGCGCCGACGCTGGCGCCGCGGCTGCCCCTCCTCCTCCTCCTCCGCCTCCTCGGCTCCATCGCAGCGGCTGCGGGTGCGGTGGCGGGCCCGCCCGTGGCTGCGCTGGCGCTGGCACCACTGCTGCCTCTCCTCCTCCTTCTCCGCCTCCAGCAGCATTTCTAGATCCATGCCATCCAGGGGATCATCTTGGTTGCAGATGTCGAATGGGTCGAACTGTCCAGACGCGTCTGTCACCGTCGCGTCCGGAGGCACTTCGATAGCAGGATCCGAGGCGAAGTCTTCCAGAAGGAACCCTTAGAACTCGGCATGAGCTTGTGGATCTTGGAACTGTAGCGAGGGAGGGGAGGAGGCACTCCCTGGGTGTGGGTGGATGGGGGCTGCGGGTTGCCCTGGGGAGGGCGCGGGCAAGACGGCAGCCAGCCACGGGTGCAAGGCTGCCCTCAAAGCAGCACTGGCGACGCTTGCCTGATTCAGAGACATTTTGCGGAGTCCAAGTGACTGCACGGGTGCGAGGGAGGAAGGAAGAGCTGGATGTGAATGAGGTCGTTTCTAACCCCAGCAAACGCCTGCTGTGCTTCCCCTGCTCCTTCTCCCTGCTTGCAATCCTGGCGTACACTTTCCAGGGGTCTTTGTCGCACTTAGTGTTGCGGAAACAAGACTGTAACTCTCCAAAAGCAAGCAACGCAGCGCGCCACCGTGCCCCTGGCGGCAGTGTGCCAGCCCTGCCCAGGGCAGCAGGCTGCAGCGCGCTTCTCGGCATACTGCTCCTCGGTGCAACAATAATAGCAGCAGCCCGGTCAAAGTGTGTGAGCACAGGCGCGCGTTGGGGTGGCGCGCACAGGTCTCGGCTGATCCGAAGTGCAGGGCGCGGCTCCCTGCCGCCCGGCTACCTTGCACATGTGTTTATCGAGCAATACAAGCGATTTGAGCGACCCCCGGTGAGCGTTGGGTTTTTACGAGGAATTGTCAGCTGGCGCCAATTGGAAGAAAAAAGAAAAAAGAAGGAACCCGGCTAGCTGTGCAGCGGGTGTAGCATGAGGGGGGTCGCGCTCATCTAGCCCTGTTCCCGTCTTGCAAACACCGTGTGAGATTTAGATGCTCATGCTACAAGTGCATGCTACAAGTGCATGCGCAGTCGCAGAGCACATCAGGCAGGGTCGGGCAGGTGCGAAGAGCGGGGTGGATAAGGCATTGGTCACAAGGCTTTGCATGCCAATGGCGATGCCACTGAGGGGCAGTAGTTCCATTGCGGCATCTACCGAGTCATTGAATTTGAGTTGAACTGTTGCGCATGCGGGCACAGTCACTCCGGCTCCTCAGCAGGCCGGCACTTCCCCTTGTGGTCCTTCCAAGCCGCCCGCTGGCATTTTCGGCTGCACAGCAGGCAGGCATCCAAAAGGCAGTGAACAGGTGAGACGGAAGAAAGTCACGAGAAGCCAAGAAGGAGGAAGACAGTGAGAAGCGCCCTGCTGGGCACAACACCGTGCAATCGCAGCTGCCGCCGGCCAGTACCGGCGCTTTCGTTAATCATAAAACCGGCATGTTGTTCCTCCTCAACGAACCCACAACTCGCTCATGCACGCCGCCCTCAAGCGCCCAGCAACTGCACTGACTTGCAGTACATCGCAGCCCAATGGAGGCCTGCCCGCAGGAGTCGCAAAACGCGGTGGGCCCCTGCTTGCGGGCCTGGGAGGAGGAGGCCTGCGGGGCGAAAAGGCGAAGAAGAAGTTCAAAGTAAAACATAGAAGTGAGTACAATTCACAGCCCAAGGGCGCGGGGTTGATGAGCATCAGGGAATGTAGCCAAAGGTAGTGTGTGTCACAGGTAGCACCCGCATCGTAGGCCATGCTGGACCAGGACGGGGGGTGGGGAAAGGTGGGGAGTCAAATGCACCAGTCAGCTACCTGTGCTGCGTCCATGGAGCCCAAGAGGGGCCCCGCCCACGGCTGCCGTGCGCTCCGCTGGTGGTGCGCAGGCGGGTGCGGGCAGGCTCCAAAAAGGGCAGCGCGATTTGCAGGTAGCCCTCTGAGATCTTGGCCCACGCCTCTGCAGCCGGGCAGGGGCGGGGAAGCGGGGGAATGTGTGAGGGTGTGTGTGCAGAATCTAGAAAGGCAGGGCACATTGGGGAAGATCCTTCTGTAATCGTGGCCCATGCGCCCGCAGCGGGGCGGTCAAGGTGGGTCCCTAGTGGAGGATGGGCAGAAAATGTGAGAGGGTGTGGGCTGGTCCAGGAAGGCCAGAGCGTGCGCAGTCTGTGAGTTTGGGCCCCACCTCTGAAGTGGAGCGGACAGAGTGTGTGGGCAGGGTAATAAGGTCAGATGGAGCGCAGTCCTCAGCCGGGGCATGAGGGCTGGTCCCCCTTTTTGGTCCCCTCTTGTTTTGGTCCCCACCCACATGCCCACCGCCCATCCCTTGCGCACGCCCCAACTCCCGCCAGAGCACAGCCACGCCCGGCAGGTCGCCCACGCAGTGCTGCACTGTGAGACGCCCTTCACTTCATGCCGCCAGCAGTGCACACAAACACACCCCCACCAGCGCGCACACCTGCCCCTGCTACTTAGCCACCCCACGTGTCAGGGCACCCTTCAGGCGTATATTACAAGGCGTCCTTCAATTCAACGTTGCCTGCATTTCCATGAGAATCCTCTCCAACATGCACACCTACCCCTTCCACAAGCCAGCCCACCTGGCAGCACGCCCTTGAGGCGCTGCAGCGCCGGGCGCACGTCACCAAAGGCCGCCAGCGCTGCCTCCAGCGTCTCCCTCTGCACCTCCAGGCTTGTGGCCGCAGCATAGAAGGCCAGGGAGCCGGCATATGCGACATACAGAGGGCTGCCCTGCTCCTTGCCTAGCTCGTGTGCGCGCAGGAAGAGCTCGGCTGTGCGCTGCTCCTGGCCCGGGGAGATGCTGGGAAGCGACATGCCAGCGCCGCCCGCGCCAGGCACAGCCATGCAAAGGCTCTCTCCTGCCAAGAGGTGGCTCTTGGGGTTGCCCGGCTCCATGGAGATAAGTACCTGGGTGCACCTGCGCACCGCACGCTGTGCTGCCGCCAGCTCAGCACGTGGAGCGGGGGGCATGGCCAGGCCACGCTGCGCCGCTCGCTCCGGGTGCCGTGCGAACGACTGGACCTGGCAAAAGTGCTGGCTGGCCAGGGCGCAGCAGGTGTAGTGCAGCTGCTGAGCTGTCATTGGGGCGGGGCAGCTGCCGGGAAGCTTCCGGCCAGCTCCTCCAGCTCGCGCTGCACCCGCACCAGTACCCCTGGCTGCCCTGCCAGCTCAGCGCCGGCTAGCGCTGACTTGAGCCCGCTGCTGGGGTCAGATGCCTGAGCTGACATGGCGCAGAGGGTGGAGAGATAGAAAAGCTCCGAGGCGCCGCCTGCCAGGAGGGAGGCTGGGCTGCGGGCGGGCGGGACGGCACGGCCGCCCAGCCCTGCCAAATGCTCGGCGTTGAAGAGGGGGCCGTAGGCTGTCCAGTCAGGTGCAGGGCAGCAGGTACTGGCACGTGCCACTTTCAGGAAGGACCAGGGGCTGCAGGGTGGCCGCCCTGTCCAGAGACAGAGCGGCGGGTGCGCCGCCGCTCAGCGCCAGCGGCAGCAGGGCGGCTGCGCCCCGCAGCAGCGCCACTGATTCGATAAACGCCGACACTTCTGGCGTGCGCTGGCCCACAGGCGTGGCCTCGGCCCGCTTGAGGCGCTTGGCAAAGAAGGAGGCACCGGGCTGCTGCATGACGCCTGCAGCGGATGAGAAATGCCTGCTCAGGCCAGCACGCTAAAGGGCACGACGGGGGAGGCTGAGCCTGCAATCAACTTGGGGCGGGGGCACAGGCCAGTTCCGGATGCCAGCTGCTACACGTTGTGACCAGCAGCTAGCTATTCAACTCAAAGCCTGTTGAGCTCAGGTCCAAGGTTGTGCTGCTTCCAGGCCCAGCTCACCCGAGCAGGACTGCGCGGCAGCTCAAATATTAATTGATCGCACGGCCCTAGGTTGGCTGCTGCTGCAGAACGAGTGTCAGCCCGCGAACAGTCAATACGCCAAGCAAGTTTGGCCACAGATGAACAGAGGGCCGCCGCCGGCCAGCTGCTGCTGCGCATGCTGCGCTGCTGCTGCCCGCACCGCCACACCTTCTGCACTGTCTCCGTTTCTGTAAAAGAACATAACTCAAATAGAGGTCCAGCCATGATTTACAACTTTACGCTGGAACTGGGTGCAGTGAATTTCAAGAACGTAGGGTGGCAAACTTGAAGGAAAGGAAGAGGCGGGAGAGCGACAGCAGCAAGCAACACAGGGGAAGCAGGGGAGAGCGGAGCAGGAAAGGATCTTGCATGTGGATGTGTCAATGAGAGTCATTAGGTCGCAGAAGAGGTAGGGATGTCAGATGGGCGCAAGCCTGGCATTCGCATGGGCCTGGGCTGAGGCTAGCATGGGCGGTGCATGAACCCGGGCTGGGGCAGCCTGGGCCGTGCAAGGGCCTTGCATGGGCTTCGGTCAGATTGGGCCTTGCAGAGACTTGCATAGGCTGAGATCAGCCTGCCGCATGTTCGGCTAGCCGTGGCCTCAGCACCAGCCTCAGTCATTCTTCAGCAAAATCAAAGCAGATGAGGCATAATCCTCACGCAAGCTACAGCCTCAGGCAGGCAGGTCAGTCAAAATCTGAATCCTCATCGCTCTCCGTCTTCCGCTTCTGCGCCAGCCCAACCCGCATCGTGCGAGACCGCAGCTGCGCCCCCTCATCATCCGAATCATCCTGCGGAGGCGGCGGCGCCTTGATCACTCCCCCCTTCAGCAGCTTCTTCTCCACCTGTGGCAGGCAGGCATGGGCGGGTGGGGGGGTAGCAGGCAGGAGGTCAAGGCGGGGCGCCACGGCGGGGCGGATGGGGCAGCAAACAGCAGCGGCAGCCTCTGGCGCCAGCGCCATGAAAATGCCAGGTGGCATGGAGCCAGCTGCACCTGTGGCGGCAGCAGCTGACAGCGGCAGCAGGGACGGCAGCAGCAGCGACAGCAGCAGTGGCAGCAGAGCAGCAGCAGCTATGGCAGATGGCAGCAGCAGCGACGGCAGCAGCAGCGGCAGCCTCGTGCAGACCAACATCAGCACCCTAGCAGCTCGTTCTAAAAGTGTTGCAGATGTCAATGCAGGAGGGGATGTTGTCTGTGCCTCTCAGCGAGTCACGACCACCCTATGACGCATCCACACCTACTGCCCCATACCGCTTTTCACAATAGCACCACTAGCGTCGCTTTTGAGGCGGGGAGGTCGACTGTGGCGCCTCTGGGTGTCTCAAACCCTGTGGTGAGGCTCGCAGCTACTGCCAATCTATCCCCCCAAACCCTGACACAACTCGCTCTGTTGCTCTTGCCTGTGAGGTGGGGAAGTCGTCGGTGGCGCCCAGGGTGTCCCACGACCTAATGTGAGGCCCACAGCTACTGCCAACCTACCCCCCAAAACCCTGGCGCAACTCGCTCTGATGCTTGCTTGCCTGCGAGGTGGGGAAGTCGTCTGTGGCTCCCAGCGTGTCGAACCCGATGATTCTGTCCACCGCCACGCCGCCCACAAACATGAGCACGCAGGGCAGCATGCGCACTTGCAGCTTTTCCACAAAGAAGGGGGCGTCCTGCAGGGGTGGCAGGGAGAGGCGGGACAGGGCGGGTGGAGGACAGGGGATGGGCAGGGTTGATGCGCGTGGAAGGGGCGGGGTGGGAGGGAGATTGAGCTGAAAGGCGCCGCCAGGGCAGCGCTGAATGAAGCACAGTGAGTCATGCTGCACCGCTCGCCCTGCCACCCAGCCCACCAGTGCCCGACAGCTTGATGAAGCGTCTGCAATGTGCTGCTTGCTAAAGCGCCGGCACATGCTATGCTAATTCAGGATGCGCACTCATCCCCATGCCCACGCCAACAGCAGCTGTGAAGCGAGCACCCACCGGCGCCGAGATCTTGATGAAGCGCGTGTCAAAGTGCTGCTTGCACAGCACGCTCAGGTGCTTGTCCATGATGCGGCAGCGCTCAAAGTCGCGGTGGAAAAAGTGCGCCACCACCAGCCCCGTCTGGGTCACCACCTCCAAAAAGTCGCCCTCTGCCACCTCCTCATACGAGCCTGTGGGTTGGGAGAAAGAGAGGGATGCAACTGGGCCATGAACAACGGATGGCATGTCGGCTGTAGCTCTTCCGGTGAACCGCGCTCCGCCGCCTGCTCGCACGAGGCGGCAGCTTCCACCTCGGACTGCCTGCTTGAACACCGCCCTCTTAAGCAGTGCCCCTACTTCCCCTGCCTCGCCTGCGCTTCCACCGCGTGCGAGCACGCGAGGCAGAAGAAGTAGGGCACTGATTAAGAGGGCGGTGTTCAAGCAGGCAGCCCGAGGTGGAAAGGCAGGCAGGGCAGGTAGGCAGGCAAGAAACCCTAGTTGCCTGTCGTGCAAGCCTGGTGCAAGGGAAGGGAGCCCCTCCGTTACGCATAGAGCCCTGTGCTGCGCTGCGTCGGCACCATGCACCGCAGCACACCCAAGCAAGTACGGCCTGCTGTCGATTGCAACCACCCGATTGGCCGCCCACCCAACAACATTGGGTCAACGTTACCCACCATGCCCCTTCTGCTGCATCTTTGCGCGCTTCTCCACCTCTCGCTGCATGGCTTGCAGGCGCTCAGCATGCAGCCGCTCCAGGTCTGGGTCATCCATCAGGTCTTTCATTTCCACCTTGGCATAGGAGCGGCCCGCTGCGGCAGCCGCCCCCGATGCCAGCAGCTCCTGCAGCGGGTGGCGGCGGGTGGCAGGCGGCGGCGGCGGCAAAGTCGGCTAGTGGCGGCGGCTGCGTGCCGATGGCTGTGTCACCATCTGGGAGGCAGCATGCCAATTATTTGCTCAACGGTGCCCGCAAGGCGCTCAGGGCGGCGCATCAAGCAGGGCTCCCCCGCCTCCCGCACCTTTTTGTAGTTCTCCGCCGCTGCTGCCATCGCCTCGCCCATTGCGAAGCTGTGCATCTGCGCCTTCCGCTTCTCTACCGTGGCTTTGTCCATTTTGACTGTCGCTCGGGCTCCCCTGTGGCTGTCTGGTGCCCACTGGCGATCGCAATTGATTCCGCTAGTTGATGTGGCGATCCCGGACGCGACAGGTACAGTTGGAGAGCGTCACATCGCTTTCACCAGGTCGCCCACGACACGCTGGCAAAAGTCAAGTGTGCCAACCTCTTGCTGGACTTTTTGCCCGCGGGTTGCTTCAATTCTCACTGGGCATCGTCCCGGTCTTCCATTGGCGAGCGCTGCGCCACTTCCGCCACCCTCCCGGGCGCCGTTTCGGAAGCTGTCGCGCCTCCGCCGGCCCGCATGGCGCCGCCGGGCTCCCCATTCCCCCGCCCGCATGGCCTGGTGGTGGGGGGAGGCGGCAGTGCGTCTTGGGATGGCGGCACCAGCCCGGCGCACCGCTCGGCAGCGGCGGGCGGGTGGGCACCGCAGCGTCCCGCACCCGTAGACGACATGGACTCGCTGGACATGCTGCTGGGTGGCGGGGCCGGGAGCATGGGGCCATCCCCCACATATGCTGTCACCAGGTGGGTGCCTCACTGTTGCGCAATGACATTTGCTTACCCTGGTGCCGCCGAGCGCCCTCGCCAACACTCCCCATTTCCCCTGCCCACGCCCCGACCAACTCTCTGCATTGCTTGCTTCCCGCCATTGCTATTGACTGCCTGCAGCTCCCGTCCCATCACATCTGTGACCCGGCCGCTGGCAGAAGCCAGCACTGCGTCCAGACCCACCACCCAGGCCAACCTGTTTGCAGGCAAGGGCTGCAGCCGATTGGGCTATTTCTAGCAGGGACAAGTGATCGGAGTGTTTGGCGGCTTGCAAGAAGTCGCTTGCAAGGCGGCTTGCCTTAACACCAACCCCACGTTAGTCATGTGCCTGCAGCTGCCCGCACTCAGCTGCCCCTGCGTGTGCTCCCTGCAGATGACGAGTCCCTGCCGCTGCCTGGCGATGAGCGGTCGGAAGCTGGTGATTCTGCGGCTGCCCTCCCGGATGATGCCACACAGCCAACAGCTGCCGGTGGACTCGACCCATCTCGCCTGCTCCAGCCGCCATATCAGCAGCTGCAGCAACCTTTGCAGCAAGTTCGGCCTTCGCAGGCCCAGCAGCCTCTGTATTCACAGCAGCAGGCCCAACAGACGCATCCGCCGCTGTACACACAGCAGCAGGCACAGCAGATGCAGCAGCAGCAGTACACACAGCAGCAGGCCCAGCAGCCACCGCAGCAGCAGCACACACAGCAGCAGGCCCAGCAGCCGCAGCAGCAGCAGCTGTACGCGCAGCAGCAGGCCCAGCCACAGCGGCAGCTGTTCGCGCAGCAGCAGGCACAGCAGCCGCAGTACCAACAGCAGGCAAATCGCCTTGCACCGCCTGCACAGCAGCAGGTGCTGCACCAGCAGCCGCCGCAGCAGCAGCAGCCTGCTTCATACGACCTGCACGCCAATCCTGCCTACCAGTCGCGGCCTGGCTCCGCTGCTTCGCCCGACCCCGCCCCTCCACTCGCATCCACCCAGCCGCTGGCGTCGCTGCAGCAGCAGTACGCTGGGCTGCAGCAGCAGCACTCGCAGCTGCAGCTCAACCAAGAGCTTTCAGCGTTGCGGGGCAGCCTGGCGGAACGGGAGCGCGAGCTTGCTGCACTGGGCGAGCGGTGCGCAGCCGCCGAGAGCGGCGAGGCCGCGGCGCGGACTGCAGCAGCCACTGCACAAGCGGAGTTGGCACAGCTGCAGGTGCAGCTGGAGGGCACCAACGAGGCAGCTGTTGAACAGATGCTGTCAGAGGTGGACCGCCTGGCAGCAGCGAAGCAGCACATTGAGCAGCAGGCGGCAGCGCTGAGTGCGCAGCTGCAGGAGGCACAGGCACAGAGCAAGGGGCTAGAGGGGCAGCTCGCTGATGCAACAGAGGAGCTGCAGGAGGCACAAGCACAAGCAGCAGAGGCTCAGGAGCAGGCGGAGTCAGCGGTCGCCGAGGCGCAACAGCGTGGCGAGCAGCTTGCAGCGGCACAAGCGCGGCTGGTTGCAGCTGCGGCGAGCAACGCGGCTGGGGCGGATGTGGCGGCGCATCTGCAGAGGCGCGAGGCAGAGCTCAGTGCTGCCACCCAGCAGTCGGCTGCACTGGCCAAGCAGCTGGCGGCTGCCGAGTCAGAGGCTGCGTCAGCCAGCGCAGCAGCCCGATCGGCGCTAGAGCGGCAGCAGCGTGCAGAGGCGGTGGCTGCTGCTGCCGAGGGCCAGCTGCGCCGCACAGCTGCTGAGCTGCAGGAGTGCCGGCAACACCTGACGGCAGGGCAGGAGGTAAGCTGCATGTCACGGGCTGTGCACCGAACTCACACGCTAGGAGAGCGCCGTTAATCTGCACTTGTCGGCATGCCCCGCACCTGCCTGTCCCCTCCCAATTTTTCGCAAGAAGCCTTCCAGCGCTCCGCTCACCTCCCACCCTCTGCCTGCCACCTGCCTGCTTAATTACCGTATCCTCTGCAGCTCATGCGGGAGTTCGAGGGGCACCTGCGCACGGTGGCGGGCGAGCGGGATGCGGCGCTCGAGGAGCTGCAGTATGCAGAGGGGCGGAGGGAGGAGGCGGAGCGGCGGCTGCGGGACGCGGTGCACAAGGAGGTGAGGAGGCACTTGACAACTGGGAAGTAGGAGGGCATCAAGGTCCTGGGTTGTGTGGGCCGGCGCTAGCGGCTGGATTGGCTTGTGCCGTAAGGGCAGGCGGGCTGTCAAGATGGTGGGCATTGTAGGAAGGCTGCAGAAGCTTGGGCAGGGACCTGTGTACAATGTGCCAACCTGATTGTGCTGTCTGATTGTGCCCTGCAGAACGAGAATGTGCGGCGGCAGGCAGACCTGGATGCTTTGCAGGTTGAGGCCGACGGCGTGGTGCAGCACCTGCGGGAGCGGCAGCGGGCGGCGGCGGCCAGGGAGCGGGAGACGGTGGGGAGGGAGAAGCAGCTGGCCCTCAGGTAGGCAGGCTGCAGCTGGCCTGCAACATCTCGTTGGGTAGAGTGCAGCAAACTGGTGTGTGAGTGAAGGCAAGTCGCACCGTGCTTTCTTCAAAACGTGTTGTGCCAACGTGTGCACCTTGCTGCTTGCTCTGCAGGGAGAGGGATGCAGGGTCATGGGAGGCTGTGCTAAAGGAGCAGCAGGCGGAGGTGACGCGGCAGGAGGAGGAGGCAGGGGCGCTCAAGCAGCAGCTGCTGCAGCAGCAGCAGGAAGTGGAGCGGGCACGTGCGCAGCTGAACCAGCAGCGCTCGGCGCTAGAGACAGCCCAGGCGCAGGTACGTGGGTTTGAGGGGGTGCATGTGGGACGGAGAGGCACTGCTGTGGGCAGCAGAGGGCAGGGTGTCTTGCATGCACCGGCAGCGGTAGAACAAGAGGTGGATACATTGTGCCACACAGGCTGCCCGCTGCACTCCCACTAGGTGCACACTTCTTCTGTGCATACCAAGTTTCTTTTCCGCCTGTCCTACCTGCCCACTCCAGCTTCCTCTCCCGCGGGTCGACCCCAAACCAGGCCGGTTGTGTTGCCGACTGCATCTGCATTTCCATCTTTCACCGACCCGACCTGCGCTCCACTGTCTCACTATGCTTCCCCACCCACTCGTTCTTGCTTCCCTGCAGGTCCTGCTCGACCAAGGCACTTTGCTGGTCCCTGCCTCCATTCACGGTAACCTGCTCCCTTGCCTCCTTTGCAGGTCCAGCGCGACCAAGCGGCTGTGGCCCAGGAGCGCTCCCTGCTGGCGGAGCTGCGTTCACAGCGCATGGCGGAGCAGGAGTCGCTGATTGCACAGCTGGCGCAGGAGCGCACAACTGCGGCACGGCAGCAGAGCAGCGCGGAGCGTGCGGTGGATGCGGCGAGGGGCGCTGAGCTGGCGGCGGCCAAGCTGCTGGCAGACCTGAAAGCCCAGGTGGGGCAGGTGCAGGCAGGCAGGAGCAAAGGGCACCGGGTCTGCTCAGCGCACGCACCCAACAACATTGGAAAAAAATTCGTTGCCCAGCAGGCACCAACAGTGGGCTGCATAGTAGGCTGGATGCGCTGTGCTGTGCCGCCCCTCCCGCCCAACTTCCGGCATGTGCTTTTTTGTTGTGCCTGCAGGCCTCCGCTGCCAAGCAGGCTGTGGATGCTGCCCATCAAAGGCTGGCGCAGCTGGAGGACCGGTGTGGTGCAGAAGAGGAGCGGCTGGGGGCGCTGCAGGCGGCGGTGGCTGATCAGCGGCAGGGGTTTGAGGCCCAAGTGCAGGCGCTGTTGGAGCTGGGACAGCAGGTGGGCGGGCTCCGCAGAGTTGCATCTTGATTGATTGCAGCGTTGCATGCAGTGGTCGAGCTCTGCTGTCAACCAATTACATTTCAAGTCCAGGTGGAGCCAGCAAGGTCTCATGGGACAGGCTTTGCGCTGTGCTCTTTGCCCTGGCAACATTCGTAAGCCTGCAAGCAGCTATACTGAACCTGGAAGGCAGCTTCTCACACAATGACTTGCATTGTCCGTCCGCCTGCAGGTCAAGGGGCAGTCGGAGGAGCTGTCCACTGGGTACAGCCAGCTGCAAGCGGCGCAGGGTGACCTGGCGAAGCAGCAGGCGCAGGTGAAGGAGCAGCGTGAGACGGCAGAGGCAGACAGCAAAGCTGCCAAGGCTGCTCAGGTGGCGGCGGAAGCTGCAGCACAAAAGGCTGCAGAGGTCAAGCTGGAGGCAGCCACTGAGCAGCGGAAGCTGGGGCAGGCGCGGCTGGAGAGCCTGCGTGCGGCAGAGGCGGCACGGGAGCTGCAGCTGCGCCTGGCGGGGCACGTGCAATCCGCTGTGGCGGCGCATGTGCCGCACGCCGCAGAGCTGTGGCGGCAGCTTGCGGCATCAGAGGTGGCTGGGCCTGGCCCGCTGGCAGCCTGGCAGCCTGATGACGTGCTGTCAGATGCGCAGCAGTACACGCTGTATCAGCCTCCCCCACACAGCCCTGCTTCTCAGCGCCCAGGCTACGCTGTGCCTGGCTCTCCCGCCGCAGCAGTAGTGGCGGCAGCCCCGCCGCTGGTCTTTGCTGCAGTGCAGCAGCCAGCAGCAGCGCTGGGCAGTGGGCAGCCGGCAGAGGAGGGCGCGCGATACCGCAGCTTGCTGGCCGATTTGGAGGGCAGCATTGATCGCTGGCGGGGGCAGCTGCGTGCAGGCGAGCCCCTCACTTTTGGCGCCCTGGCTGGCAGCAGTGGCCTGGGCGGTGGCAGCTTCTTCATGCCGGCACCGGCTGCCGCAGCAGCGACGGAGGTTGCCGCCCCTGCTGGGACCAGCGCTGGCGCCGGCCGCAGCAGCATCCGCAGCCCCAAGGGCCGGGGGAAGCAGGCGCCCAAGCCAGAGCCGGAACCTGAGCCTGACTCGGAGTCAGAGGAAGAGAGTGGCAGCGAGGAGGGGCAGGCACTGGATGTGCAGCCACGCAGCCCCAGCAAGTGCACCGGCATGCAGACCACCGTCAGCTACATCGATGCGCCCCGGGCCTTTGTGGAGGGAGGCCAGCGGGGCGCAGGCGCCAGCCGCAGCGTGCCCACCTCCCCTGCCAAGCCGCGCAGCGGCAGCGGCAGCGGGCCGAGCGCCACCACACTGCGCCCCGCCAGCGCCAGCGCGGCGGTGCAGAGCAGGGCCAGCAGCGGCAGCAGCGCAGGCAGCCCTGGCGAGGTGCGTGCGGTGCAGGGGCAGGGGCTGACGCTTGATGCCGACTACTCCCTGCCGGGCAGCCCACAGCACACCAAGCCCCGCAAGTGGCTCAAGTTCCGGAGCAGCAACGGCCAAGAGGCAGGGGAGCTGCAGAAGCAGCCGAGTGGGCGGTCTGAGGGGTCAGCAGAGGGCGGCATAGCGGCCAGGGGAGGGCTCAACAGCAGCGCCGGGTGGGGAGGCATCTTTAGCTTCCGGCGCAGCGCGGAAGGCGGCAGCGGCAAGCAGTAGCCACGGCACGTGAAGCACCGGCGGCAGGCCTCAATTTTCCTCAGTCATAATGTGAAGCTGCTCTCCAGCTCCTTGTGTAATATAGACGCTACGGGTACTGCTACACAGGTGGGCGTGTGGTCAGGCATCGTGCACAGCGGGTGTGTTCAGGTTGGACAAAAAGAGAGCGGGCGGATGGCTTGTCATCACGTCATCATTCAGTGCGGGACAGCGACATTCGTTGGGCACGGATATGTGTATGCATCGGCGAGGGGCGGGCACAGGGGGACGTGCATCGTTCGGCTAGGGGGCAGGCAAAAGGTACACGAGTGGGTTTTTAGTAGGCTGGGTGGCAGGCACACACGAGGTGGCAGGCACACACGAGGTGGCAGGGTCTCAAAAGAGGGAGTGCATGCAGGGCACAGGAGACGAGGCGGGGTGGGCAGATACAAGGCAGGCCAGAATGAAGCACTAGTTCACGACGATTGGAGGATGGGGGTGCAGACATGCAAGCAAGCAAGGGCGGGAGAGCACAATCAAGACAGCTGGGGACTGTGGCATCTGATCTACAACAAGAATGGCTAAGGAGTGGAGCGAGAACCCCAGGGGGGCATGGCGCACCCGAGCTTGTTTCAATGGGCGTGCGCGTGGCGAATGCGGATGTGCGTTTTGGAGGTACACTGGTGACGCAGGGGGCACAGAGGCAAAGCCACAGGTATAGAAGAGAAGCCATAGGGAGTCTGGGTGGGCGGGGCTGCTGCAGGCAGTCCTACAGCCGGGTGCGGCTAGCAAGCATCGGCGACGGCACTGGCGCTGGTGCGCGCAGCTGCGGCCGCCTTTGCTGCTAGCGCGGGCGGAAGCCGCGGGCGGTCTGGGTTCAACCACCGTGTGCAGCACACCCCCTTGTGCGCCTTCACGGGCTGCTGCTGCAAGGTGGAAGCGCCCGCACGGCCGGCAGCACGCCGTCCCACCGCCCCTGCGGTGCCGCCCTCACAACTACTCCCACCCCCGCTGCTGCTGCTGCTGCTGCTGCTGCTTTCGTCCACCCGAGACTGCCAGTGGGCCAACAGCTTGCGCTCTGCCGAGCTGTTGAGTGCTGCCCGGCCCGGGTGCCAGGCAACGATGCAGTTGGCGGCGGAAGGGACGGGCAGCTTGGAGGGGCGGGTTGACCAATTGAAACCGGCGGCACGCAGGTAGGTGCCCACTGCAGCAGGCAGGCAGGCAGGCAGGGCGAGCAGGCGTGAGAGGTGTGGCGCCCAGGCAAGCACGGGTAGGTGTCCACTGCGGCAGGCAGGCAGGCGGGTAGGCAGGCGGGTGGGCAGGCAGGCATGCGGGTGGGCGGGGTGTGCAAGCGTGACAGGTGTGGCCCGGGGGAGAGGCGGCCACCCTGCATGTAACCATGAGAATACAAGAAGTCCTGATAGGGCTGCAAAGGCATAGCTGGGGCAGAGCTGCGACGGGCGCCTGCCACCAAGCACTGCTGCAGGCCCGTACAGTGTGGGGCGCTGCCGCAGGTGTGCTGTCATAGAGCGCTCTGCGAAAGCTCAGCCACGACGCACGGCCCCCAGGGCGCTAGCGGCAGGCCACCTCCAAACACATCACAGCTGGCTCTCACCTGCCACAGTGAATGCGCCCATTCGCCCGCACTTTTCCAGCGCAGGCGCAAAGCCCTGCAAAAGAAACAAAAGGGGGCGAAAGGCACACCGCGATCAGGAGTAGCATATGCTATACACCTCCTGTTCGAGGCCCTCAAAGTGTGTGGCCGGCATGCAAGCAGGCAAAGCTCTGCGCCCACACACAGGGCGCAGCGTGAGCAGCCGCACAGATGGATGGGGCCTTGCATGGAACCCCTTTGAACAGTGTGGCCAGCAAGCAAGCAGGCAGGTTGGTGCCCGGTGGTGTGTTTGCATGAGAGACATCTGCAAGCCGCGCACCCACACGCTAGGCCAGTATGTCCAATGCGTCCCTGCTGCATGCGCTGAGGGCAGCTTAGGTGCCTGCCTGCCCTGACCAGATCCACCCCCAGGGGTAAAACTTGCACCCAAAGAACGCAGCTCCCCTGATCCTGCCCAGCCTAGCCCCCCTGATCATCCAACACACGGCGCCACCAAGCCTCCCCACAGCTTGCCCTTCTGCCCATGCGACCCACAGCGCCGCCCTGCCCTCCCCGCGCCCACCCCACCTGGTCATTTGACCCACACTGCTGCCCAGCCTTCCCCCTGCCCTGCCTATCTGACCCACATCGACCCCTGCCCAGCGCCTGCCCCTCCCCAGCCCACCTGGTCATTTGACACGCAGATCACGGCGCCTGCACGCCCGTGCTCTTCTGCAAACATCAGCATGTCGCCTGCAAGAGCCACAGGGGGGTGGCATGACATGTTACCATGCTGGGTTGCATGCTAAAGGTCACCTGTGCGCAGGACACTCCGCGTGTTAGGTTGTATGTGGATCGCCACCAGCCATGCGATGGTGTGGCCGACTGCTGGTCTGTGGGCAGCGCTTGCGCTTGCGCTGCTGGGCTGCGGGAGCGCACCTTGCTGACAAGGCAGGGCATGGCACTTGCGTGGCGAGGCAGGGCAGGGGAGCGATGGAAATGCCGGGCGGGGATTGGGGCCCAGGGGCAGGCCAGCACACCGACGCTGCTCTGCTCTGTGGCATGCACTGCTGCTCAACTGCTGCTTTGCCTGCTCAACTGCTCCTTTGCCTGCTGCTCAACTGCTCAAGCCCTGGGAGCTGGGACAGCTGCAGTGCCGCATCGTCATGCTGACGTGGCAACCACCCTGCTGACTCACGCTGCATCAGCAGGTCTGCCGCATCCTTCTCCAGCCCGGCAACCACCAGCTTGGCCTGCAGCACAACCAGCACAGCCTGCAGGCAAGAGGGTGGCAGCGCGGAGTGGCGGTGGGTGCACGTGCGTCGGCAGCCGAGACTGCAAGCAAAGAATGGCACGTGGCCATCGGACCTGCCTGCAGCACATGCAGGCCTTGGGGGCAGTGTGAAGTAGTGGTGGGTGGGTATTGTCAGCGCGCAGCAGGCAATGCAGGCACAGAATGAGACGCCACCGGTAGCTTGCAGCACTTGCAGCACGGAAGGACTGTTGACAGGAATACCCCGGTCGAGGGAGACACACAGCAGGGGCATGGGATGGGAGGCTGCTGCAGTGGCATAGCAATGGGACGGGATGTTTGTGAAGAGCACTGCTGGAGGTGCCGCTGGCAGATGGGCGTGCTAGCCCTTGCAGCTGCTGCTGATGTCGACACGCTGGCAGCTGCCGACGTCAGCAGCAGCACCCATGTCCCACAACCCTGCTATCGCTTGTGTCCTTGTCGCACACTGTCGGCAGGCTGCCCCGCCTCCCGCCAGCTCCGGCCATCGCGCAATATCCCAGCAGCTCGAACACCCTAGCAATCGCTGCCCACAGCACCGCACTGCCCATGCCCACGCCAAGCAACAGAAAGGGGGCCAGCACTCACGTCCCATGACTCTGCGCCGTCGCCCCGCTCCCGCAGATGCTCCACTGTGCGTTCATTTGCAAAGGCCGACAGCTCTGGGGTGACCCCTGTGAGGCGGTGCGCCGCACGCTTCAAGCGGTGCCCCACCACCAGGGCGTGCTCAGGGGAGCGTGCATTGATGTTGTCTCTGCACCCACGCCGGGCAAGGGTGGAGGAGGGAGGGTCAGGAGTCTTGTGGGAAGGGGAAGGGAACCTGCGCTTCCGAAGGGGCTGCCTAGGTGACAGTGACACGCGGGGCAGGGCGCTAGGCAGGGGGCAGCTGCCGGCGGCGGCGGGCAGAGGAAGCGCACTCACAGGTCCCAGAAGATGCGCGTTCGCTGCGCACGACACGCGTTGTCTCTGGGCCGCTGCAGGCAGCAGGGAAGGCTCGGGACGCAGCTCAAAAGGTGGTCAAGGGCCGGAACCTTTTTGTGCGCATCGACTGGCACGCAGCTTTGGCGCATAGCGATCGCCCACCTGCAGTGATGCTGTGCAGCACTGCCGGCGGGCCGGCAGTCCAGGCGCTAACAACACAAGCGCCATTTTCGAAACCCAGCTCTGGGCGCCGCCTCCGCGCCTCCAAAAGGTATGCTGTGGTATCTGAGACGAATAGCGCGGGCTCGGGGGCAACGGAAGATCTGGATTGTGTTCCTGATGTGCCTGCTGTGCTCAACGGCGCTGCAACGGCGCCAGCGCTGCAGCCCTCTGTCAACTTGACCTGTGCACACTCGCCACAGTCCGTCACTGTTGCATGATATTGATATTGCACAGCACAGTAAATACGTCTCATGCCTCGGATGCAGGTGCCCGCCAAACAGCCGAGACGCCGCCACGGCAGGGCAGCGGCGCGTCCGGCACTTTGCCAGCTGCCACCCATTGTGCCACGAGCGCCGCTTCCTCTGCCGCCTCCTCCTCGCTGACCGGCACCCAGGACGGGTCCCACACCAGGCAGCACCCAGCTGCGGCCGGCAGGGGAAAGCGGCCATAGTCGGGGGGTGGCGCCCAGGGCAGGCGCCGAAGCGTGCGCAGCGGGTCAGTCACCGCTGCCACCGTGCATCCGCAGGTGGTGGCGGCGTACCGCAGCACGCCAGTGAAGCCGGTGTCACCGCTGACGCAGGCAATGGCGGATGCTGGGCCGTGCAGGATTGCCCATGCGTGCACATCAGAACGCAGCGCAGAATCGGCGGCGTTCCTGCGCCACAACGGGCGGGGGAGGGGACAGGAAGGGAAGGGAAATGGGATGGGTCAAGGGGAGGGGAGACATGTAGGAGTTTGGCATTGATAATAACGCCTGCGCTCAGCCAGGGCAGGAAGCCTGCATAGCAAAGCCATGAGAGTGAGCGTGCTCCCGAAGCCAGCAGTGCTGCCGCCCACCTGCCCGCCCCGCCTGCCCGCCCACCTGCGTGTCTTTACTGCCACGAGCCTCCCGCCCACAAGCCCCAACGCACGGGCGGCAGCCTCTGCACCACTGCCGTCGCTGCAGCCGCCGTGCTTGAACCGTGCCAGCGTGCGTTCGTTTGCATATGCCGTGAGCTGGCAGCTGGGCGGAGCCTCGAGTGTCTGGTGGGACGCTGGCAGCACATGCTGATGCACAGCCGCCATGAGGCGGCGCCCCACCAGCGGCAGGTGCGCCAGGTGATGAACTGTCATGTTATCGAGGTCCCAGAACACGGCGGCCGCCACGGGCAGAAGGAGGGGTGCGCCGGGCGGATGGTCAGCGGCGGCACTCTGAGCGGCACCGGTGCCGCCGCCCATGGCCTCGCAGGTGGCGAGTGTGCCCCCGGCCAACGGAGGCCGTCTGGAAGCACCTCTGCCGTTTCGGCTAGCCGGCCGTGCTCTACAATGGGAGCGGCAGGTGTGGCGCACGGCGACAGGCGCGGGACATCCGGCTGCGCCACGGTGCAGTGCCATCTTGCCGAAATTTCTGAGGAGAGCAACGGAATGGGGCGGCGACAATGCAGCGGAACGTGTGGTGTCGACATCACCGCCACCGCCTGTGGCGCGCCGCCCTGCGCGCGCCGTGAGCTGTGAGCACGAACAGTGTTGTGTGAGGCCACTTCACTCTGAGTGTTGGTGCTGACCACTTTGCTCTGTGCCCCTACATTGAAGTTGTGCAGGTCAACCATCAACCACTGCTTTGCATGTGGCGGCTCAGGCATGCATGATCGAGCACAGCGCCCTTCCCACGGGCCGCTCTTGATGGCGGGAGCCTGGCGGCAGCAGCGCCCACAAGCTTACACAATGACCACCGGTGATGCTCGCAAATATATGTGGGCAAAGTGCAAGGGCTTTAGAAGGCTAATGAAGATGCCAGTAGGCGGGCCACGCAGGTAATAGATCAGGAGCACAAGCGCTGCCCCTTCTTTTTGTTGCCCAGTGAGCGTCTCTCAGCAAAGATCATTTTATGGCAATGCATCCATATGGCTGGAGCCACCAACCTGTACCCTAGTGCCAAGCCAACCACAGCGGAGCCTCAAATAATAGCCCACGCTCGGTGCAGTGCCGTGGTGCAGCTTGCGCCCTGTGCCGCCGCTGTGTGCGGCCCAGCACGCATGTCCCAATCCTACCCGAACCAATCAAGAACCAATCGCCGTCACCGTGCCTTCCGCAAAACAACACAGGCAACCCTCCGTCTGGCGCTCCACTTCGGAGCGCCTCCTTGGCTCCCTCGCCGCGGCAGTCTTCTAAACACCGTCCTCTGCACAGGTGCGTTTTGGCATTGCTCGTCGAATTGACCGCCCACCGCCACCGCCACCGCCACCGCCGTGCAGTGATCACCAGTGCTCAGTTGCGACAGCCCTGGCTGGGTCCGCAGCGCGTTGGACGCACTTAGTCGGGCGGTCTGAAACACGGAGAACGCGGCTGCATCGCTGGTGGGACGTGAGGGCTCTCACCGCTGGCCAGCGGGTCGGTGCCGTGGCCGTCACGCCCGCCTGCTGTCGTCCCGCCGGCCAGCAGGCTCCCAACACTCCCTCTGAAGGATTTGTACCTGCTCCCACGTCATATAGGCAACACACACATGGCGGGTGGCTTGGACGATATGCAGGACATGATCGATCGCCTGCATGGCGTGCTGGCGGACAAAAGCAACCTGCTGGAGCAGCTGCGGGAGCAGCAGCAGCAGGAGCACCAGGAAGAGGTGGCACGCCTGACTGCACGGCTGCAAGCGGTTAACACCGACCTCGCCACCCGCTTCAACCAGTTGGTTTCCAGGGCTGCACAGCTGACGGGTAAGCCTCCTCGCTGCCCAGCCACCAGCACAGCCGGTCTGCGGAGGCATAGGCCAGCCTGGGCAACCCACGCTTGCCCCCAGGCGCTGCATCTGTGCTCTTGCGTCACTCGTGGTTTCTTTGACCCCATGACCCTTGCACGCGTTCTTTGTGGCTCGCAGGAACGGTGCTGGCGGAGGACATGGGGGAAGACGGTCCGGCATTCGCCACGCTGCCGGGTGAGGCATGGTGGGGCGCAGCGTCCCTCACATGCACTGCAGGTGGCACCTGGCACCGGCACCTGGCACTGCAGGTGGCACCTGGCACGATCGTTGCATGGCAACTGCTGGCTGTTGGAAGAGGGAGCCAGTGGTTTGGTGCACCGGCTGGGTACCTGGCTTTCTCACAATCATGCCCTTGAATTCTTCACCCCCAAGCTGACTGGACTGCGTTGCCTGCCCTGTTTGCTGCACTGTGCAGTGGAGCAGGCACAGCAGACAGCTGCTGTACTGCTTCAGATGGTGGAGATAGAGAACCGGCGCCGCATCATCGAGCGCCGCCTGAACGCCTCACACTCTCCGGTGGGCACAGCAGCAGCAGCAGCAGCAGCAGCAGCAGCAGCAGCAGCAGCAGAGCCAGCCGTGTCCTTCTGCTTTCCCAGAGAGTCCAGGGGCGTTGGTCTTCCAATTGCCGCTGTTGCCACACAGTACCGTCTTCCTACCCTGCTACGCACCCTGCGCACCTTGCCCATCTCTCTGGCCCCTGCTCGCCTCTGCGAAAGTCTGACCCTCCCGCCTCCCCCCCGCCTTGCTCCTGCGCTGCCTGCAGCACTGGCGCAGCTGGCAGTTCTGGGCTGGCCTCCCTGCGCTGCTGCTCTTTGGCGTTCCCGCATTCCTGCTCACCTTGGCTGGCCTGCCGCCATACACAGAGCAGTTTCGGGCCATTCTGGCGGTGTCCTGGTTCCTCTTCCTGGTCACCTCGGTGCTGCTGCTGCTGCTGGCGCCTCACATGGTGCCAGCATGATTTGGGAAGCTTCACAGAGCAGGATGCCAGCCTCACATGCACATTCGGGCCACCTGTTCAGCAGCAGTGCCCCTGCCTTGAATTGCTCGCCTGTCCAGTAAAACAGACGCTGTAAAAGGACTCCCCGTGGACTTGAATTGGAAATGGTCGGATTTGAGTGTGGTGCCTGTGCTCCCTGTTCTATCAATCAATCAATCTTCCGCCGCTGTGCTGTGACGCTGCCAAGGCGGCGCAGCACACATGTCCGAGACCTGTCCGAACCGATCACTAAACAGTCTCCGACACCGCGGTTTCCGCAAAGCAAGTCTGGCAGCCCTTTCTTGGCGCTTTTAGCGCACGCTTTTGAGCTTTTTTTTTTCCCTCGTCGCCGCCAGTGCTGGCCTCCCGCTTGCCAGGCCAGCACGCTACTTCTCAGAATCGCTCTTTCAAAATCGCCGCCCGGGCATCCGTTGCCCCACACCACCAGCCGGGCACTGCTGTTGCCCTCCGCCGCCGCACCCTCCGCCTCGCGTTACCCCCCTCCGCCGTCATGGCGCGCACTGTGCCCATGCAAAAAGGCATGTACATCCGAGCCGCGACCCACACTGTCTCAGAGGTGCCCACAGCGTGTCCACCAGCAGATCACAATGCCATCAACCCGCGTGTCTACGGGGCGCTGCTCAAAGTTCGTCGAGAGCGGGTCAAAGTGGGCGGCAGGGCGCTGGTGGCCACGCCCATGGGGTTTGTCTGCTATGCTGCTTCCCTGCCCTGCTGCTGAGCCGCTCCTCATGCAGCTAGCTTCCATCCCGGCTTTCGATCACACAATACACTGTCGCACAGACACGACAGAAGGCATGGGAGCCACCCAGCCCAGCCCGGCCATATAGCGCGGCTGCCTCCCTGCCTCCCGCTGCAAACCAGCGCCCGCCCGCCTCCCTGCCTCCGCTGGCGCCCCACCCCCAAGCCTGCCTCCTGCTTTCTTACCAGTGCCCTCACGCCTCCCTGCCTGCCCCGGCACCCCGCCCCCAAGCCTGCCTCCCGCTTTCTTACCGGTGCCCGCCCGCCTCCCTGCTTCTGCCACAGGCTGCCGATCCCGAGCACCTGCTGCTGGCTGAGGTGCCCCTGAGCGAGCGGCTGAGCAAGCGGGTGGTGCTGGTCTACGACAGCAGCGGCCACGGGCCTCCCAACGCGATTGCCTCACGCCTGACCACTGGGGTGGAGGACGGGCTGGCCGTGAGCGTGTGCTGTGCTGTGCTGTGCTGTGCTGCGCTGCGCTGTCCCATGCTGTGCCGCACACACAGGGGTGGAGGACTAAGTGGGGTTTGGGATGAATGCTGCGATGCATGCTGCTGTGTTGTGCTGTGCTGTGCTGTGCTGTGCTGTGCTGTGCTGTGCCTCACACACAGGGGTGGACCCCATTGGAGGGATGGGCTGGCGGTGGAGGCGAGCGCTGCGCTGTGCTATGCTGCGCTGTGCTGCACTGCGCTGTGCTACGATGTGCTGCGCTGTGCTGTGTTGTGCTCTGTTGTTCCGCGCTGTGCTGTGCTGTGCTGTGCTGTCCCAGATTGTGCCTGCCACACTGGGGTGGAGGATGGGGTGGCGGCTGTGTCGAGCGATCCACCCCTCTTTACTCACCATGCCAACATTTACACCTTTCCTCTACTTTCCTTACCACAGATCCCCTGGCGACAGGGCGCCCTTCCACACCAATCGCTGCCATCAGTTGTTGCCGTTGCTCCCCCCGCCCCACGCCTTCTTTATGCCTACCACTCCCACCAGTTGTTGGTACCCACACCTCACCCCCTGTGCCCCCTCCACAGATCAAGGGCGATGCTGTGGCCTTCTATGCCAAGCCGCACGCCGACCTGGGGCAGAATGAGTGGCAGGCGCTGGACAACGCAATATATGGCGAGCTCAGCAAGGTGGGTGGGAGAGACTGCAACTGGTGCATGGGGGTGGGACTTCGGTGCCGGGGGAAAGGGGTTGGGGGCGGCAGGCGCTGCACAGCTTCCTCAACGGTGTGCGGTGTTCTTCTCCGCATTTGGCTGAGGTATGGGGGATGGAGGCATGGCAGGCGTGGGCAGGACCTTGCCTGGGGACACTGCTCGGAGCTCATCGGGGCGGGTGGGGCGCTGGCATGGCGGCTGCTGACTTTGGCTGCCTTGGCGCCGGTCTCAAGCACAACTGCCCTTGCCTGCCCTGGCTGGCCTGGCCGCCACAGTGCCCTCACGGCTTCACCCCTAAACGCCAGCCCCTGCTCCCCCGCTGGAGGCACCCCGGCGAAGAAGAAGTAGTAGTAGAAGAAGAAGAGGTCACACTGTGTTGTTTTGTATTTGTCAAGCCATGCCCAAGGGTTTCTCCTTCTTCCTCCTCCTCGTCCTGCAGTACTTCCAGCAGGGATCCAAGCCAACTGAGGACGACATCCAGACTTTGGTGGACGATTTCAGGGCAGGTGGGTCAACAATTCAAGGTGAATGCACTGCTCTGTCAGACAGCCTCGGTTGAACACGTCAGAACCGGTAGGTTGATACACCATTAGATCAGCTCCTGGTCGGGACAACGCTGGCAGGAGGTTGGTCGGCGGCAACAGGGGTGGGGGATGGTTGCTGGCTGACGAGTGTGTGGGAGGGAGGATCCGAGGGAAGCAGCGGGGGAGCCTGGGGGGAGGGGGCGGACGTGAAAGATGACACCTCTCACTCCAGCCTCATTTCTGCTGGCCCCCATCCAGAGCGCTACAATTACCACAAGGCAAGATGCGGAGGAGGCAGTGAGCAAGAACGAACCTCACCCCAGCTCTTCTGCTGCCCCCCTTGCAGGGCGCTACAACTACAACAAGCGGCGGGAGGGCGAAGAGGGGGAGGATGTGAACAAGGATGATGCAGGGGAGGATCTGCAGGATGCGCTGAAGGAGCCCTAAGCGAGGAAAGCAGCTTTGAGGCCTGCCTGCGGCCCTCCTGAGGGGGGTGCGAGGCCTCTAAGCGCATTCGCAGCTAAGGCCTGGCCAGGGCACCCCAGCGGGCATGCTAATCCCTTGGGTTGCGTTTGCTCTCATTTTGTTTTGATTGATTACTGTTGTGTACACTTACGTCCGGCGGCACCTGTCCGCCCCCCGTCCCGGTCCAACAGGGCCTATAATGTAGGTGACTGTAACACACATACAGGTTGCAGGGTGGGGTGGGAAGGTGGGCTGCACCGCCATAGTCTGCCGACAGTGAGCCCACCGTGCTTGCCATGGCGGCATTATGCACGACAGAGAGCCGGTGCCCCTTTGCTTGACCGCTCCTTGTTTCAGCTCACGTCTCCCCTTGCCAAGTCTCTTCCCTCTTCGAACCCCCCTCGCCCTCCCCGGCGTTCCTGTATCAAAGCAACTTTACACTTTTTCTAGATGATGACATGTGTTGTTGTAAATCAAGATGACCAAATCAGGCACAGAACCGCCAAGCAGGCAGAAGGCAGCGGGCAGGGCGCACTGCCGGTTACACCAGGCAAGGCTGGCCCCCTGCCTGCCGGCCGCAACACCAGCCTTGCTCCGCCAGCTGGCTGCCGTCTGGCTGCCTGTTCTCCAAGCCCCCCTGCCACCTCATCAGCGCATGGAGTAGGTGACCGAGTCTGTGGGTCGCTGCTGGCTGGCCCGTGTATACTTGAGCAGCAGCGCCTCTGCCGTCTGTCCCGGCGCCCTCAGGTCCTGCACATACGGATCCAGCTCCTCCCACTCCCACCTCTCTCGCTCCTTGAACAGCGCGGCAAAGCGGGTGGGCGCGTCGGCGGGCAGGGCGGCCAGCGGGAGGTGCTTGATGCGGCGGGGGGAGGGCACGCCGTGGGGGCCCGTGCCGCCGCCGTGCAGCAGCGCCTCGCCGCGCAGCATGCCCAGGTCAGGCAGCATGCCCTGCATGCATTTGCGTGGGCGCGCACATTTAGTAAGGGGCGGGGCAGGAGAGGCAGGTGGTGCGGCATGCAAGGTGGCAGAGGCATCCGCAGGTCGATCGCAGTGGGGGCCAGGAGGGCAGGTGGTGATGCCTCAGCATGCAAGGGAGCAGAGGCATTCCCATGGCGATCCCAGCAGCATGCCCAGCGCGGGGGTGCGGTCGGTGTGCGGCAGAGAAAGAAAGCAAGAGGAAAGGCGCTGGGGAGATGCGGTGCCAGGCATTCCCTCCTTCTGCGGATGCAACAGCCATCCACACAAGACACGTGAACCCCACCCCCTCGGCTCCCGGTACCTGCAGTACCACCTGTGTTATTGTGCCCCCGGTACCTGTAGTACTACAGTCCATGGGAAAACCCAAGTCAAGTCGCGGCCCCCGCCCCAAGCCCCACCCACCTCTGGCACAGCACGCTGCCATGCCGCCTCAAAGCCGCCCAGCTCCCACTCTGGCCGCACCCTGGAGCAGACACCCTGCGCCACGGAACCCCAACCTCCTGCACCAGCCATCCACACAGACACCACGCACCCCACCCCTCAAGCCCCGCCCCAAGGCCCACGCACCTCTGGCACAGCACGCTGCCACGCCGCCTCAAAGCCGCCCAGCTCCCAGTCCGGCTGCGCCTTGAACAGGCTCTGAGCAAAGTGCAGGCACACAGCCGCCTCATCCAGGGCATACAAGCCCCCGCTGCCGCCTCCACCGCTGCTGGCGCCTGCACCCGCCGCCTCCCGCCCGCCCTGGCTGCCCTCTGCATCCATTGCCTCCTCGCTGCCCCCTGCCGCTGCCTGCCAGGTGCCGGCGCCTGCCGCTGCCCTGCCGCCGCCGCCCGCTGGCAACCCAAAGCT
>JTEE01000301.1:53745-65204 GCA_002896455.3 Chlorella sp. ArM0029B
GGGGGGGGGGACCCAACAAGTGGACGAAATGGCAGTTTCAGCTTGCAGGCATGGGAATGCTCTGGCTGGGCGGTGAGCTTCAACACAAGCTGCGGCTGCTCAGCTAGGCGAGCTTCAGCACAAGCTGCTGCTCTCAATCAGTTGAGCTTCAGCACAAGGGTTGTGATGTCATCCGTGCTGCCCGACTCCATGGCGGCCTTGCCCAGGGCAGCAGCAATGGCCTCGCACGGCTGGGAGGCCATGCGGGCGCACATGTCTGCGATGGCGTCGTTGCTGCACAGAAGGAGGGGGGGTGGGGGGGATGTGAGGTTGAGGGAAACAGGCAGGGGCGGCAGGGCTGGGAGGCCATGCGGGCGCGCGTGGATGCGATTGCGTCGTTGCTGCCGCTTTCGAGGTAGGGCAGAGGAGGGGCAGGAGGAGTGAGGCAAGGAGGGCGGCAGGCTGGGAGGCCATGCGGCCGCAGGCATCCAACAGTATCCGACAGCCCTACGCTTAGCATGAAGCCAGCAGCGTGGTACACGAAAACCCTACAACCCCACTCAACCACCCGCCAGCCCCACACATGCCAGCCAGCCACAGTACCTGAGGCCGCCGCCGCCGCCGCGCTCCTCGTTTGCCAGCAGGCCGTCGGAGCAGACGATGAGGAAGGTGTCCTCGGCGGTGAGGTCGGTCAGGGAGGTGTGCGGCTCGGCAATCACGCCTGCAGCAGGGCAACATTATTCAGGCCATTGCAGAGGGAGGAGTGAGTGTTGGGCGTGGTGCTTGTGACCAGCAGCGGTCAGGTCCGTCAGGGAGGTGTGCGGCTCGGCAATCACGCCTGGAGAACAGGGGGAATTAAGTTGGAACGAGTTTGGTTGAAAGGTAAGGAGAGCAGGGTCGGAAGCGGCGAGATGCGCCAGGGAGGTGTGGTGAATGACAATCACGCCTGGAAAGGGAACCAGATGAAAAGAATGTTAGGGGGGAGTGAGGTTGGGCGTGGTGCCTTTGACCAGCAGCGGTGAGGTCTGTCAGGCAGGAGTGCGTCTCGGCAATCATGCCTGCAATAGGGGAGAAAGCGCCGGACGTAGGGCCCGTGAACAGCAGTGGTGTGGCCTGCTCGGGAGCGTCGGGTGCTGGCTATCACGCCTGGAAAGGGCCGTGAAATCTATCTGTCTCAGGCATGCTGCCGTGCCGCAGCCGGCAGCGGTTGGTGCAGCGGGTGTACAAGCATTCGGGAATTAAAGTGGGTGTGCGCGGCGTCCCAGCAACGCACACACTGGCGTGCCAGAGCCGGATGCTTGCACAGTGGTGCACAGTCTTTACACGTGCACCCAAGCCAGGGCTGCCAACTTGAAAGCACACGCAGGGCAGCGCTGCAGCCATGAAACATGGCAGCAGCAGCAAAGTGCCCCACTCACCAAATCCGGAGGCGTAGCTGTCTGATGCATAGAATGACACGCCTTCAAACTGGTCGCTGCCCTGCGGGAGGGAGGGAGGGAGCCAGGGACACAAAAGTGGGTCAGGCAAGCAGAGAGGAGGGCGCAGGTAAAAGGTGAGCAGGGCAACTGATAAAGGGTGAGCGCAGGCTGGCGCAAGGGGGCGGGCCAGGCAGGGGCAGACGGACGCCCCAGGCCCCCTTGCGCCCATTGTTGCCCACCAACTTTCCAAGCCCACCCACCCCACCGCCTTCAAGTGTGCGTCGCTTTGTTGTAGTACATTTGTGTCACCCACATCTTTCTCCAACGCTTCCCACCCACCCACCCACCCTTCATATATGCGTTCGTCCCCACAACATTGCACAAATACACCCGATTGGCCATCACATGTCCCTCAACCAATGCCTGGTAAGATGTCTGTTAGAACACACGCGCACCCCACCCACCCACACACACTTCACCCCCAGACACGCACGCACACGCACCCATACACCCACCCAATCAGCCACCCACCTTCATGTATGCATCTCCAAAGGCGCGGGAGAGGGCCAGCAGGCCGCCCACCCGCCAGGTGCCGCCGACGTAGCGCACCAGCGGCAGGCGGGGGTTGGGGTTGAAGTCCTCAATCCGCCTGCGCTCCCCCTCGTTGTCTGCGGGGAGGCGAGTGTGTGTGTGTGAGGGGGAGGGAGGGGCAGGGGTGTGGTGGGTTTGCCGAGGAGGGACAGAGAGGGGAGAGCTGTCGCTGGGCTAATCGTTTGAATTCGGGGGAAGACCGGCGCATAAACAAACAAGTGAGCCCCCCAGGCAGCACCACCCGCCTGCCTCCCCCCACCCGCAAAATACACACCCCTAATCAACAACAGCCCGATATACAGAGGTTAACATACAAGGAGTTTCCTTACACCCTCTCACCCGGCACATGGCCCTCCGACCAGCACCACCGGAGCTAGGCCCAGAGCAGGCTCCCTTACAACCTCTTGCACAGAACGCGGCCCTCACATCAGCAGCTTACATAGAGCAGGCTGCCCCACTCACTGCCCCTGATCAGGGGTACCTGGAGAACCCTCTCACCCGGCACATGGTCCTCGGACAGCACCACCGGCTTGCCCCCCCGCACCATCATGATGCGGGCATCACCAGAGTTGGCCGTCAGCAGCTTGCTCTTGCCCTGCGGGACGGGAGGAGTGCCGAGAGTTTAGGTGTGTGGATATGTGCAAGTGTGTGTGTGTGTGTGTGTGAGCCTGCATGGAGAACTACTGTTACTGTTGAAAGTGGTCCCAGGTTGCGGGCGGGGCCAGAGGACTGAGGTGCGATGCAAGCCTGGGCTTTGCCCAAACCAAAAACACTGCAATCAGGCAAGCAAAGAGAACAAAGCAGCCAGCCAACCCAACTTGACATGTTGCAGCATCTTATACGTTGTACAACTAGACATGCTCTCACCTTGTTCTTGTAGACGATTGCCACCGCTGCGGTGCTGCCGCACTTGCTGCCGCCAATGCCGCGCTCGCCCACCATTCCCATGAAGCCTCCCTTGGGGGTCAGGATCCGCTGCACGGGGGCAGAGGCGGGGTTGGGTGGCAGGTGGGTGGGTGAGTCAGCCGAGGGAGGTGCGAGAAAGGGGAGGGAGAGGGGAAGACGAGGGATGGGGGCAGCCTTCCACAATGAGCCCTCAAATTCCGCTGCGAAGGCAGAAGAGGCAGGGTGGAGTGGCGGGGTGGCGGGGTGGGTGAGAGAGCAAGGGGAGGGAAGGGGAAGGCCCGTGGGCAGCGCCCCCTGCAGCCACCTCCCTCCCCACCGGTGGGTGTCCTCCCACCGGTGCCCCCCGCCTCCCTAGCGCTCCTCCACCCTTCGTACCGTGTCTGCCTGCAGGCACGCCTCGCTGGCAGCGGGCGCTCTTGCACGGTGCCTCCGGCCAGACAACACGACCCCACAGCCTCCGCCCCCCTACACCTTGAAAACGGTGCATAGGCCCAGCCCAGCACACCTTATCGACCTGCAGGAATGCCTCGGTGAAGGTGCAGCCCCATTGGCAGCGCCCCTGCCAGCCACATCCCTCCCCACCGTGCCCCCCTCCCAAGCGCTCTTCCACACCTCATGCCGACAGGCTACAGGAGTGCCTTGCTGGTGGCACGCCTACGGGCAGACACAATCAAAGCCCAGACGCTCCAACCCCCGCAACCTTGGACACTGCCCGCAACCTTGGACAGTGCTCACAGGCCCATCCCCGCGCACCTTGTCGGCCTGCAGGAATGCCTCGGTGATGGTTCGCTCCGGCGCGCCGTCCTGCCAGAACTTCTCTACATAGTTGAGCAGGTTGGCGGCCAGCCACTCGGCCGTGGCGTTGCCCCCGTGCCCGTCAAACACGGCAGCATACACCTCGGGGATGCCCTCCTCCACAGCGCTCTCCGCCACCTCAAGCTGGAAACGGTCCTCGTTCTGCTTCCTGCATGGGAAGCCAGGTGAGGAGAGAGAGAGAGCAATGATCTAAGCACGGGCGTGTGGTGCTGCAGCTTTGTGGTACCAGTTCTCTTTTCTGCTTCCTGCACGGCAGGGCAGGAGAGAGAGAGAGAGCAACACTGTAAACACGGGTTTGTGGTACTGTAGGAGGGGTGGCAGGAAGGCGCTCTCCTGCTGGTGACCGGTCCTCGATCTGCTTCCTGCACCGGAGGCAGGAACAAATTAACAAAGACATACACCTGGAGAAGAGAGCAGCGTACACTTGAACGTGTGTGGTGATGTAGGGGTTGGGGAGTAGTAGGCAATACCGCCGCCTCCAGTGGCATTGGGAAGCCTTCGTTCTGCTGCCTGCAGGGGCGGGGGCCGCGCGCGTGTCTTGCGTGTGTGATTTGTTTGGTACCAGGGAGGCACGCTAGGAGGTAAGGCATGGTGGGCTGTGCCGCCGTGATTAGGGGGGTCCTGTGACCCAATCAATGGCATCACAGCATGGATGGCTTGGCAGCACAGATATGCACCAGCTGCCCTTGCCGATTTCAGCACTTGCCCAGGGCGCCGCGCCGCCGGGCAAAACGGCACCGCCGTCGAGCAAGCGCCGGCGGTGTGCACAGCAGCTGGTGCACTGGCTACAGGAGGCGCTTGCAGGGCACAATTCTGCTGCAGTTACGACACAGGATGCGACTACTGCCCTGTAGCTTGCCTGGCGGTGCCCTGCCGGGTGTTGGAGCCGGCTCCCTTCAGCTTGATCGCCACGGGTGCAGGGGCGGCCTGCGCGTCGGCGGCCTTGACGACGACAGCCCGCCGTGCCGCCCTCTGGTTGCAAGGGCGAGCCGTGAAGGCCCGCACACAAGTTGCGCTGGCCATGGTGCAGAAACAGACACTCCAACACGCTCACTGCCGGCTCTACCAGGCTTGCGATGGGGTGAGGTTAACCAGGCCGCACAAATAGCGCGCGATCTGGCGGGTCCCCCTTCACCCCATCCTTTCATCCTGCGCCCTGCTGGCAGCGGCGGCGGCAGCGAGCTGATAAATTGTGTGGCGGAGCGATGATCTCGAGCCAGCAGTGTACGCTGGACACTGATTACTTTCACAGACAACAATGCCTCACATGATAGGAGTGCTGACAGCGTATACAGCAGGCGGCAGCAGCTGCCACGGCCATGACCCCCACTTGCCCGCTCCTAGCCGGCCGCCCCTTGGGACACAATCACACTTGGAGAACAGCAACTGTTACAAATAGCGCTCAACCAACGGACATCAATTCAGAGTCAGTGAGGGGCGGAGCAGGCAGTGAGAGGCGGAGCAGGCAGCAAGGCCGCGCTGTCGCAGGCAGAGTGTGTGAGGGGCAGGATGCCGCCACCGCCGTAGGCAGGGAGAAGACGGCCCGCTGTTTATACAGTAGGGGTTTGCTGGCTAGAGGCTGCGAGCATAGTCCTCACACAGGCGCTCCAAGTCGCGGCTGCAGGCGGCGGGCAGCAGGTCCGACAGCGGCAGCGTCACCTTGCCGCCGCCCAGCTTCATAGGCACCTGCAGGGTGGTGCAGGAGGGATGAGGTGGGAGATTTAGGTGAGGGACGACGGATGAATTGAGAGGTGAGGAAAGCGGACGACAGAACTCGGTGCCAACTTGCTGCCGCCCAGCGTCAGGGTTGAATGCCGGGGTGGGGAGAGGGTTGTTGTGGTGAGACATCAGGCGCGGGCGAGGGGCAGCGGTGATGGATGAGGTAAGCGGACAAGAGCACTTGGTGCCACCCTGCCCCCGCCCAGCTTCATGGGAACCTGCCAGGAGGGGATGAGGGCGGCATGGGTAAGAAGAGCGGATGAGGAGTGAAGGGCAGCAGGATGACAGCGGCAGCGTCACCTTGCCGCCGCCCAGCTTCATAGGCACCTGCAGGGTGGTGCAGGAGGGATGAGGTGGATTGAGAGGGTTTTTAGGTGAGGCGGATTTAGGTGAGGGACGACGGATGAATTGAGAGGTGAGGAAAGCGGACCCCCCGAGAGCACCCGGTGCCACCTTGACGCCGCCCAGCGTCAGGGTCGAAAGCCGGGGTGGAGAAAGGGTTGTGGTGAGACTTCAGGTGAGGGCGAGGGGCAGTGGTGGTAGATGAGGGAAGTGGACAAGAGTACTTGGTGCCACCCTGCCCCCGCCCAGCTTCAGAAGTGGATGAGGGTGGCAGGGCTAAAATGAGAGGTTCCAGCAAGAGCAGATGAGGCAGGGAAGGGCAGCAGGATGACAGCGGCAGCGTCAGCGTACCGCCGCCCAGCTTCATGGGCACCTGCCCTTATATGGGAGAATGTCGGAAGGGGCAGAGGCGAGTGTTCAGGTGGGCTGGCCAGAGCAACCGATCCACACACAGGGGCTGTGTCGCCCGTTTCGCTGCAGGAAACACAAGACAGCAAGCCCAAGCAAGCAAGCACTCCCATCACCCCCTGTTTAGCAGCGCTTCAAGGTCGGGCCACGCTGAAGCGCACAGGGGCCCTCCCCAGCGCTCGATGTCACACTTTGCGGAAAACCAGACTCCCAGCACCCCCATAAACAAGCAGAGGCAGGCGCGTGCCCCCATCGAAAAGCAAGCCAAGGCAGGCGCTTGCCCCCATCGACAAGCAAGCCAAGGCAAGCCCGTGCCCCCATAGAAAAGCATGCAGAACCAAGCGCCCCCCCGCCCCACCCCACCTTTTTGAGCAGTGCCTCGAGGTCGGCGCCGCTGAAGCGCCCCCCCTGCAGCTGCGGCCCGATCTGTGAGGCCAGCACCTGCGCCAGGGACATACCCTGCCCCACCTTCACATCCTTCAGGTACCTGCGTGGAAAACAAGCACTGCCTGTGTTGATTCCCGGTAGGCTGATGATGGGGAAGTGTGCGAAAACAAGCACTCTGTTGTTGGTTTCAAATAAGACTTCTTGCCGTTTCTTGGGACAGCAGACAAAGCACCTTCAAAGTGACACCCCCGAAGGTACCAGCCCGGAATTGTCGGCGGCACCACCCCGCTAAAAAACAAACTGCATCCAACCCAAGGGTGCCAGCCCCTGCCCACCGCAGCGCTCTCAGGGCACTTCTCCCTCTTCAGCCCGCCCTAAAACACACCGCACACACCGCCCGCACACAGGCAGCAGGACGACTCACAAGTGCCAGCCCTGCATGTCGCAATAGATATCCCGCCCAATTTTGTCTGCCAGTTCATCGTAGGGCGTCCTGCCGCCGCTGCTGCCTGCTGACGTCACCAACGAGGCAAGGTCCATGAAACCTTTGACCACATCGTCCCCGGCGCCGCGGGCGAGCGTCGACCGGCGCAGAGGCGGCGCGGCGCGGGCCGCTGCGCGCTGCGCGGGTGCTGCAGCGTGGGGCAGGGGGCAGGGCGGGTGCGGCAATGCAGGAGGTGTTGGGTGTGGTTTCCAGTGTAACTGTCTGAGAAGCTGGCCCTGCGCTTTGAAAGGTCTGCTGTGTCCCGAGGGTGTGTATTGCGGCGGACCGCCCGCCAGCCTGCCCTGCACCGTCGCCGTTGTTGCCACCTCCCGATGCAAGCACCCGGCGCGATAGGGTCTTCTTTCGCCCTCCCATGATGTACCTGCTGCACTGAACGAGGGTGCCGACGGCCGCACCGAGGCGGCCAGGCCGAAAGGCACGGCGCTCAGCATATCACACAGGTGCAGGCGGGCCTTGGAGAGGTGTCAAGCAGATAGAGTGTCTTAGGAGCGCTGGCGACACCGATTACGAGCTAGCTGGCAAGGAATTGGTTATGAAGGAAAGGCGGGTGTCGGGAGCGGCGGCAGCGCTGACCATTGCCCCTGGATTTGCTGCAGAGGCTTGCAAGGTTCAAGGCAAGGTTTCAAAGAGCGTGCTCTGCATGCACATTGTGGGCACCCTGCCAAAGCAAGCGTGAGCTAGCCTCGCAGGCAGGCGGTGCAGTGCGGCAGGCCGCACAGCCAATCAGCACCAGGCCGGCCTGCACTGCCGGGTGGGCAAGCCAGCCATCCGGGGTGCTAACACTAGACACGACATGTGTGTGGTTTCAGGCTTGCATGAAGTCGTGTGTACAAACAACAGGACGTGGCCCCAAATTCTGAGGACAGTGTGCAAGCGCCGGTACGGCATGCAACCAACGGGGCCACGCTGGACCCGGCACCACCCGATTTAACCGATATGCTGCTGGCCCACGCCTGAGCACGGAGATGTTGGTCCAGAGGTGCGTGCTAGGTGCACAGCAGGTGCACAGTGCTATGATGCTAGCACAACGTTCTATGATGCGCTTGATTACGTTGGCTAAGGGGCAAGTCCGTCGGGTTACCAATAGGCCAGCTGCCCAGCCAAGACTATGCACGCAGGTTGCGGCTGGCTGAAATGATGCACAGTGTAGGATGCTGGCATGCCCAGGGAAAGCTGGTGTAACCTCCAATAAAAGGAGAGCTGCCACCGTCAGCTTCGCTGACGGGGTGCAGCCGGCGTTGGTAAATGCCGCCGTCATTTCATTAGATATTTTGAGGATGTGTTCTCGCACCCTTCACGAGGGTGTCACTCGTCCTACCGAGCGAGCAACAGTAGTCGTGCAACCTTTAAACTCTTCCCAGACCCCGCCTGAGCCCAGACGCACAAAGGAGGTGAGCACGTGCGCAGGACTGCCGCGCCCATACACTCCTCCAAACCGAGGGCCTCGCAACTGTGGGTGCGCGTGTGCAGGCGAGAATAATCAGCAGGTGGCTCCCAGGGTGAGCCCAGCACGCAGGCCCCTCGACTGGCCCTTTGGAGCCTCCCTCCCCCGCACGTGAGCCTTGCCCTTCACTGCTAGCATCCCGCTCTAACAAGGCCTGCTGGTTCTGTATGCAGCAGCCGTGAAAGCGGCGCGGGGCGCTCACCCATCCCGGGCGCTCACCCATCCCGCACTGCACCTGCACCACACCGGCGTCATGGGGGTCCTGAATAACCTGTTCGGGCCTTTGCGGCGCAGCCGTTCAGGCAGCTTTCGCGACGGCAGCAGCAGGCGAGGGAGGCGCTTTGGCAGCGGCAAGAGTGTAAGTTTCCCGCTGCGCTGTCAGCGGAAACCGCCTCCTCTGACCTCCTCGGTGCATGGCGGGGCGGGGCGCCAATCCAGCAGCCATCCCTGCAGCTGGCCGGCAGCTGGAGGGGCCGGCCGCCCGCGACCAGCTCAGCCGTCTCAGCCGCGAGCCCACGCCGTGCGGCGGCCCCGCAGCGGCCCCACATGCAGCACACTCAATGTCCTGCCCGTCAGTACACACTTGGGCCATCCCTCATGGCTGATAGCCCGGCTGCTGGCCAGCACCGTGTGCCCACGGGCGCCCACACCTGCTCCCGCTGACCGCCGCCGCCGCCGCCCCCGCCGCCGCTCTCCGTTTGCAGGGTCACGATGAAGCCTCTGCCTCTGGCAAGGGAGGCGACTCCTCCGCCCACTCCGGCCTCTTTGACCTGGAACTCTCCTCCCGCGGCCACGGCCGGGGGGCAGCCGACCTTTTGGCGCGCCTCAACTCGACTGTGCACGACGAGGGGTCGGTAAAGGGGGGAGGAGGCAGCACAGACCCCTCGGTCCGCCTGCCCTCGGGCCTGCTGCAGCGTGTCATCTATCTGGGCCGCCCCGTCATGGAGTTTGAACTAGACGTGAGTGTGGCAGCCAGAAGCAGCATGGGGGCTGCCAACGGGTTGGAGCTGTGGAGCGGGCGGGGTGGGGGCGCGCCTTGTTCCTGCCCGCCAGCTGCGTGCGGTGCAACGTGCCGCTCCCACGCCTGCGGTGGCGGGCGGGGCGGGGGCGCAGTTGCCTGCAGGCGCCTGCAGCGGAGGTGTGCATCGCAGCGGCGGTGTGAGGCTGATGCTGTGCTTGGAACGCAGGGCTGAGCGTGCCGCACCGCCCCGCATGCCTCCCATGTGTGCCTGCAGCTGCTGCAAGACATGCGCGCGCTGCGCACGACGTGCCAGCTGGCGCCCGACGGCCAGCTGGACCTGCCCAGCCTGGTGACTCAGCTGCAGGACCTGGGCTACGCCTGCTACCTGAAGCACAACAACCCAGGTGAGGGGGGGGTGACGCATCTGCGGCACGCTTTTGTGTTGCTGCGGCGCTGTAAATGAATGAATGAGGGCGGGCAGGTTGGGGGGGAGCAAGACTCCTGTGGCGGGCGGTTGAGTACCAGCATAGAAAGGAGGGCCCGCGGAGTAAAATTGTCCGCGAGATGCCCTTGAGTGAGGTGTTGTCTAGGGACACCGGTTGTGTACCAGCATGCCGCGGCATGCGTCGCGCGCCCTAGCCGCGGCTACGGCACGAGCACCTCTGCAGTTGTCCACTACACTGCATTTGTTGCGCCATCTCACGTCGCCCTTGCCCGCCACGTCACACCCCTCCCTCCCTCTGCAGCCGACCCAGGCCACAGGCACAACGTGCAGCCCAGCTGCCTAGAGAAGCTGCGCCACGAGTACATCATGTGTGCGGGGCGGGCCGACGGCAGCCTGAGCCACTGGTGCATGGTGGACCCGCGCTTCAGGGAGCAGTTTGCCATCGCGCAGCCCACGCCGGCCTACGACCGCCTGCTCAAGGTGTGTGTGCACGCGTGTTGGTAGCGAACACGTGCCAGGGGGCATGCGCACGTGTGTGCATGTTGAAGGTCTAGTGCAGTCTAGTTCATGCAGCCTACCATTGACTAGGCACTGCACTGCGTGGTGGTAGCGCCACACGCGTATTGTGGGTTGTAGAGGTAAAGCAGTGCGCCTTTTGTGCGGTGTAGCGGGGGGAAAGAAGCAGTGCGCCATGCCCACGGCGGGGCCTGGCCAAGACGCGGGGCAGGTTGCGGCTGAGCGACAGCGGGTGCACCTGCGCTGCGCCTGAGGGCGTTTTGCATCCGCCCCCCTGCACATGAGCCTGCCAGCCGGGCTCCCGCTGCCTGTCGTTCCCTCCCCCCGCTCTCCCGTCCTCCCCTTCCTGCCCCGCGCCCCGCTTTCCCCGCATATGACCACATTTCCCGCGCCTGCCTGCCTGCTCCTCTTCCCTGCTGCGCGTGCCGTGCAGGCCGTCCCGCTCGAATTTGTGGGCACGCAGCTGCGCCTGCAGGCTTTGGTGGAGACGCTGTGCGTTGAGATGGCAGAAGCCTTTGCCTCCCAGCAGCGCACGCTGCCACCCTGGCGCAAGTTCAAGTCGATGCTCTCCAAGTGGTTTGACCCCGAGGAGATGCCAACTCAGCAGCACATGCCAGCTCAGCAGCAGCAAATGCCACATCAGCTGCAGCTGCACGCCGCGGCGGGCCCGCCGCTGTCGCCGTTTGCGCCTGTTGCACATGCGGGGGCCGCTGCCCCAGCCCCTGCGGTTGGTCCTGCCGGTCTGCAGCTGCGGGATGCGCAGCCGCCGGTGGGCACGCCGCTGCAGCAGCAGGCGGCGGCGGCGCTTGCCCAGCGCACGGGCAGCGGCGGCGGGAGCCAAGACTTTTACGAGGCGCTTGAGATGCACAAGCAGTCGATGCGGCTGCAGCAGGCGGCGCAGCAGCAGCAGCGGCAGCGGGGATCGCCGCCGCAGCGGGGATCGCCGGAGACGGCGGTCGCCGCAGCGCAGGTGCTGTTGCACCAGCAGCAACAGCAGCAACGCCAGGAGCAGCAGCAGCAAC
>JTEE01000301.1:66674-88121 GCA_002896455.3 Chlorella sp. ArM0029B
GCCCCGCCTGCGCTCGCGCCCGCATTTTGGGCGCCGCACGGCCGGCTGCGGCAGCCGGGGTCCCCCCCGCCAGCCCACTCAGACCGCCGGCAGGGCTGCGCCCCTGCTGCCTCTTCCCACTTGTACGCACCGCCTAAGCTACACTGCTCTTCCTTCTCATCCCTCCGCCCCCATGCCCCTATGGCCCGGCACCCCTTTTCAGCCGCCCACCCCTCGGCACCCCCAGCTGTCACTCTGTCTCTAAGTGTAGTGCCACCTCCTTGCTGCCACCAAACCCCAGGGAGCGTCGGCCACTGGCCTCCTCCCCGCCACTGCTGCCCCACAGAGCCCATGGCTTGCCTGCCCTCCTGGCACCCCGCGCCTGCACGCCCTTTTGAGTAGCGACACCCTCGGGCGCCCTTGGTGACGCTCCAGCCTTCCCAGTCCGCCCTCGCTATGCGATTCACGCCCCAGCAAAATACTGCCAGAGAGAGCATCCATTGCTGCTGCAACCACGCCCGCCCCCGGTCCCCATCCAATTTATGCACCTACATCCCACCACGTAAACTTCATGCGACAGGGCCCGCACCTGCCTGCCTGTCTGTCTGTCTGCTTGCCTGCCTGCCCACCCATACATCCATCACCACGCACTTCCTACCCCCAATGTTTTGCCCCTCCTTCGCGCACACCCGCACGGGGCCGCCCCTCGCGCGCCTCCCCTGCCCCTTTTTGCCTTGCGACAGCGCCTCCCCACCCCGCAACCCAGCAACTGTTGCACCCGTTTTGTAGAGGCCAGACGCCCACCACAGTGCCCTCCCATGTCTGGAACCCTCTCTGCCCCCACGCCTCCCCTTGGGCCCCTGCGCCAGAGGGGGCCACCGCTTGCGACTGAGGCAATCAGTACACCACCCTTTAACTAATTGTTGCTCATCTTCGGCGTTCCTAACAATGCACATGTAAACTTTTGCAGCTGAATTGCCCTAAGGTGCCTGAGGCTCGCAAGACCGTGGGTGGGAAGTGGGGGCCAGCCCGGCACTGCCTTGCTGGCACCGACATGGCTTGGCGCTCTGCCAAGCTGCACCTCCAGCTGGCACTGGCAACCCTCTGCTCTTGCCATGCAGGCATGGCTGTATCGGTATGCCAGCTCACGGCTGCTTGATAGCGAAGGTCTGGGAGGGCAGGAGGAAGACTAGGGTTCTTGGCAGGGTGGCAGGCGGCGCACCGGCGGCAGTGCATTCATCTTAGCACAGCGCTTGGTCGCGCCACCCCTGCTTGAACCTCGGAAACCTCAGCATCAACGGCCGATTATCAAGAGGAGCCAGCGCTCAACACAGCCTCGCTTGCCAAGCCCGTTGTCCTGCCGCGGCTGAAAAAGTTTCGGGGCAAGGTGCGCACGGAGATTTATTCTATTTGCCAGGTGGGGTCCGTCAATGCCGTGTGCAAGCTCGCCCCCCCACCTGCCGCTCACCGCCGCTGCCGCCCAGTTGCGCTACGCTCGCGCGCCCGCCAAAGCCAGACTTCCTCTTCTCCTCCCCCGCACCACACTCACTTAGCTGCATCTTCCCAATCAACAGGCACGCCCTGGCCTTCGAATTGCACGCACTTCATGTGCCCCGCCCGCTCGCTGCCGGCGTTCACAGCGCTGCTGCTGCTCCTACCAGCATCGCTGGTTGCCGCCGTTTGCGCCACGCCTCCTGCCGCCGCCGCCCCCTCCACCTGCACCGCCGGCCCTCAAGCCGCTGCCAGTGGCAGCTGCGCCTTTGATGCCGCTTCAGCAGAGGCATTGGCCGACCCGGGTCCAGAGTGCGCAGCAGAAGGGGCAGCGGGCGGCATAGATTACGGGGCGCTGCTTCAGCAGCTGTCGCAGGCGGCAGCAGCAGGAGGCCTGCGGGGGCTGCCATTGATGAGGGAGGCGGAGCGCCTCTCGTATGAGCTGTACAGGACGCACCCTGCATTCTCCCAAGGTGGGTGGGTGGTGGGTGGGTGCACGGGTGGTTGTTTGGGTTGGTTGGAATTGCGAGCGTCCGAGTCTGGTGTGTGGTGGGCACCTGCCGTTGCATGCCTGCCTGCCTGCCTGCCTGCCTGCCTGCCTGCCTGCCTGCCTGCCTGCCACACTTGTGACTCTTGCATATGCTCGTGCTCCAGATGTGCCGACAGCAAGTCGGGAGCGCGCATTTAGACAAGACCAAACACTTGCTTGCACCCTCGCTGCCCCTCGGCACTCGCCCTGACTGCGTGCACGTGTGCCCCAATCCGGCGCCACAGGGCGGGACGCGCTGGGCGCATCGCCCGGGAGCCGGCAGCGGGTGGAGGACGCTGTTGTGCGCTTCATCTGGACGGGCATCGAGCCGCCCACGCCAGAGTTCCATGCCGTGTGAGTGTGGCAGTTTACAATCCTCCTGTCCTGCCATCAGCACGATGCCACGGAATGAGTGAGGCCGGCAACACGCCCCCTCAGGAGCGGCATGCTGCGTGAGTAGTCAGGGCTGCTGCTACCGCCAGCAAGCGTCCCTGTGGTGCCTTGTGCTAGTGTGAGGGAGGTGCGGCTGTCGGCACACTGCTGGCGCAGCCTGCCTGTGCCCGGGTGCAGATGGGGCTGAGCTGTGCAGTGCCGCGGCACTCTGGGCTGTACCGCAAGCCCGGGAGGGCAGCCTCTAAGCGACCCAGCAAGCCCAGCCCAGCTACAACTTTGAGGCAGGGCCTTCCTGCCAGTATGATTCCTCTGACTCAGCTGCTCAGGCACCCATGAACTGATCACATTGCACAGTGCGCAGCTTTTACCTCACCAGGCCCCCACAAGGTTCCTCCCTGTACTGCCTGTGCCCCTTAAACTTCTCTGCAGGTACAACGTCTCCAGCATGGTGCAGCGCATGCGTGGTCGGTTGCTGCGCTTGGCCTTGACGCAGCTGGACAGCGGGCTGCAGGTGTGTTTCGCGTGGTGGCTGGGGGTGGTGGGCGCGCACGTCGCAGGAGGTGTGCTGCGCGTGGTTGCTGGGGATGGCGCACGGGCGCGTCACATGACTTGCAGGTTGTGATTGCTGCCGGGTGGTGCTTATTGTCGGCTGGGGTGGCATGGCAAGAGGTACAGGTACGTCGAGTCACAAAGGATGCGTTCTTGCAGGCCACGCCTCCGTGGGCCCCTTATGCGCCCCCGCTGCAGGCGCCGAGATGTGGTGGCGATTGTGGGCGACGCCCTTGTGAGGTCCGCGAACATTGATACGGTACACCCACATTTCCCCCGTGCCATATCGCCCCCTCCCCCCATTTCAGGCGCTGGATGTGGCGGCGATTGTGGGCGCCTGCCGTGTGATGGACTCATATGACGCCTTCTTCCTAGAATGGATTGAGGCCATGCAGGCACGTGTGCTTCCTGGGTGGTGTGTTTGATGTTTTTCCTTTGGCTCGACACCTTGCAGGTGCGTGTCACATGCAGGTTCCCATCGTCCTGCCGCTCTACCTTCCTGCTAGAATGGAGCATGGATCATGCAACCTTGTTGCGTCGAGTGTCTGTGTTGGTGCCAGGTGTGCCAGGTGTGCCGGCCTGCCGCTGTGAAGGCCTGCTGCACAGGCAGGCAGGCAAGCAGGCAGGCAGGCGGGCCCCTGCCTGGCAAGCCAGAGACAGGGAGGGACGTGCCTCCCCCACAGCATGCAAGTGGTGCTGTGCTTTCGCCCCGTGCATGGCGTGTTGCATGACTTCTTGACAACACGAGCGTGACGCTGGCTGGCATCTTGGCGCATGACAACATCCTTGCACGCTTGCACTGGGCCACTGCAGGGACCTGAGGCTCGTGCTCTGGCAGCGGCACTGGCAGCAGAGGGTCCCCTGCCAGCCAAGCTGGCCCAGTGGTACACCGTGCTAGTGGGCACTGGCCCGGGCAATGTCACCCAGGTGGGTTACGCTGCTCCTGCTGCCGCCCGTGCAGAGACTCCCGCTTCGGGTCTGCTCCTGCTTCTGCTTCTGCTTCTGTGTTGCCGCCAGTGACGCTGCTGGCTGCTGCTGCTGCTGCTGCTGCAGTTGCCACTGCCGCCGCTGCTGCTGCTGGTGCTATGCTGTTCCTGCTGCTTCGCATGCTGCTGCACATGCTGCTGCTATATCCAGTCTGCTGAGTCCGTGGGCATGCATTTCCACTGCCGCCGCCGCTGCTGCTCTGCTGCCGTTCTTTCTCTGTTGTTGCTCTATTGCTGCTGCCCTGCTCTGCTGCTTTTTCACCTGCTGAGGTCCAGCTTCACATCCTGCAGCTGAGCTTTTGATGCGCCTGCCATCCTGCTCCCTCCCCATGCTAAGCCCGCCAGAGCTCGCCTGCGTGTCCCACCCGCACCGCTGGGCACTTCCTTCTTGCCCACACGCCGTGCAGGTGCCCTATGCAACCTACTTTGCGCGCTCCCTTGGCCCCGTCCTTCAAGCCATGGATGCTTGGATCGCAGGTGGGTGACTCTCAGTGCCTCACTCTCCTGACCAATGTGCAACAGCTGAAACGGATTCTGACCAAAGCTCCATCCGACTAGCCGACTGTCTGTCCAGACTGGCACTGTGCTGCCCCGTCAGTCAGGGTTAGTCTAGTCTGGTCTAGTCTTTACAGCTGTACGCAAGCACCCTTTTTTAGAAGGGCCTTCACTGATTCAGGGCTGCCGCTGCCTGTGCACACGGTGGAGTCACAGTCCCCTCAGGGCTGCCCCCTCAGGCCGGTCACATCTGTCTGTCTGGCAACCCAGCCACCCACCAGAGGCAGGCATCTGCCCACCTGCCACTCAAGCACAAACTGCTGCTGCCCCTATTTCTTGCCCCACACGCTTGTTTTGCTTTTGTGTGCTTTGCATGCAGGGGTGGAGGCGGCCGAGGCTGGCTCAGGCCGTGCGGATGACAAGGCTGCCATGCTGACGTGGCTGAGGAAGTACAGGTGGGGGCGGTACAGTCTGGGGGGTGTACTGCGGAAGTTACTGAGAAAGCGCTGTACAGGTGGGGGGAGGGCACGGCCTGGCTGCTGGCTTGTTGCATGTAGGCACTGTGCCGCTGCACCCGACCCACACTTCGCGGCATCTTGTTATCGCATTTCCTCGTGTGCAGGGAGTGCCTGGGAGCGGAGGACCTGTCCAGGCTGGACCCTTGCTGGACCCGCCTGGACGAGCTGTGGATGCAGCTGCGGGGGTGGGTGCATCCGCTGCACGACCAAAACTGCTGTTACCTGGACGCCTTCAGGTCCAAGGTGGGCGGGCTTGGGCGGGTGGGTGGGTTGCTCTGCGGGCGCGCTGCGCTGTGCTATGCTATGCTGTGCAGCGCCATGTGGCGGTCCGAGTTAGGCAGGCCTGCCAGGAAGCCAGCCAGCCAGGCTGGCATTAATCTGCCACCCCCTGCCCGCCCCCCGCTTGCCCCCCGCCCGCTCACCTCCCATTTGGGGTCACCTTACAGCACGTGACCCACGATTTTGTTATGCCCGCTTTAGGTGATGCCCGAGTTCTCTCTGTGGCTGAGGGACCCCGGGTACGAGGCCGAGATGAGGACCATGGAACAGCTGAAAACAGCGCTGAAAGGTGGGGCCACACTCTAATGTGGGCTGCAACGTGGCATGCATGCGGATGGAGATGGCGGGTGGGAAATGTCACAGCGGACTTGCATACCATGGAACAGTTGAAGTCAGCACTGAAAAGTAGGGGCACACCGTGATGTGGGTTGCCATGCACAGGGTTGGAGATGGGGGTGGGGGAGCCACATTGAAGGTGGGGGCCAGGGGCTGTACAGCTGTACAGACTATACTAGACTAGGGGGTCAGGGGGAGCAGCTGAGGATGGATGCTAAGGTAGCCACTTCGTTCGAGTGAAACACACTGGTCAGGACACACCCTGGCGCTCGGTGGCAGGGGCACACCCGCGCATTGGTTCGAAACCTTGCCTATAACCAACAGCTGCCCCGCCTCGTGCCTACCACGGTGCGCACACAGCGGCACACAAGACCAGCCACCCTGGCTCCCTCCGCTCCCCTCAGCTTGTCAGCCGACCATGTGCATGATGCCGGCAGCGCGCCCCCTAACCCGCTCTCGCCCCGGCCCCCACACGTACGTGCAGCCTTTTACACGGCCCGCGGCACGCCTCTGGCTGCCCAGGGACTGGCAGCTCTGGACCGAGGCCTCAGCGCCATCTACTACGTGCCCGTGTCGGGGGCGGCCTTTTTGTACTTCAGGCCAACAGCCATGTCGCAGCCCAACAGGTGAGGCTGGGTGTGGGGTTTAGGGTTTGGGTCTACCACACCCTTAAACCACAAACCCTAAACCACAAACCCTAAACCACAAACCACAAACCCTGTCGTGTGAGTAGGGTGCCTGCTGTGAGACTGTGTGGCAGCAGCTGCCTTGCTGGGGTTGCAACTGTGCCTGCTACTGCGTGAGTTGGGTGCCTGCTGGTGAGGCTGCGTGGTAGGGGCTGGACTTGTTGGGGCCTGCCGGATGGGCCTGCCCGGTGGGCCGGGTGATGGGCGGCCGAAGAAGCGGCTGTGTGCTTGCTCGCCTGAAGAAGAAGGTGCAGATCACAGGCCGAGGGCGTGGGGTTGAGGAAGCTGACAGGATATCTAGCCCAAAGCCACCCGCCAGCTTCCATCCGCTCTTCATAAGCTCGCCTGGCGCCACCCGCTCGCCTGCTAGCATGTGCCTTCCCACTACTGCCCTGCACTGCCTGCCTTCACCGGCAACACCCGGCCTGCCCTTGCTCATGGCGGACGTGTTGCGCTGTGCGGTGTGAGAGTCTTGTTTGACCCAGCGGCCCCTGGTCGCTCACACTGCCTGCCTGCTGTCACGCCACCCCACCCACTGCTGCAGAGCTAATAACAACGCAGATTCCCACGCCAGTTGTGACCCAGTGATTGTGTTTGGTTGCCAAAGTTGCCTGCCTGCTGTTACGCCGCCCTACCACTGCTGCAGAGCAGACGTGAAGTCCGAGTTTGGAGTGAAGGAGCTATATGATCCTGTGGCCATGGCTGGGCGTGACGTGGCGGCTCGCCAGTATGCAGCGCAGGTGCGCTGTAGCCGGGGACGGCGCGGGCAGTGGGAGGGTCGCTTTGTGCCGCCGGTCCAACACGCTCGCCAGTATGCAGCTTGAGAGCGGCAGTGCTGGGGAGGTCGCGGTCATTGCAGTCCATGGCAGCCTGTGTGGCTCCCCTTCTTGGTTTTAAAGTACTTGGCCGAGATACTGTATGCCACGCACTGCCCTGCCTGCAGGTGCTGGCCGACCCATCGCTGGTTGATGCGTGCATGGACGCGACTGAAGCCATTGTCTGGCAGGTCACAGGGCACGAGCTGGGGCATGGTAGGCGCTGCTGCTTGCTGCATGCTGCTGTGCTGTGCTGTGCTGTGCTGTGCTGTGCTGTGCTGTGCTGTGCTGTGCTGTGCTGTGCTATGTTGTGCCGTGCCGTGCCGTGCCGTGCCGCGCCGCGCCGCGCCGCGCCGCGCTGTGCTGTGCTGTGCCGTGCTGCGCTACACTGTGATGTGATGTGTTGTGCCGTGCCGTGCCGTGCCGTGAGCCACGCCATGCTGCGCCTGCGCCTGTGCGTGTGCTTGCACGGGACATCAACACCTGGGACCGCAAGGGCAGAGCGGGTCCTCTTTTGGCCATCAACCCACCAGCCCAAGCCCCAGCCTGCCGACGATTTTGTCCAGCAGACCCTCCCCTCCCTGCGCCCCTCCCTGCTGCAGCTGTCTATTCCCTGCTGGCTGTTGAGGGCCTGCCCTCTGACGTGGCAAGCCTGATGGAGGAGGGGCGCGCCGACCTGACCTCCCTGCACCTCCTGCTGCTGATGTGGCGCAGCGGGCAGGTCACGCAGGTGGGTGGGCATTGGTGCTGCCTGTGATTGAGCAGGCGCCGCCGGGCACAGCAGCTGCCCGCCGGGCGTTGTGTGGGGCCACTGAGTGTGGCAGGCGTGATGCGCTCTGTGTGAGTGGCGCGCCAGCAGTGGTGCTACACAGCAGCCAGCCCAATCCCTGATGGCAGACTGATCGTGGGTTACACGTCATGTTCAGCACAAACCTGTGCTGCCCACTTGGTGATGACTCAGGGCAGAAGCGAGGGCAGGAGATCCGCAGGCCCCTGCAACAGTGCACACCCTGTGTTTCAAGATAATTACCCTCACATGTGCCCCCCCTGCCCGGCTCCCGCCTTGCGCGCAGCACGACGCCGAGCGCTACGCTTGCGGCTGGCTGCTGGGCGGCACACGCCGCTTTGCGCAGTGGGGGGCAGCTGCCTTGGAGGGCTATGCAAAGTCTGTGGCGCTGCAGTGGGCGCAGGCGGCTCGTGTGGGGCTGGCGGCAGTGGACCCTCAGTCTGGCAGGGTGGCCCTCGACATGAGCAAGGTGTGTGTGTGTGTGTGTGTGTGTGTTTGTGTGTTGGTTGACCGGGGTAGAATGCCCTGCCGTGCTTGAAAACTAGGGCCATCCACGAATGGCTGCATGCATGCCCTCTGGGTGAAGCAACGCTTCATTACAGGCCTGGCGGAGGGCGCTGCCTGGCTGTGTGCCCGCCAGCCCGCCCTGCTCCGTCGTGCTCTCTTGAAAACTCACACTCCTCCCACACTCACAGCGGGGCGTGCCCCCCTGCAGGCGCGGGTGTGGCTTGAGTCTCTCTCTGCGATCTTTCTCGACATCCTGTCTGCTGAGGATGCGCCAGGCAGCGTGGCCCAGCTGACGGCTCTGTGGCGGGACCACTTTGAGGCGGCTGCCAACAGCAGCATTGTCACGCACTTGGTTGCCGCTCTAGCGCCGCGGCCAGCCGCCTCACCGGGGCTAGCTGCCAAAGACAGCTAGGGGAGGCTGGGCATGTTTGAGGTGGGTAGATCGGTATTGGTATTGTAATTACAGTGTGAAGAGAGGCAAGGTGGCCTTGCAGGAAGGTGGCCCCAAGAGTAAGGCCAGAGTCCACCCAACCCTTCTGGGCAGATAGGCGCCACGGCCGGCAGTACACATGCAAAGTACCATCCTGGCCGCGACTCCCGAGTTCGAGTTTGGGAAGCGCCTTGCGCATGCTTGCGCGGGGCGCCGCGCTGCACTCTCGCAAACTGCGGAGGCGACCCTCGCTTTGCGCAACAAGCCACGTGCAATGTCCCTCGGGACTCAACAGGCCAGGCGCCCATGACACTCTAGACACTCTGCATTGCTGATGCACCATGCAGCAGCGGCGCCGCGGACGCCCCTGTGCCAGTCACTGACCTGGCGGCTCCAGCAAGCGGCGGCAGCGAGTCTTAGGTCTTAAACCAGGGATCGTTGACACCCTGTCATCCCATGTGAGGTAGGGTTGTAAACCAGGTATCGTTGATCCCGTTGTGGGGTCGTATCTGGCGTCAACTGCGATGGCTCGGACCCAGCATCCTGTGCACGTTGGTACTGAACAGTCTTGTGGGTGCGTGTGGCGGCAGCCAGAGCGGCAGTTGCGCACCATAGTTTATTAGCAGGGCTCAGATGCTCTGGCTGTCTTTGACGTGAGTGGCGACGCGAGCTGAGACTGACTGCATGGCTGACGACGCTCGACAGCTGTAGGAAAGTGAGGCAGAGCAAACCCTGTAAACATTGCCCTTAACGAGAATCGAACCTGCGTTCAGGATTCGAAATTTTCAAGGCATCGTCCCTTCTGAATGCTAAACCCAGAACGTCTGTCATCAGCTGACGTCAGCTGGTGCGGCTCATAGGCCAACTTGTTTGCGAGATGTCCCGAGTTCGATCCTTGGTACCTCCACAGCACCGATGGGGGTATAGCTCAGTGGTAGAGCGCTCGCTTCGCAAAGTTTTCTTTTCGAAACGTTGGCATTAGGCGGGTCTCAGGAGGGTGGGGTGGACAAAGAAGAGGACAGTACGGCATTGCTTCCGGTGGACTACACACATTTCAAGTTGTGGCCATGCTGCAAGGAGGGGCCACCATGTGCAAGCAATGCAACCGACATTATGGATGACTATGTCTTGACCATGTAGGTTGCATGGGGCACGCATTGCTTGCAGCTGGTGGCCCCTTTCCCAGCATGGCCCCACCTTGCAGTGTGTTGTGTGAGGAGGGGCAAGCAACACATGGCGAGAACTGCCTAAGACGTGAGCGTAGCTATATTGCAGCTCGTGCGTCGCTGGGCAGCTGATGGCAAACTCACTACAAGCCGGTCCATTCATAGAATCAAAATCAAATTACATTTAACGTCTATGGAGCCGATTAGGTCTCACGCGACAGGAGATTTGTTGGGATGATTGAGGCAAGCAGCGGCGCTGTTGCGCGGCAGCAGGCACCCACATGATGATGTGGGGCGGTTAACCCCTTCGCGCGCCGCTGCTGGAAGCTTGGGAAATGGCGGGCAGGCGGCCACGTTGGTTGGACCAAAAGCAGAAGGCGAAAACTGCGTGCATATCTTTGCTCATAAGTTGGAAAGAGCAGGCCCGTCTGCCACCGCCTGAACCACGCACACCACGCGGCGGGCACGGCCTCCCACGGCCCCACCAACGGCTGGAAGGAACAGCAGCCAGCGCGTGCAGAAATACAAGCAGCGGCACAGCGCGAGGACTCCATGAGACATGAAGGAACGGCACATGCCTGGCACTCAGGGAGGCGCTGTAATCCCACCGCCAGAAGCCAGGGAGCTGCGGGCGGCGGCAGCCACGCGTGGCGGCAGCGCGGGGCGGCGGCAGCGGCGGCCATGGCCGGGTCTCCGACGCTCTCTTAGGCGGCGGCTAGGTGGCTGCCGCTGAGGTTCCTACTTTGATAATCGGAGTTCGCCCCCTGCGCAACTGGCCGGGAGGCGGTGCATTTTGTTCCTCTGTTTTCTACCTTCAACACAACTACATATGGACCTGTTTCAGGTGCATCCCACTCTACAACGCCTCGGCAGTACCTCTGATTGGCCATAAAGGCGCGAACCGGGCCATCGGACACTGCAGCACAATTTCTAAAACTACGCCGCCTGCCACTTCCACATACCGGCCCGAGGTTGCTTGCAACGAGATTGTGTTGCTAGCACACAGCATTTAAAGCGCATCCGGGAGGCGCCGGAGCCCGCCAGAGAGCCGCACTCGGCATTTCGGGTTAGTCGAGGTGGGCAGTGCCTGCCTGTGCCTGAATTGCATGATGGGTCGCGCATCTGTTGATGAGCATGCCAGGGCGCAGCGAAAGGCAGAGTGCCCCTAGGCGGCCGTCATGCCGCCGCCGCCGTGGCGGGCGCACCCACACGTGGCGATGCGTAAATATTTTGGCTGCCTTGAAACCATCCCACACATTCCATGTTTACTCCCTCGCCCCCACAGACATCAGCAGGCGCTCTTGAGATGACGTTGGCTGAGGTGAGCACAGCAAGGCGTGCTTTGAGGGCAGCCCTGCACCCGTGCCTGGCTGCCGCTTGCGTGCGGTAGCGTGCGCCCCTCCTGTGGCCACGCACTGCCCCCACTCACCCATGCCTGACTGCCTCCTGCCCCTTCGTCGCTGCAGCTACAAGACGCTCAAGTTCATGATCAGTTCCGATGGTTCCTCTTGAAGGAATTCGCCTCCGTCGAGGAGGATGTGGATATTGAAGCGGCTCCGGCGGCGACGGTGACAGACGCGTCTGGACAGTTTGACCCACACGACATGTACAGCCCGCCCCGCCATCTGCCCGCTGCTCAGCCTAATTGCCTGCCTACCTGCCTACCTGCCCGCCCGCCTGCCTCTCCGCAGCTGCGGCGCCGCAAAGTGCTCAAAGGTAGGCAACAAGCATAAGTCATGCATGACCCTCACAAAGGGCAAGCGATCTGGCGGCACACGCAAGGCCAGCCGGGGCAAGAGAGCTGGCGGGCGCCCCCTTAAGGGGGGGAGCCCTTATGACAGCCTTCCAGGAGAGGAGCTGTACACGCTGCTGCTGCACTACCACTTGGACGAGCGAGGCGACGTGCTGGGCTGCAAGAAACAGGTGTGTTTTCACCTCCCTGCTGCACTGCGGAAATGAGGCGGTCAGCAAGGCGCTGCTGCGGGCGCTGGGCAAGGGGGATCTGCCCCGCCGTGATGCTGCGTTGAGGGCGGGGGATGCTGCCCCATCTTGCTCAGAAACACGTTTCGCAATCTGTTGCATTGTGGCTGCTCACCGCAACGCCCTGGCCGTGCTGACTTGCCCCCCGTCCTGATGTGTGCAGGTTGTGGCTGACAATTTTGGGGTGAACACCGACGCCCTCAACGTCAAGGTGTCCGAGTGGCTGCGCAAGCACGTGGCGCCGCGCCTCAAAAACCCCTCGCTCGTCCTGAAGGTGTGGGGGTGTGTGGGGGGCTCGGGGCGGTGTGGGGAGGGGGTTGAGAAGACAGGGGGACTACTCAAGCTGGCCGGCTTGCTGGCAGTCGATGCACACTGGTACAGTTCCCCAACTTGTCGAGCACTTGGTTTGCACCCCTCACACTCTGTGCCGTATGCCCTCTGCGGCCTAACCCCTGCGCCTGCGGCTGCAAATCCAACTCACGGCCCGCAGGTCACCACCCCCGCCTCCCGCCCCGGCTCCATCACTCTGGACAAGAAGCGGCTGGAGGAGGAAGGCATCCTCGCCTGGCAGGTGCTGGAGGCCGAGTACTTGGAGGTGTCCGAGGATGAAGAGGGAGCGCCAGCTAAGAGGCGGCAGAGGGCCACTGGTGCTGCCGCCATGTGCCCGCCCCGCGGGCAGCCGTGAGGCAGCGGGTACAGGCGGACGGTGGAACATGTCTCGGGGCCAGGGCTTGCCTCACTATGCAACGGCAGCAGCTGCACGCTGCAGAAGCAACGGCGGGCACGGAAGCAAGGCATGACAGCTTGGATGCCGTCTTCTTTGCCTTCCATTCGGTCGCCAATTGCACTTTGGCGAATACGGGTAACCTTCTGCTCACACGCATCATACCTGCTTGCTGCATAGATCCCTTGTGCTTCGACTCATGACTACGAAACAGCGCCCCTGCTGGCCACATTGCATGCTCCATCATGGTCAGCGGTGCATGCTCTTGTATCTACCTTCTACATGCATGAGCGCTGCACCCCGTCTGTAACCTTTGCTTGTTCGGACATGCTTGCTCCTCGCCCATGCGCCTTTGCATGCATCCCAACTCGCGCTTGTGCCCCCTGTGTTTCTACTATTGATACACTTGCTCCCCCATGCGCCTGTGGAAAGAAGTTGGACCACGTGCAAATGGGATGGCAGTCATGGCCGCAGCCGCCCGGCAGGGAGGGAAGATGCTGTGCTTTCTTCCCAGCATGCCAGGACTGCGCGAAGTTGACCTCAAACCCGAGGATTTGTGCATCCCGGGCGTCTGCCCTGCTTCCTAACCCGACTGAACATGCCAACGTGCTGCACTCTGCATCCGCATCACAGCTGGTACCCGTCCAGGCAGCGGGGCTGTAGTTACAAGGAGCATCAGGGGGCCTGGCCCGTGCACGTCGTTGCGGTGCTCATTTCCAGCTGCCACCCTTGACTACCTAGATCACACACTTCAAGTCACTTCTAGAAGTTCTAGAAGGAAGCAATCAAGCCGCAGCCCTGCAACTCCAGCACACGGGGCACCTGCAAAGCGCCTCCGCCCGCAAGCGGCCGCGCCCTGCTGGCGGCGCTCCGCCAGCACAGGGCACCCATCTCGAGCAGGCCTGGGCGGCGGCCACGTCGGTCCCGCGTCAAGCTGCACGATGCCTCAATCCTTGCAGAGCTGCACCCTCTAACGAGTGCGCGTCTCCACCGCGGTTAACAGCCTCAAGGCTAACTAGCCTTGAGGCTGCCCTGGCTTTCGCCTGCCCATCTCGTCCGTCTTCACGCGTCCCCGTGCCACCACCAGGAGGCGTGTGGCCTGCGTCGGAAGCCTGGACTAGATGAAAGCGTATCAGCGCTTCTGCCTCTATGTGAGCAGCCAGCGGCATAGAGGCGCGCAGCGGCCCTGCTGAGTGCGAATGCTTTGCCTCCCAAAGGCGATGGAGGGGGCCCATCCCGGTCTTCGCCACCCTCTGTCTGACGCCGCCCGCCCCGCCCGCCGCCTCGCTGCCCGCTAACTGCCCACCCCACCCGCCTCCCTGTCCCAACCCAGCTCGTCTTTTGTTTTTTGGGGCCCGTGATCCCGATTCGCGTTAGCCTTTGCGTCTTGGGCCTGGCCACTGTGCTGTGCGCGGTCCTTTTGGTGCTCTTGTGGTGGCGCCGGCCCCAACGGATCAAAGCGCTGGGCGCCGCCGACGGCGGGCCGCTGGTGCTGCGCCTGGCGGCGCCGGCAGCGACGCGGCCCTTGGGCCAAGCTCGCCCTGGCAACAGTCTGGCCCATGAGGAGCTCACTGGCGGTCTATTGGAGGCGGTCTTCGGCTGGCTGGATGAGCCCAGCAGGTGTGGGTGGGAAGTTGCCGGGGATGGGGAAGAAGATGAAAAACATAAGGGCACGAGGGCGCGGGGGTGAGAAAACCGGCAGGAAATCAAGCCAAAGGCACCAGTCATGGTGCCGGGGCATGGAGCACAGCAAGAGGGGTGCTGCACTAAGGCTGCGCCGGGGGGATAAGTGCAGCCTGCCAGGCTTTGCTGTGCTGAACCACGTGCAAGCAATACCTGTCTTCGCTGGTGCAAATGCTGCGTGCATGAGGGCGGCATTTGGAGCCGTTCCAGCACAGCGCCATTCTCACGTCTGCACATCAAGTGCCTCCCAACCGTGGCCAACACTCCCATATGCAGGGTCGCCGCCATGGGCGTGTGCCGCGCTTGGCGGCAGCAGCTGCAGCAGTGCCCTGAGCTGCGCCCCACCCTGCACCTAGGCTGCCCCGTGCGTGTCGAGGGCCTGCCCTTCCTCACCTCCGGCACATTCACTCAAGCCGGCCGGCAGCTGCTCCTTGACGCCCCCCATCTGTCAGCTGCCACCATCCGAATGGAGCGCTACTTTGAGGAGCATCTCACCTTCGCCGAGGCGACACTTGCGCAGCTGCCCTCCAACCTGACCGCCCTCCACTTTGACTTCAACCCAAATGCGGCCATGCTGCGCCTGCTGCCGCGCTTCTCGAGGCTGCGCTGCCTAGAGGTGACCTGTGCCCGTGGCTGGCTGGCGGACCAGTTGGATGTGGAGCTGCTGGTGCAGGTCCTGCCACCTGGTGTGACCAGCCTAAGGTGTGCACCACATGTGTTGTGTTGATGGGAGGGTGCAGGGCACGCTGCCAGGTGTGAGCAACACTTGCCGATTTGTGGGAGCAGCCTCAGCCTTGGGTGTGTGCTGGCTGCGGTGACCGACGCCTGTTGAGCACATGCTTTGGTCGTGCGGGAGCTGCCAGCACAGCGGGCAGATGCACCCCTGCATGCTGTGGTTGCCCAGACATGTGCACCCGTCACTCACACCTGCGCACTTCCACAACCCTTCCTCGTTCTCACTGGCTGCAGTCTGGCAGGCGTGAGCGGCACATCTGCGTACCTCCGGGAGTGCTTCTTCCAAGCGCTGCGCCGCCTGCCGCAGCTTTGCCTGCTCAGCCTGGTGTTTTTTGTCGTGTACGAACTGCCCAGCCTGGCGGGGCTGTCCCTCACGCGCCTGGAGCTGCGGGACTGCCGATATGCACCAGCTGATGGACGGACATTGCGTGAGGCATCCGCGCTGCGCAGGCTCAGGTGTGACGTGGCAGCGGGCAGCGGGCAGCAGCCCATGTGAGGCGGTTAAGTTGCGACATGTGGTGACTGCCCTGGCAGGGGCATGCTTACACAACTACAACTGCAGATAAATGCCAAGTGACACATTGGTTGGTTCCCAGCATGTTGATGACAGCGCTAGGACAGACCCCAGCCACCGCAGCATGCTTACAAATGCAGCAATCCTGCGGGTCATGCTGCACCCCGCTTCCGTTTGCCCAATCCTCCCCTTCCCCCCCTCCCCCCCTCTTTACCCTCCCGCAGCTTGTACGTCACACCCTACAATGTCCGCGGCTATGAAGCAGTCACCTCCCTTCCGTCGCTCACCTCCCTAAGCCTGGAGCTGAAGCGGCCTGTGCATTCCTACTCCGATGTCGTCGGCACTCTCACCCGCCTGCAACAGCTGAGCTGCGATTGGAGTGCAGTGCAAGACGAGTACGACGCACCACAACTGCCCGCCAGCTCGGCAGATCTCACCCGCCTCACGTCGCTCGCCCTCAGTGCACACGCAATCCACGCCACTCCCCTCTCCGTGCGGGGCCTCACCTCGCTGCGCCGCCTCTCCCTGGTCAGCCGTCACTCTGCCGCCCCCCACCTGCTGCCGGGGCCGTACCTGCGCAACCTGGAGGCGCTGGAGTGCCGCGGGAACCGGCCCTGCTTCAGCCTGGAGGACGCTCTGGGCTTTGAGACCGCCCTGAGCAACATGACCGGCCAGCCAGAGCCTCCGGGTGTCCTCGCCAACCTTCGCAAGCTGCACCTGTTCATGCCAGCTAAGCTGGATGATGCTGCGCTGGCGCTGCTGGCAGGGGGGCTGCCGCGCCTGCAGCAGCTGCACATCGGCCGTGAACGGCCCGCACCTGCCTGGTGCAAGGCCTTGCTGAGGCACAGGCCGGACCTGCACGTGTTTCTGGAGCGGGGGTGGCTGTCTGAGAAGTGGGGGTAGCAGGGCATGTGCATCCACTGCGGTGCCTCAGATGAGGGCACGAGCCTTGGAAGCAACAGTTGTGCGCCACTCGGGCAAGAAGCTTCCCGAGGGAATTGCTGCCACTGAAGTCGGTCTCGGCTACCAACCTGTGCCCAGCTGGGCCCGCCACCCCGCCACACCTCGTCTCTGCCTTGTTTTTCTTGTGTCAACAACCTGATTTGCCAGACATCCCCCAACGGTTTTACGCTGCTCTCGAGCCGAATTTGCCCAACCACACGCAGATTTCACTGCATCGAAGCAGGGCTCTCTTCCCTGTATGCGTTTTGTTTCCCACAGTCTGGTGACCTGCAGGCAGCGGGTTGAGCACCTGCTGTGATCGTGCCGCCCTGCTTGTTTCCTTGCCCGCTTCACAAAGCTGCTCCCTGTACCTAGCCAGCTGTCAAGTGCATTTCGGAGAGATGCCAATGCCATCTTGTACGGTGCCCCAGCCTCTGTATTGAAAATGACGATTTTGCGTTGCGGCAGGACTGCAGGCAACACTGTGACGCTGGGCGGCAGTGAGTGGCAGGTGCGGCGCGGTAGTGGGGGCTGTCATGATGTCACGCCTGAATGGCTGCTTCAGCCAAGCTCAGCTGTGTAGGTGCTGGGTAGCGCAAGAACACGGGTATACCACCAACATAGTGCCAAGAGGGGGAGTATGCAACGGGGTCTGCCAAGTTGGGCCCCAACTACCGCCCTGTCGCCACCACCGCCCCAGCAGGCTGAGCAGGCGCACGTAACGTCGTCCTGTCTTGGCTTTAGCTTCTTCTGGCTGAATGACCGCATGGCTTCAGCTTCTCCTTCGCGCCTGCCTGGGCCTGTTACTGGACCCAGTTGCATGCTAAAGTGTGAGTGGACATGGTCCCTCGTGTGCTCAGCCGCCGGGCTCGAGCGACTTCCGCTTCCTACCGCCCTCCTAGGCCTACCGCCCGTGCTGCCACCATCCTCCCACCGCCGTCTGCTGACGCCATCAGGCACCCGTTTGCCTTTGTTAGGTGTAGCTCAACAGTTGGCACTCCTTGCATCAGATTACCTCCCCATGCTACGTGTGAGGCAGGGATGGCAGCTCATGCCACGTACCGCCTGTGTTGTGCTCCCCCAAGGCCAGAGCAGGTTGAGTGCTCCTTCCGTGATTTCACCAGTTGCTTTGTCTGATCAGGTGCATCATGTCAGCATGGCAGGTAAGGTTGTCCTGCAACAGACGTGCTGCAGTAGTGCTGCAAGGGGCAAATTGAGCAGAAGAGCTCCCAGATTTGGCATATGTACGTCACTTGTACTAGTACAGGGTACTGCATACTGCGGCCAAGTTTAGAAGATGTATACAAGGTCATTGTTTACAAGGTGCTTGTCATGGCCTTGTCGCGCACGAGAAGGTGTTGACAAGCTGCTTGTCAGCGCCTTGTCGCCCGTTGACAAGGTGCTTGTCTACAAGGACGCTGGCCTTGTCATGACTTGACAAGGTGTATACAAGTTTCACGAAAAGTTGGGATGCTATTTGCATCAGCCCTACTCTGCGTATGGGGAAGCTGCCCTCCCGCACCAGCATACACCGCACGCAGTGGACCTGCCCTCCGAGGCCGAAATCTAGAGCGTCAATACGCACTGACACTGCTTTCCTGCTCGAAATCACTTGAAGAACAGCATGGGAAGCAAGAGTGGGCAGGGCATCGAGGTAAAGCGAGCCTACGAACCGGCTGCTGCCGGCGACGGCCACCGAGTGCTGGTTGACCGGATGTGGCCTCGGGGAGTGAAGAAGGAGGCTCTGCAGGTGGAGTTGAGGGGTCCAAGGGGGGCAGGGGCTGGCGCCTGGCAGCTGCCGTGCGCCAGCCGACGCCGGCTGGGGTGCCCGCTGCTCTTCCCTCTTCTCCCCTCCACTTGCCGGCCCACCCTTTGCCTCCGCTCGCAACATGCAACCAAGCCTCACTGGCGTGCTCGCAACCACCTCTTCAGGAGTGGAACAAGGATGTGGCACCCAGCACAGAGCTGCGGCAGTGGTTTGGCCACGAGCCCAGCCGCTGGCAGGTGGGCGCTCTGGGACAGCCAGGGTGGCCCCGGGCACGGGAATACTAGCAGTTTGGCTCTTCAAGGCCGGCTGGCTTGGTGGTTGGGTGGCACACCCACCTCCAGTTACGAAACGGCCACGATGCCAACATGTTGGCTTACTTTAAGGCGCCGGCTGTCATGTTCCACCTTGCTGCAGGCCTTCCAGAAGCAATACTGGGCGGAGCTTGATGCTGCGCCCTCAGCCTGGCAGCCGCTGGTAGAGGCAGCACGGGCTGGCAAGGTGAGCATGCGCCGTCCGGACGCGTCCCACCCCGAGGGGTCTAAGGCAGGCAGGCAGGCAGCGGCGGTGACTAAGACGTGCGCGGGCAAGCAGGGAGGGGCATGCCGGGGGCCTGCAACGCAAGGTGGGTGCTCCTCCGCTGTGCTCATGTGAGCTCACTGCGTGCTTTCTTAGACACACACACAAAGACGTGAAGCCGTTCGACACGTGTGCAGGTGACGCTGGTGTACGGTGCCAAGGACACGGAGCACCTCTGCTGGTTTCCTCAACCCACGCCTAAGGGCGTATTCTTCTTCTTCTTCTTCTACGGTGCCAAGGACACGGAGCACAACAATGCGGTGGCGCTCAAGGCCTACCTAGAGAGCAAGCACCGTGTTGGGCAAGGCAGCGAGGAGTAGTAGGGTGCCAGCAGGATGCCAGCAGCTTGCCCAGAAGTACGGCAGGCGGGATGAGCTGGCTGGAACAACATGCCGCCTGCAATCCTGTGGCTCCAACTTTGCGTGCAACTGTGCGTGCAACTTTGCTTTACATCAACAAGCGTGTGTCAATATGTGCAATAAGTATGTGTAGTCTGGAAAGAAGCGGCATAGCGTGTGTGCTTATTGTTGAAGAATGTTGGCGAGCGGGGCGCAGTGCAGCATTAGGATGGATGAGGGTGTAGGCGTGAGGAGTGAGGGCGGGGCAGCCAGGCTGGCGCAGAAGGCACCATGCATTGGCTGAAAGAATCGGAGCGCGCCGGTAGCAGAGGGCGCCGACGTGCTGCCATGAGGCTGCATAATGCCACCATAGCGCCAACAGGCGCAAAGAAACACCTGCTGCACAGCTCAGCGTGCACTGTTACGACGAATGGGTAGAGTTTCATTCTTCCTTCCCCAGGCCTTGGCAACCACAGGCTCCAGGCACTTTGCCAGCACCTCCCACCCGTCCTTTGTGGGGTGCACTGCATCCGTCATCAGCCGCTTCACGATGCTGCCCCTGCTGATAAATACGGAGCCGCAGTCCACAAAGCTGAGCTTGGCGTCCTTGGAGGCCCAGGCCCTGCGGGTGTGGATGGGGAGCAGGAGGAGTGGGCGGGACGGAGCGGGAAGAGGGGATTTAGAGGGGCGGGCCGCAGGTGGGGTGGGGGATGGAGCGGGAAGTAGGAAATTAGAGGGGCGGGGCNGAGGGGCGGGGCGGGCGCGGGTGGGGAGGGGAAGGAGGGGGAGCGAGAATGTAGGGCGAGCACAGGTAGAGTGGGGAAGGAGGGGGGAGTGAGAAGCTACTAGCAAGGGATAGGGGGGTACCCATTTCATACCCATTTCATTTCCCCCCCCCTATCCCTTGATGGTGAGAAGCTACTAGGCTAGAGGGGCGGGGCGCACAGGTGGAGTGGGGACAGTGAGCAATAGTGACAATCTAGATGTGGATTCGCGGGGGAGGAATGCCTCACCGCAGGAAGTGAAGGAAGCAGGAGTGGTTGGTTGGGGTTGGCGGCAAGGGAGGCCCGGCTGTCAAGGGAGGCGTCTTGGTGGGCACAGTGGCCAGTTGGGCGAAGGAAGAGGCGTGGCTGAAGGCGGGTGTTGCATGTCCACACGGTCTGCCACCCTTTCTTGTTCACCTGCTTGCTGCTTACCAAACCTCCCACGCCCCTGTCACGTACAAAGCACTCTGGGCTTTCCCTCACTTTGGGAGCCCGCCCCGCCCCCCCCTGTCCACTGGACTTTAATGCCAACAGATAGCGCTGTTCCATTTTGCACTCAGTTGAGGTATTTGTTCAGCTTGGTGTGGCCTTGGCATCGCGAGTGCCCACAAAGCCCAGCCCTTTACAATAGGAGTTCCCGGTAATAGCACACGCTCACTTGAGGTCTTTGTTGAGCTTGGCGGTGGCATTCTGAGAGCCCACACTGCCCAGCCCTGGTGTATCAAATCTAAACTTGCATCTCTCTTCATGGCACACACTCACCTGAGGTCTTTGTTCAGCTTGGCGGTGGCCTTGGCATAGTGCGAGGGCCAGCGCATGTTGAGCAGGTCGAGCTTGATGCCCTTGCCCGACTCGGTGCCACGTGGCAGCAGGCCCACGATCACAATCTTGGTGGAGGGCAGCCCCTTTTGCAGCAGGCCCACAGCCTGTTGGATCCTGCAGTGGCCACAGTTTGGGAGCAGTGGGGCAATACAGGCTATTGTGTCACTTGGACTCGTGCAGGGGAACAGCAAGGGCGGGTGCGTCGCATCCCGGCCACAGCCTGTTGGATCCTGCAGGGGCCACAGTTTGGGAGCAGTGGGACAGGGGATGTGCGTCAGGAAATGGTTTGCAAATCGTGCTCGAATGGTTCGATCAGGGCAGGCGTGCTGGGCGGCAACATTTGAGCGGGCCAGGCCACCGACACAGCGTTGGTGCTGCCCTTCCAGCTGCACCTGCCCACCCACACTTCTGCCTGTATGACCTTGCCTCGCCGTTGCCCGCCTGCCTTGCCCACCTGCCCGGCCCCTCCTTGTCTTGTCGTTTTTTCTCACCCGCACAGCCCGCCTGCCTGCCCAGCCCTGCCTGCCTGCGCTGCCCTTTCCTGTCGTGTTTCACGCACCCTGCCCACCAGGCGTACCCGCGTGCCTGCCCTGCCCACACTTGCGTTGCTTCACTGCACCTGCCCTGCCCGCCTACCCAGCCTGCCGGCCCGCCC
>JTEE01000301.1:88185-104761 GCA_002896455.3 Chlorella sp. ArM0029B
CCCAGCCCGCCCACCTGCCCAGCCCGCTTACCTGCCCTGGATCCCCTTGAGCTCCCTGTTGAGGGCCGCCTCCTTCTTGGCTTGGTCCTTGATGGACCAGCCGCAGTTGGTGAAGTCATTGGTGCCAATGCTAATCACCGCCACGCGGGGCTGCAGATTTTGAGGGAAATTAACATCCCAACACAGTGAGAACAACAGCGTGTCTCTGAAACACCGAGTGCCAATGCGGATCACCGCCACGCGCGGCAGCAAACGGGGAGCAACATCGCCATGCTGTGAGAAGGGCAGCCACTACGAACGAGCAGCAAGCAAGACATGGTGACCACCCACCACGAGCGGCGACAAGGGAGAGCAACACCGCCATGGTGGGAGGAAGGGCAGCGTGCCGAGACTCTGTGGTGAACACTGCCTGGCTGCCAGCACTCATCCTGGGCATGCAGAGCCGTGCTGCCCCGTCACGGTTCACATTGCCGCCCCTCGCCCCTCTCCTAGCACCCCACCCGCCAACGCCGGCTTGCCCATGCCTCCCACCTGCCCCGGCCCGTCCCCACCCCACCTTGTTCTTCTTGGGAATCTGCCCGTTCTGCAGGCGCCACAGCAGGTTGGCGGATTGGTCCATAGACATTGAGAAGACGCCAGGGGCGTACTTTCCAAAGTACTTGGTCAGCACAGCGGGCACGCCGGCGCACGAGGAGCGGGTGGAGATGGAGGCGCAAGACCGGCACTTGTCGGTGCCCCGCAACGACTCGAAAATGGAGTCGCCGTAGAAGATGAGGCCGTACCCCTTGCCCTGCACGAGGCGCAAAGTACAGAAATAGGGGTGAGTGCGGCGAAGGGGAGCAGCGAGCGGGTGGGCGGCGGGGCGGCGAAGCGTGCAGGCAGGCGGCGGCAGCAAGCCATTCCGCGGGCTCCCCGCTCACCGCGGGCTTCTTGTCCGCCGCTTGCAGCTCCCCGAGTGTCTCGTCCCAGCAAGGCCCTCTCCGGGCGGTGGGCGTGCGCAGAGGAGCGGCCGACGCTAGATTGGACGCGGCCAGGAGCAGCATGCCGCAGGCCAGGGCCGCAGCGCACGAGAGCTGCATGCCGCCAAGGTGTCGCTGGTGCAGTGCTGCAGCTGCAAGTGGAGAGTGGGGTCCCCGAGCGGGATCTCCGGCGGCTAGCTGCACTGGTCAAGGTGGCTGTTCTCAGTAGGAAATCAGTGCCGGCACCAATTGAAGCACAGCTGCGACTTCACCATTTGAGCCCTCGCATTTGACCGGGCGGGGGGCTGCAGTACGGCGGTACGCACGCGGACACAACTGACCCGCAACCGACGCTCAGCTTCTACAGCATTTACATGCTGTCCTGTGCAATCTTCTGCCAAGGGAGCGTGCAACAGTGGAGTCACCAGCAAGTTTGGCAAACCATCAGCACACCTACGCATCTAGCCTGTCGCTGCCGCTCTGCCCTGCCCTCCCGACCCGCGGGTGCCGTCATGCACGGAGCTGGAAGTCGACATGATATGAACACGAATGCATCTTCTCAAGCAGTAGTCATCTACGCAGTCCCACACCATGCTCAAATGCAGGGATCAGCACCAGCTGCAATCGACCACAGCGAAGGGTGAGCAAGCAGCTGTTTGGTGTGTGTCAGCTGCCTTGTGTGAGTAGGCTGTAGCAGCTGCCTGCAGCCCCCCTCGTGTCATCACGCAACAACAGCCCACCAGAAGGGCCGCCCTGCTGCTCTGCCCTGCCCTCCTGCCCCGCCAAGTGCCGGCATTCACGGGGCATTTGTGGGCTGACAGCTCTCCCCAGCCCAGCAACGTGGCAAGGGGAGCCGCTGCTTTCCCGCTGCTTTCCCACCCCGACGGGTGGCTTCAATACACGTGATGCATAATGTGCTGGCAGGGCACCAGTAGCCGTGTTTCTAAACCGTCCTCTCAGGAGGGTGGCAGCGCTGCCCCAACGCCTTCCGCACTGTCCCCGCCAGCAGCGCTGCCCACCGTCTCGCTCATCGACCTCTCCATCTTCCTTGCTGCAACACACACTCCTAAATTCGTTCCACACGAAACTGCAGTCGAGTTACAGGCAGCAAGTGGTCGATGCTACATGAACCAAATGGAAAGGCAGGCAAGTGGCAGGAAATGGTACACCATGATCGGGAAACAATGAGGGTGAGGGCAGAGCCGCAAGCGGAGCGAAGAGGCTGGGAATGGCACTGAGAAGTACTAGCTCTGGTTCATTATCGTACTTGGGGGGAAAGCAAGTTTGGGAAAGAAAGTGGAGGGATGAAAGGGCAGCTACATGGACGCGAGAGGCACTTGGCTCTGTAGCCATCCGAGCGCACGCCGCAGCACGCCAGGGCGCAGCACAGACCACAGCGCGCGCACCGCCGCCGGGCGCTCGCTGAACGCCACCACCACAGCATCGAGCTTGAGAAACGCCGACAGCTCAAGCAGCCCGCTGACAATTGCCGCCCACCCTTGTAAGACGTAGTGCACCTGACGCCGGCCGCCGGGAAGGCACAGCAGCAGGAGGCGAGGCAGGATGTTGATGGGGGCCACGTGGCTTGCAAAGCGGCACAGCATGGCGATCACTGCCAGGTCAGCCACCTGCTCCAGGGGCGGCTGCTTGGCGGGCGCTCCAGGGGCAAAGCGATCCACTGCGCACAGCCGCTGCAGGGCGAGCGCTGCCGCCAGGTGTGCCCCCTCGAGCGCCGTCTGCTGCAGCAGCTGCCACGTCTGCCCCTGCCGCACCTGGCGCCAGTCTTGCGTGGCAAAAAGCTCAAACAGCAGCTTCATGCCGAGGGTGCACACTGTCAGGCCGCCTGACAGCGCCACGCGGGCTAGCAAGGACTGCTGTTGTACAACATGTGGTGGCAGGGCTGCCGCCGCTCCAATCCCACGCAGGTAGGCCGGTGTGGCGGGATCCAGCAGCAGCTGCACCAGCTCAGCACTCATAACGGCGACAGCAGCAGCTGCTCCGCCGACAGCTCCCACAGTTGCGGCCGCGCTGGCCACAGCGCCCCCGCCGCCAGCGAGGGCTGTGGCCAGAGCAGTCAGAATGCTATCAAACCACCCTCCCGCCGCCGCCTGCTGCGCATCTTCCACCTGCCGCCGCTCGGCTGCGTTCACGGTGCCTGCCGCGACCGCCGCTTGCCAGGTGACAGCTGGCACGTGGTAGGGCTGGCGGCAAACGCCGCAGCGGCCGGGGTCCTGCTGGTTGTGCAGGCTGAACAGTTGCCAGGCGTGCAGGCAGCTGCAGAGAGGGGGTGGGGGGAGAGCGTGCAGGTGAGTGTGGCGCACCGGCAAGGGGGCATGGCCAAGGGCAGGGGTGGGTAGGGAATGCTGCGCCCACACATTGCCAAATCTCGTCCCACCGAAAAGAGCGCACTGAAAACTGCACACTGGGTGCCAGGAAGAGCCGAGCACGCGGCGGTAGGCCGTGCAGAGTAGTCAGCGGAAGGACCCTGCCGAGCATGATTCTCCCTGTGCATAACTATCCCCTCGAAGGCAGCCAGTTCGGCAGCCTACCTGAGGTGCACGTGGGCCTGGGTGCCGCGGCAGGAGCAGGGCGTCGCCAGCAGGTCCGACAGCCCCGCCGGCGGGGGGTGGGGCCCACCAAAGCAGATCCGGCACTGCGGCCCCTCGGCAAGCCGGAATTCATCCATCTAAGCACAAGTTTGGCGCTCGAGGCAGCCCGCCGGCGAGCCGCGAGCGCTCCGACACAAAGCCAGAACTTTCGCTACCGGCGGTGTGGGCGTGAGGGCCGCCAAATGCCGATGATTCGGCGATGTACAGCAGAGTGAAATCGGCAGGCCGCCGTGCAATGTGGGCGCTCAGGCACCGACGGGACGGGCGGGGGCTGTACTGCAGGGCGGCACCCAGGCCTGCCCACCTAAGTGGAGCCCTCAGCGCTGTGCTGCCGCTTTGCGCTGACCCCCTGCCCCACCAGCCGCCTGGTGAACAGGTGCGGCGCTCACAGAGGTATGTGCTAGGCAGTTAGTAACCAGCAGTTCACGCGAGTGAATCTTCTGAAACGCTAGTAATCCAAGCAGCAAGCGAAGCAAGCAGAGCGACCACTTCCTGAGGTGCCCTGTAATCTTGTGCTGCTCAAAGGACGATGAACCTTACTGAAGCCAATCAAGGTGCAGGAGAGAGATACAGGATGAGGCGGCGTGCTGACCTATGATGTGCAGGAACGGCAGCGTGCTACATATGGGAAAACTGTGCAGGGCAGGAGGCATTTGCAGGCCGTGCAGCAGGGCTCATCAAGGGGGGAATCACATGTGCCAGCAAACCGTAGGGCAGCCAAGGCCTACCCTCAGGTTGCGGCAGGAAAGGCGGGCAACCGGCTTGCCAGCCAGCCAGCCGCTCGCTGGAGCAGGCCCGGGCGCAGAATCTCCCACAACGCGCGCTCCGCCGCTGGGCGCTGCTGGAACAGCCGCAGCACCGTGGCACCGGTAAAGGAAGCTGACAGCTCCACGACCCAGCTGCCGAGCGCGTCCATTCCTTGGGAAATAAACTGCTGCTGGCGCTGGCTGTCGGAGAGGAAGAAAACAGCGAGGCGAGGGATGCAGTTGATGGTGGCAACGTGGCAGCCAAAAAAGAAACGCATCGCCGCTGCTGCCACGTCAACCACCTGCCCCAGCAGTGGCTGCTTGAAAGGTGCGCCAGCAATACCGCGGCCGCTTGTGCACAGCTCTTGAAGGACAAGGGTGGCTGCCAGGCCACCCCATGCACGTATGGTCCACTGGAGCAGCTCCCACGTGTCCCCCTGCTCCACCTCACGCCAGTCGCGCACCCAGCAAAGCTCCCACGCAAGCTTGGCCGAGATGCTGGCAAGCGCAAGGACGCCGGAGGCTGCCAGCCGGTCTTTGAATGGTGCCGCTGCTGCCAGCTGGTCTGGGGACGGTGCTGCTGATGCCACTGCAGGGCTCGCTGGCCTGCGCAGCAGCTTGAGCTGCAGGTAGGCTGGTGTGGGGGGATCACATGCCAGCTGCGCCACCTCTGCCAACCAGACGCGCGGGGCAGCAAAAGAGCGGTCGACAGGCGCACCAACCGCAGCGAGCACTGCGCCACCCGCCAACACCAGAGCCACTGCTTTGGCATGGCGCCAGCCCCCTCCTGCCCCCTCCTGTGCCGCCTCCACCTGCCGCCGCTCGGCTGCATCTACAGCACCCGCCGCAACCGCTGCCTGCCAGGCGCCCGCTGGCACACGATAGGGCTGGTGGCACACGCCGCAGCGGCCGGGGTCTCCCTGATTGTGCAGGCTGAACAGCTGCCAGGCGTGCAGGCAGCTGCGGGCCGGGTGGGGTGCACGGGGGATGGGAGGGGAAGGGGTAAAGGAGGGCTTGTGAGTGTGATGGACGGGCAAGCAGAGATTGTGGGGTGGAAAGGGAGGGAGGTCACACTGCTTTCAGTTCTTCAATGTCCAGGCACTGGGAAGTTTGTGGGGCGATGCCAGGAAGAGACGCACGGCGAGCACGCAGCAGCAGTAAGCGCCGGTCAGTCGGCAGCAGGACGCGCTGATTAAAGCTGCCGACCGCTCAGTAGTATGGCCTGCTGAGCAGTCGGCACAACGAACTGCGGAGCACTTTTCCATCAATCAAGGCTCTGCCTTCCTTTGCCAACCAAGGATAGATCACCTGAGGTGCACGTGGTTGTCCCAGCAGGCGCAAGGCGACACCAGCGCGTCTGCTGGTGTCCGCCAAAGCAGATGCGGCACACCGGCCCCTCGGCAAGCCGGAACTCCTCCATCGCGGCAGGGAAGTGGGCCTCGGAAGCAACTCGGCGGCGCTTCGACACAAAGCCAGTTCGCTGCCCGGCGGGGTGACCGCCAGGACCCCAATTTTGAGCTTTTAAGCTCGATGCGAGCCTAGAGGTGGTGTTGAGTCTAGGGTTGGCCGGCGTGAGGGGATGGTAGGCTACCAAGCAAGGTTGGGCACAGGCGGGACGGGCGGCGCTTGTACTGCACTGGCGGTGGCACCCAGGGACCCTTCGCACGCCTCCACATTCTTTGCAGAGTGTGCTTGCGGGGCCTATAACCCAGAACCCGCTGCCACCATGCTAATATACGGATCGCGCCGCTTCCCTTGCTCGCCGTACCTCCGGCGGCAGGCGCGTGGGCTCGTCCCCGGGGCCCGTCGGCCGCCTCGGCCGCCTGAAAGAGGGACGCTGGCGGGGAGTTCTGTATCCAACGTCAACACTCCAGCAAACCAAAACATCCTCGCTGCTGGATGGGTGGTGGATCGGTGGTGCTGGATCGGTGGTGGATCGGTGGTGGAGTCAAATGGGGCAAGGGTGGGGTCGCATTGGACAGGCCAGGGGGCTGCGGTACAACAGACCCGCTACCGGAGCTCGACTTCTGTAGCAATTACATGCTGCCCTGTGCAATTGGCTGCCAAGGGAGCGTGCCATTGTGCAGTCGCCAGCAGGAATGTCCAAGCTTGGCGAACACCAGCAGCCCACCTAAGCCTGCTTAGCGCTAGCAAATAGCGCTGTCTCTCCCTCCTGCCCTGCCAGATGCCGTCATTTACGGAGCTGGAAGTCACAGCGGCCAACACGAGTGCATCTGCTCGAACGGCCGTCATCCATGCTGCACCAGCTGCAACATCAATATGCGGCATGGATTAGCAGGTGGTGAGCAAGCAGAGAATGGTGCTTGTCAAACTGACTCGCCAGCTACCTTGTGTGTGCAAGCAGAAGCTGCTGCCTGCAGCCCCCTGGTGTCACAACACGAGCAGCCCCTCTCTGCCCTGCCGTCCTGCCCCATACGGTGCCATCACATGCGGGGAGTGTGACGGGCTGGCAGCTTCCCCCAGCCAAAGCAACGTGGCAAGGGGAGCCGCTGCTTTCCCACCCCGCCGAGTGACGTCATTTACGTAATGCATGCTGTGCTGGCAGGGCAACAGTAGCCATGTTTCCTGCCCCAAAGCCTACCTCCCCTTCCCCACTGTCCCCATCGTCCTCACTGTCCCAGCCGCACCGCACCCACCCCCCACCCCCCGCCCTCGCCCCCCCGTCATCTTGACCATCCTCCCCATTGCCCTGCTGCAACACCCACCACCAGTTTCTCTACGAAAATAAAATGGAGTTGCAAGTGTAGCAGGTGCCAACGGGAACAAATTGGCAAGGCAAGCAAGTGGCGGGAATTGATCCCACCATGATCGGGAAACAGTGGGCAGAGGGTGAGGGCAGAGCCGCAACAGGCGGGATGTGCCTGGGACCCACAGAGAAGCACAAGCTACGGTTCACTCAAAGAGGTTGGGAAAGAGAGCGGAAATATAAACGGGCAGCTAGAGGGAGGCGAGAGGCACCTGGCGCTCCAGCCAGCCCAGCGCACGCCGCAGCACGCCAGGGCGCAGCACAGACCACACCGCGCGCACCGCCGCCGGGCGCTCGCTGAACGCCACCACCACAGCATCGAGCTTGAGAAACGCCGACAGCTCAAGCAGCCCGCTGACAATTGCCGCCCACCCTTGTAAGACGTAGAACCACGGGCTCTGGGCGCCGGGAAGGCACAGCAGCAGGAGGCGAGGCAGCATGTTGATGGGAACCACGTGGCTAGCAAAGCGGCACAGCATGGCGAGCACAGCCAGGTCAGCAAGCTGCTCCAGAGGCGGCTGCTTGGCGGGCGCTCCAAGGGCAAAGCGGTCCTCTGCGCACAGCCGCTGCAGGGCGAGCGCTGCCGCCAGGTGTGCCCCCTTGAGCGCCGTCTGCCGCAGCAGCTGCCACGTCCACCCCTGCCGCACCCGGCGCCAGTCTTGCGTGGCAACGAGCTCAATCAGCAGCTTCATGCCGAGGGTGCACACTGCCAGGCCGCCTGAGCGGGCCACGCGGGCTGGGAAGGAATGGTGCTGTGCTGGGATGGGTGGCACCGCTCCAATCCCACGCAGGGAGGTCGGTGTGGCGGGATCAAGCAGCAGATGTGCCAGCTCAGCACTCCAGACAGGGACAGATCCAGCTGCAAAGCCGACAGCTGCGGAGGTCACAGCCACTCTGGCATCTTCGCCCACGCCGGCGAGAGCTGTGGCCAGGGCTGCCAGAACGGCATGGATCCGCCCTGGCGCCGCCGGCTGCCCATCTTCCACCTGCCGCCGCTCGGCTGCATTCACGGCGCCTGCCGCCACCGCCGCCTGCCAGGCGCGCGCCGCCACGCGGTAGGGCTGACGGCACACGCCGCAGCGGCCGGGGTCTTGCTGGTTGTGCATGCTGAACAGCTGCCAGGTGTGCAGGCAGCTGCGGGGAGGGGGTGGGGGAGAGCATGTGGGTGAGCATGGAGCACCGGCAAGGGGGCATGGTGAAAAGGCATGGGTGGGTGGGGAGCGCTGCTCCCGCACATTGCCAAATCTTGTCCCACCCAGAAGAGCGCTGAAAACAGACTGGGTGCCAGGAAGTGCCAAGTACGCGGCGGTAGGCCATGCAGAGCAGTCAGGAAAAGGGGCCCTGCCGAGCATTGTTCGCCACCTCTCCCATGACTGCTTCCACTGGCAGCCAACTGGATAACCCACCTGAGGTGCACGTGGGCCTGGGTGCCCCGGCAAGAGCAGGGCGACACCAGCGCGTCCGCCAGCCCCGCCGGCGGCGGGTGGGGCCCGCCAAAGCAGATCCGGCACTGCGGCCCCTCGGCAAGCCCTTCCTCCTCCATCGAAGCAGGGGACTGGGCGTCGGGGGTTAGCCCGGCCCGCAAACGAGCCAGCTTCGCTGCCCGGCGGTGTGGGCTTGAGGCCGCGCGAAAGGTCGATGGTGAGTGTATAGGTGCAGGAGTGAGGAGATGGCAGGCTACAAAGCCGCTTGGTTGCGGCAAGGTTCGGGCTTGGGAACAGGCGGGACGGGCGGTACTTCCACCGCCACCCAGGCTTCTTCAATCTTTGCTCTTGGCATTCTCTGCACGAGTGCTATTGAGGGCATCCGACTCCAGACCCCACTGTTACCTAAGCTAACTGTATGACTCCAGCCGCTTCCCTTGCTCACCGTGCCTCCGTCGGCCGGCGCCGTGGGCTCGTCCGGTCGGGCGCCGTGGACGGCGCAGCCGTCTCAGAGGGGCAGCAGCCGAGGGGTTCTGTATTTAAACTGCACCACATCCAGCAAACCATAAATCTTCTGATGGACGGAACAAGCCATGATCCATGATGCTGAAACGACACAGGTCACCCAGTGTGTGTGCCATGCACTGCCTGAGGCCCCCACGTGGTGCGCTGTGCCCACCACACTCTCTGCCTTCCGGTTGCCTTCCCCTGCAACCAACCCCGCCTTGAGAGTGCCCACAGGCAGGGCTAGATGTGACCTGCACTCCACTGTGGTTCCCACCTGTGCTTAGCAGGGTGCCCTTCATTCCATGTTCAGGTTGGGTGAAAAACTGCTCTGCGGCAATGAGGCACACAGCACAGCGTGCCGTCACCGCCAGCCAACACGTCCTTGGTGCATCGGCAGGCACAAGAACTACAATCACCACCTGCATTCTTGCCAGGCATGACCACGCCAGGCAGCGGCAACGGCTGGACGCTGGTAGTCGACGAGGGAGGCAGTCCGAGGTAAAGCGGCAGTAAAGCGGGGTGCCTGCCCGGCTGGCTGAATCAGCCCACTCTGATCAACCGCATTCCACGCACCGTGCAGGCCGCAGGCCTCCGGCAGCAACGCCAGCACGGGCAGCAGCAGCCCCGAACGCCGGCTGTTGAACGTGAGCGCACCGCCATCACCGAGCACGGGCTCGGAGGGCGCCGCAGCCAACCTGATGATGCAGCAAATCGAGGAGCAAGAGGTGCCGGCCTTCCCGGCTTCCTCGGGCGGCGCAGCTCCTCAGGTGCCAGCACCCTGGCACCCCCCGTCTGCCGGTCCACCCGTCAGCCTGCTGGCGGCTGCGGGCAGCCCTGCCCTCAACATCTGCCTGCCCAAGAGGTCCTTCCACCTTGGCGTGCTTGTGGTGAGCTGGGGCACAAGGAACATATGCAGAAAAGAGGGCAAAAAGTGAGAGGAATTGGGTGCATGGCTCAGGGTGCCTGCTCGGCTTCCTGCGCAGTGGTAGCTGATTTATGCCTCTGGCATTATTTCCTGTTGATTTCAACCCCACGCCCTCGGCCTGCAATCTTCATCTTCTTCTTCATCCACAACCGCCGGTGCCTGCAGCTGGGCGAGCCTGGCGGTGGCAAGACGGCCCTCATCTCCAACCTCTTCCACCCCTTCAAAGCGCCCAACGGGACAGACAGCAAGCCCAGCGCAACGCTGGGAGCCGGCAGCGGTGCAGGCCAGGTGCTCGAGTTTTCTGCCGCCACGCTTGATGCCGACTTCAGCTACTCTGTGGCGGTAAGGCGGGCCGGGGGGAGTAACAGCCCTCCAGAGAGGCAGATTGCAGCTGGAAGCTTGTGAGGGCCTGCCCAGTTTACGTTGGCCAGCATGCCCCAGGTTTACGGAGGGCGTCATGGGCAGGGGTCCAAAGGGCAGGCGGACGCCCGCCCATGGGATGGATCATCAGGCCACCTGGCGAATGCTCTGCACGGTGGGACAGCCGGTCCAATTGCTCTGCATTAGCCATTGCTGCATGGGCCAGTCGTCACTCCTCCTGAACAATGTGAGTTCAACAGGGCTGGCTGTCTGCCCCCTTCCCACCGCCCCCCTGCCGCATGCAGGAGCTGTCCATCCCGCTATCGGACGCCGGCGCCGCCGACGCAGTGTGCCAGCTGATCAGCAGCCGGGATGCGGCTCACCGGGAGCAGTGGGCAGCGGCGGCTTTCAAGCCCAGCGCTCTCAGGGATGAACGCTTTGACGTCTGCCTCTGCCTGCTGCCGCCCCACCGCCTGAGCCAGGCTGCTGCGGTCACCATGCGCAGGCTGGGCGAGTGCGTGCCGGTGGTGCCAGTGCTGGCAAAGGTCAGTGGTTGCACCGACCTTTCACTTGACCGTGTGTGATCCCTTGCTGGGTGTGCTCATGGGCTCGAAAAGCGGGCCGCAAGTGTATCTGGATCCCCCTGCCACACGCTCTCGCTGCTTCTGCCTGCGCCGCTCGTTAGTACCAGGGCAGCCTCTGTTGCTCAGCATGCTCGCCCTGCCGCACGTCTTGCCACGGCTGCGCCTTGCTATCTCCTTACCCCTCCAAAGATGCCCCTCCTCATCCTCGCTCCCCCAACCTGTCCCCCTGCTCGTTAGCCAGCAAAAGCCCCCCAGCCATGGAGGTCACGCCTCCAGATGCCTACTGGTCTCCCCACACCAGGTGTTCGCGTTGTTCCTCAAGCCCCTCTGTGCCTGCAGGCCGACAGCATGACTGCACGTGAGCTGGCGGCCATGCGCGAGCAGGTGTCACCGGAGCTAGGCCAGCACTTCAAGCCTGGTGGCCTGCTGGCAACGGCAACAGAGCTGCTGGGCGCGGCTGCCGTGCCGCTAGCCACGGTGGCAAGCACCGAGAACATGAGCGCCATTGACAGGTGATTGGTGCATCAAGGGCAGAGTGTGCTGCTGTCGTGGGTGGGTGGGTGGTGGGCAGGAATGGCAGCAGCGGCAGGGCAGCGGCAGCGGCAGAGGCAGGGCATTGGCACTGGCAGAAGACAGTACCTGGGAGGGTTCTGGATTTCTGGCAGGCGTGCGATGCCCGCATCCTTCCACTGGCACAGAAACACCCTGCCTGGCACCTGTTCGTCAACCCTTCCTTTGTGCAGTTTTTACCCGGTCCGTGAGTACCCGTGGGGCACGGTGGAGGTCTTCAACACCCCTCACTCAGGTGAGCTAGCAGGTGCAGGGCGGGCGGTGCAGCCCACCAACATGCACTGATGTTTACTGGATGTCAGGCAGGCAGGCAGTCGGTCAGTCAGTCAGTCAGTCAGTCAGTCAGTCAGTCAGTCAGTCAGTCAGTCAGTCAGGCAGGCAGGCAGGCAGGCAGGCAGGTGGGCAGGCGGGCAGGCGTAGGCGCACGGAGATCAGGCATGTTGAGCGCGATTTGGAAGGTGAGTGATGCGCAGGTGAACTGTCTGGCCTGTGCGTGGACAGGCTGCCCCTCTGCAGCATGCAACTTGAAGTGCTGGCAAGAACGGTACCTGACTGGTGCCTCTGGCTTAACTCCCCGTCGGCTTCCTCAACACCACGCCATCAGGCTGTAATCTTCTTCTGTGCTGGCAAGCATCCTGTGGGGACAAGGGCCCCTGTGATGGTTGCCGCCCAGCGTGGGCTGCCTGCAGAGTGTGGCTGACTCCCCTGCTTCTTGCTCCTGCTCTGGTTCGCCCGCAGATGTGCTGATGCTGCGCAAGCTGCTGCTGGAGACGGCCTTCTTTGGGCTCAAGGAGGCCAGCGACCTGCGCTGCAGCTCCAGCCCCCCCGCCAGCCTCGAGGCCGCGGCCTTCCAACAGCGCTGCACCCCCAGCCCCGGCCCCAGCCCTAGCCCTGGGCCCAGCCCCCTGGCGGCTCCTGCCGAGCCCCACCTGACTGGCTCACCTCCCAACAGCAGCCCCACGCCCATCCCTCCAAGGGCCAGCAATGGGAGCTCCACGCCTGGCGCCGGCCCCAGCCACCAAGCTGCTACGGCATTCATCAGCGACATGCATTTGCCTGCAGTTGGCAGCACTGCTCAGAAGAAGCAGAAGAAGAAGAAGAAGAAGAAGAAGAAGAAGAAGAAGCACTTCTCGCGGACGATGGATTTCTCGCCCGTGTTTTGGGGGTGACATTTGACATGGAGCCCCCACGTGAAGCATGGTTCCCATGATGTGTAACCAGGGTGGGGGGGCCTCCGCTGGCTGCCAGGGCAGGGTGGGTGGGGCATTGCCCGTCCCCAAGACTGCCATCCAACCCACCCCCACGCGGTCGATCCAACCCGCGCCCATGTCGTGGCCTGCCTGCGGTACTTTAAAGAAATTTCTGGCTGGCCAGCAAATCGTGCTGAGCAGCAAGTTGCAAGCATGTGTAACAAGCTATGAAGTGTGCACAGAGTTTTGCATCGTGTGATCTACAAAGCTAGCCATGCAGGTTAGAGTTATGTAATGTGCTCTGAACTGGATCTACAGTTAGAGATCAGAAGAGCAGTGAGGGGTAAAGGTTGGGTAGCTGTTCGAGCTGGGGGGCATTGGAACGGGAAGTTTGGCCCACGGAGCTGTGGGTGCAATGGGGCTCTGGGGGCACTGATTAGCAGTCGCTTTCGGAACAAAACGTACTGCACAGAAGGCGGTGACGAGACGCAGAGAAGGCTGGTAGCAATGCCCGGGGAGGGCAGAGCCAGGCAGCGGAGGGTGCTGATGCACTGAACTGGCAAGGCCGGGCAGAAGTGCAAACACATGCTAGGTGGAGGCAACAGTTACGCAAGGGAGGGCAGGGGCAGTCGGCTCCCCAGCCAGCTGACCGCACGCCGCAGCACGCTGGGCCGCAGGATGGACCACAGCGTGCGCTCAGCCCCTGGGCGATCCTGAAACGCCCACGCCGCCACCGCCGCGCTGCTGCCCGCTTCCAGCTCCCAGCCCCAGCTCCCAAAAGCTGGCGCTCCTTGCAAGAAAAAGCGCAGGCGGTTGCCGGGAAAGCAGAGCAGGAGCAGGCGTGCAGGGAAGTTGATGCGAGCGATGTGGAAAGCAAACAGGGCCCGGGTGGCAATCACTGCCAGGTCAGCCAGCTGCTCCAGGGGCGGCTGCTTGGCGGGTGCTCCAGGGGCAAAGGGGTCCACTGCGCACAGCCGCTGCAGGGCGAGCGCTGCCGCCAGGGATGCTCCCACCGCCACAGTTCGCCGCAGCTGCCGCCAGGTCTGCCCCTGCCGAACCGTGCGCCAGCTGTGCGTGGTCATAAGCTGCCAAGCCAGCTGCTGGGAGGCTGCCAACCGCCAGTGCTCCTGAGCTCCCCCAGGCTGCCAACCGCCAGTGCTCCTGAGCTCATTGCGTAAGCCAGGAAGGGCTGCTGCACTGCTACAATCGCCGCCGGCTCCCAATCTGGCTCCCAATCACGGCTCTGGAGGAAGGCTGGTGTGGCGGGGTCGAGCGCCACGCGTGCCACTTCTGTGACATAAGTGGAGATGCCCACGACCGCTGCAATGGCGGCTGCACCGCTCACCACGACCGCTGCAATGACGGCTGCACCGGTCATCACGACTGCTGCAATGACGGCTGCGCCGGCCAACAGGGCCGCAGCCAGCGCAACTGAAATGCCACGAACCAGCAGTGGCACTGCCTCCTGCCCCTCCTCAATCTGCTGCCGCTCGGCTGCATCTACCGTGCCTGCCGCTGCCGCTGCCTGCCAGGCACCTGCTGGCACACGGTAGGGCTGGCGGCACACGCCGCAGCGGCTGGGGTCTTGCTGGGTGTGCAGGCTGAACAGCTGCCAGGCGTGAAGGCAACTGCATACGGGGCAGGGCAGGGTGGGTGGGCTGAGACCGGGGTTGGGGCAGCGACAGAGGCCGCGGGAGGCCATCAGAACAATCACAGCAAGGGCAAGCTTGAGGCAGGAAGAAGCAAGGAACGCCTTGCATGCACCCGTGTCAACTGCACATACAGCCTCACAACTCAGTCGAGTCTGTTCAGTATCCTGATAGCAGGACACACCTGAGGTGCACGTGGGCCTGGGTGCCGCGGCAGGCGCAGGGCGACACCAGCAGGTCCGCCAGCCCCGCCGGCGGCGGGTGGGGCCCCTCCCAGCAAATGCGGCACTCGCCCTGCTCGGCGGCGCCGACCGCTGCTGCCATCAGCGCAGGGATTAGGCTCCGGATAAGGAGCGGAGTTAGGGCGCACCCAAAGTCGGTTCGCCTCCCGGCGCTGTGGGCACCGGGATGCAAGCATTGCACAGGCGGGACGGGCGGCGGCTGCACTGCACGGGAGGCGCCAGGGGTCCACTGCTCCACTTCACAACCAGAAACTAAGGCAGGGGCTCCGATGCGCCCAACAATCTCTGAGATCTGCATTCTATGCAATCATGACAACCATATGGGCCCTGGGGCAGGCTGGTCTGCCCAAGCATTCAAGCTGTCCTAGCCTGCCGCCACGGCACCGCCTGTGTCTGTTTGCGCCCCGTCCTTGGATATTTCCATTGCAAGTTACTTTTCCCGGCAAGCGCACTGAGCGCCACCACCGCCAGGCTTGACTGCGTGCTGGGCTCATTAAACACCTGTGCACGCCAAGAGTGCCACAGCCTGATTGTGGGCCGCCTGCCCACCCCTATGCGGCCTACCGCAGCCAGGCAGTGGGAGACTGGGCAGCGGCTGCATCCCCCTGATTGAGCCGGGGATGTGCATGGGATCCAGGGCTGATCGACAGGGGCCTCTTAGCACGCAAGTATTGACGCAGCTGCAGTGCAACTGTTGGCACCCTCGGAGCAGAGCTTGGAGCCTCCCAGGCTGCGGGCCTCGCCAGCGCGGCTGCCTGGCGCTGCGGAGATGTTCCCCTGCATGAGCTCAAACAATGATTCGTGAAGCACAGACAGCAGCCTTCACGCCCCACCAGGCCAACAAAGCTTCACCTGGCTGCTGCCGCACACCAAGCGCCCGCTAAGCCAAGCTGAGCGCTAAGCGGTCCTGCCTTCTGCCGCAGGGGGCAGCTCTTGACCACACCTGCCCGTTGGAAGGCTGCCGACGGTTATCTGTTCTCCGCGCAGCTTTATTGTGACGAGTCGAGCATGCGGAGGCAGACCGGAGAGGAATAGTGTGATGACGAGAAGAAGGGAAACCGCTGAGCTGGCCCCCAGGACCACCTCCCATCCGACACATGCGCTTGCAGACCGGCACAATTTCGCAGGCCGGTGCATTCCCAGGGCGAGACAGGGCGCCATGAACGGCGCCATGAACGGCGGCACTCAAAACGGGGGGCTCCTGCTGGAGCCCAGCTCCGACGCGGAGGTCGGCTTTGTGACACTCAACATCGGGCCCAGCAGTGCCGAAGTGCCGCAGCAAAGGCAAGTCGGGACGCGGGTGCGGGCTGCACTTTGTAACAACAAAGGGGCAAACGGGCGCATGTGCCCGGCCAACCGCACCAGAGTAAGATGCGAAGGGTATGCAACGATACAGACACTTGCAAGCGGGCCTGGCAGCAACCCGCCCAGCCTGCCCCACCACCCGCCCTGCAGCGTTGGCGGCAACCGCCCCGGTATGCCGTTTGGGCGGTCCCCCTCCCTGGGCCGCGCTACCAGCAGCAAGAAGTGCATCATCGTCGCCGTGGTGGCAGCTGTGACCGCAATTGCGCTGGGTGTGGGCCTGGGCGTGGGACTCGGCAGCGGCGGCGGCGGCGGCGGCACCGGCGACATGGGCGACGCTTTCGGGGCGCCCTCTCCTTCATACTCGCCCACGCCTATGGCCCCGCTCTCCTACCGCCTCATGCGCCCAACCGGAGCCACAACAGCAGAGGAAGTCATCGAGCTGCCGGAGCAGTGCGTAGAGATGGCAATAGGTCAGCGGGGGCGTGGTGGGTGTGGAGGGGGCGCGCTCTGCTCTGGCCCCTCGTGCGGCACGCTCACCCGCTGCCCCTGCTAGCATAGCATAGCATGCGGCACGGCAGCCGCCTGTGCGGTGGGCCGCAGCAGCCACGTCGCAAACCAGGCTCGCCCCCACGGCACTCCCCGGCCCGCCCCTTTGGCGGCCTCCGCCCCGGCGGCGCCTTCACCCGCGCCTGCCTCCGCTGCTGCCCACGCATCCCCTCTCCCCCAACCGTGGCAGGCC
>JTEE01000301.1:104766-120416 GCA_002896455.3 Chlorella sp. ArM0029B
ACCCCCACCCACCCACCGCAGGCGCCTATTTCGACACCCTTAACGTCACGCAGTATGACCTCACCCTCACGCTGGAGCCTGCCATGTTCAAATCTGACTATAACACACCTCCCCCCAACATTTTCAACGCATCCGTCATCATCACATTCAACGTCACCGCCGCCACGTCGTGCGTGGTGCTGAATGCCAAGGACATCGGCATTTACCATGTGGAGTTGCTTTCTGGGGCCGGGGGCGACAGCTCAATCACGATCTGCGAGGATCCCATCGCAGACGCTAAACTGGCGGGCTGCACGGGGGGCGTGGTGTCGGCGCCCTTCCAACGGCATCGGAATTCGGTGGGGAACCCGGACGTCTTTGAGCTCGCCTCGACAGGTGGGGTCCATGGTGGCAGGGCGTCCACAGTGGATGCAGGGGTGTGGGAAGGCAGGCAGACAGGCAGGCAGTGCAGCGCAGCGCAGCGCAGTGCATGCAGGCAGGCTGTGCAGTGCATGCAGGCAGGTGGGCAGTGCAGCGCAGGCAGGCAGTGCAGGCAGGCAGGCAGGACAGGCAGGCAGGCAGGCAGGCAGCGCAGCTTGGCGCGGCACAGAGCAGAGCAGAGCAGCCGTGAGTTGCAACCGCTGGTAGGCAGGGAGCAACCACGGGGCGCACGTGCGGCCTGCTCTTGGCTACGAGACGGTTCCCAGGCAGCAGCAGGGCAGGAGGCGTTCGAAGCGTTTGCAACCGCGTTTGAGGCAGTTGTGAAAGGCAGCAACAGCGGTGGATGAGCCTGACCGCCAGAGAAAGCAGTGGGTGCTCCATGCTTTGCGTGCTGGCTTGTGTCCTCTGTTAACCATTAACCCATACATCACCAAACTGAAGTGTTCACTGCACAGGGGAGCCGTGGTTGAAGTTTTTGTTTTTGTTTTTGTTCCATTTGTTGCCTTCCGGCTCTGTGTGCAGGCGATATGGACCTGGTGGCAATCTACATGGGAGAGGCCACCCTGCAGCCCGGCGAGGCCCGGCTGTCGCTGACGTACGCCGGCGCGCTGGGCAATACGTCGACAGGGAGGGAGACGGGTCTCCTGCGCTCCGCGCCGTTCCTGGCGAATGCGACCACCGAAGAGTACCAGGTTTTGGTGTACACCCAGGGGGCGCAAAACGGGGCGCGCCAGATCCTGCCCTGCTACGACCAACCCCGCTTCAAGGCCATCTTTAACGTCACTACCAAGGTGAGCAGATCGTGACACCACGCTGAGCCCGCTGTGTGGCATGCTGTGCCCTGCCACGACCAGCCTTGCGGCAAGGCCGTGAAATTGTCAGTTTGGCTTCACCTGTTGGCAACGGCATGATGTGCCTGCTGTGTGGCCTGCTGTGTGGCATGCAAGTAGCTGTGGTGGTGCTACTGCTACCGGTATGTTGGGCTGGCCCACGCCGTGCCATGCTGTGCCTGCTGTGCGGGATGCCGTTTCCGGCTGTCAGGTGCAGCCGGCTTTAGGCAGCTTTCCTAGCCACCAATGCTGGATGGCCCCCACACCATCCCTCTGCCCGCTCTGTGCCGCCCCCTCCCTGGGCGCTGCGCCTGCCCCCGCCTGCCCCCTGCCCCCGCTGCTTCCTTCCAACCCCCAGCCCTCCTTTTGCCTGTGCTCTTCCTCCCCCTGCTCCCCGCCCTGCAGGCGCCGGCTTCGGTGCTGGAGGTGCTGACTAACATGGGTTGCGATGGTGTTGACATGAGCGAAGATGACATGACTGTGGTGATCCGAAAGTGCGACCCCACGCCGCCCATGTCCCCCTACCTGCTGGCCATTGCCGCCGGCCACATGGTACCATTGGTACCGGAGCTGCCCCCTTGGAAGAAAAACGTGCCAGGCGCGGTGGAGGGGCAGGACACGGTGGAGCAGTGGGTGAGTCAGCTGGATGTGCGTGTGTGGACCGTGCACGGCAACAAGGACCCACTGGCGTCGCCCGCTGACCTGGCGGCGTTGGTGGCGGAGCCGGCGCTGGCCTTCTACGCCCGCTTCCTCAACGTGCCGCTGGACGGGGTGACCAAGTTTGACCTGCTGGCGGTGCCCGGCAAGACGGGCGCCATGGAGGTGAGCGCAGCGGGGCATGCACAGCGTGCACAGCATGCACAGCGCTGTGGCGAGTGACGGCCTGGAGAGGCGGGCGCCACGGAGAAGCACAGCACGGTGTTGCATGCTGTGCATGGGCTTTACAGCGCAGAGCGTGGCGCAGCATTGCACAGCGCAGAGCCGGGCGGAGCGCGGCTCTGCGCTGCACGCTCACCCGCTGCGCCCGGCTTGCTGGCACCGCGTGCGCTGCGCGGGCGTGCCGTTGCGCTGCTTGCGCAGGCGAAAACAAAAAGAATAACAACCCTTTTCCCAGCCACAATCTAGTGGCCCTGGTGTCCTGTTGCCCTGATGCTTTGCCACCCGCTGTGCGTGCCTCCTTCACCCTGACTCCTCTATCACCTGATGCCTTGCCACCCACTGTGCGTGCCTCTTCAACCGTTGCCTGCCATGGCTGCAGAACTGGGGCCTGCTGCTGTTTGACGAGCGCCGCTTCCTCTACGACAAGGTGAGGGTGGCAGGGAAGTGCATGGAAGCTGGGGGGAAGCTGCATGGAAGCTGCGGAGTGCGAGGTTGCCTTCAGCCACCGCAACAGCTGTGCTGGGCTGCACTTGTGCCGCCTCAGAACAACACTCCCAGACCACGCTTCCGGCCCGGAAACGCACGCCTGCCTCACGGCGCAGGCGGGAAGCTGGGGCCGTCAATCTAGGCAGCCTGCCCCTGCTGGCCACAAGTGGTGCAGCCACCCCTTCACGCACTGTGTGGTCGCTGTCCCGCCCCGCAGAAGGTGGACGGAAGCTACGACATGCTGCACTCCGCCAGCGTGATCTGCCACGAGATTGCACACCAGTGGTGCGTGGGCCGTCAGTCATTGGCAAGGGGCACCAGCGGGGGTGGTACGCTGGCCCATACAGAACACGGCAGTGCCGGGGATGGGGCCGGGGATGGGCTGGGGTCGCCCGTGGCGCGTGGGCAGGCGGCGACTGCGGGAGGTATCGGTAGAATGGTGGGCTGCAGTGTGGGCTGCAAGGGCAGGGGCAGGGGGTGTGGGTGCGGCGGCCTTGCCCAGCACGCGCTGTCCGCTGCTGCATGGGCCCTGCAGGGGCCAAGTGTCTCCTGTCGTGCTGACCCACTATATGCAGTGATAGGCCGGGGTTCACTAGGCCCACTCGGGTTTTCTTGTCTCCAGGTTTGGCAACCTGGCCACGAAGCAGGATTGGACGATGAGTTCGTTAGATGAGGGCCTGGCCTCGTTTATGGAATACAAGTGCATGGACTATTTGGTGAGGCACGTGCATGGTTGCCTTACACCTTTGTGCTGCGTGCCTCGATGTGCACAGTCTGTGGCAGGGGGCGGGGCAGCTTCAGTACCCCTGCAATACCCCTGCACCCCTGCGTGCAGCTATTTGCTTGCATGCATGGACACCACATGTACAAGCGTACATTACTTGCACTACATGCAATGCATGGAAATCATAGCAAGGCCTGCTGGCACAGCAGTGCTGCTGTGTGTCTCAAGCCGAAGCGGCTGTGCCTGGGGGGCCTGGCAAGCAGGGGGGAGTCGAGCGGGCACACGGCCTGCGGCACGCGCTGCACTCCCACGCAGTGCATGCCGCGCCCTCCCTCCCTCTCACCTGCACGGCGGCCTGGCCAGCACATCTCATTCGAGCGGGCACCTGGGAGCCATGCTGCACTCCCACGCTGTGCATGCTGCGCCCCTGCCTTGCACCTGCAACCGCAGGGCGACCTGGCCAGCAACTCCATAGCGAATCCGGCCGTCAGGAACCTGGACAAGCTGGTGGAGGCGATGCAGGGGCAGAACCTGCACCTGCTGAAAAACACCGCCGACGTCACATTCTTCAGGCAAGCGGGTGCAGCAAGGCGGCCTCTTCTGCAGGACGGCGTGTTCTGCAGCAAGAGGGGGGGGGGGCATAATCCAGTGGGTGGGGGGGGGGTGGGTGGGTGCTGCACCAAGGGCGTCGCCTTCTGCGGGACGGTGCGTGCTGCAGCAAGGAGGTGGCCGTCTTGCAGTGGTCGTGACTGGGCCCACCCATCCATCCATTCGGTGCATGCCACCTCCTGCGCCTGCCCCTGCATCCCAGTGCACGTGCCTTGTTCCTCGTGCCTGCCACAGTCGGAGGGTGACTGGGCCCATCCATCGCACAGTGGTGCATGCCAGCCACCCCGCCCCGCCCAGCCACCCTCTCTGCACGTGTGTTGCTTCCCTCCTGGTGCAGGAGCAGCACCCCCCAGCTGCAGATGCCAGGCGTGCACGATGCCCCCGGCCAGCTGGCACTCCTGGTCACGGCCGACCCCACGCACCCTCCCGCTGTCCCCCAAAACGACCTCACCGTCGGCACAGGTGAACTCCCTTCTCTCTTCTTCCTCTTCCTCTTCCTCCTCTTCATCATCTGCCTCTGCCTCTGCTTCTGCTTCTGCTTTTGCTTCTGTTTCCGCTTCTGCTGTTCTTTTTGTTTGTTGACTGAGCAAATCGATTGCTCACTGCTATGACCTGCTTCGCGGACCTCGCCTTTCACGTCCTCCCGAGTGTTTCGAACAACCTTTTACTTTCCTTTTTGTTGGATCGGTGCCGTTGATCTCGCCCGGCGTCCTGCCCATGGCCCGCCTTCCACCTGGCAACCACGCTGTGCAAGCAAGCTGGCCGCAGGGCATGCCCCGCCTGATGCAGGGCGCAAACTGGTTGCATGCACACGCATGCGCATGCACATGCCTCTCCCAGCCCTCGAATTCCGTTGGCTGCCTCCCCCCTCTCGAGGTGTCCTGTCATGCACGTTTGGTCGCCCACTTGACCAGCACAGGCGTCGACGCACTTGCACTTTAAGTTCCGTTAGGCAGCCCTCCTCCACTCGCTCTGCCCTATGTCCCATGAGTGCCCCATTGCCCCATTGCCCACCCAGGCTCTGCCCTACGGCCCATGAATGCCCCCTTGCCCACCCGCTATGCAGGCTCTTATGCCCAGTACGCCAAGCCCGCCCTGCTCCTCCGCATGTACGAACTCTTTTTGGACGAATTCTCCCAGGCACTTAACGTCGACAGGGGCGCAAATGGGCTGCCCTCGGTGCTCGGGGTGAGCGCCGCCAGCTGCCTTGGCGTGCCCCCCCTACTGCGGCTGCCAATGCCAATGCCCCGACTGCCTCTGCCGCTGCCAAGTTGGCTTGGCTTGGCCCAAGTACCTGCTGCCTATGCTGCTGCTGCCGCCCTGCCCTCGGCGCTGCAGGCCCAGGCAGGCCCCTGCTGCCGCTGCTGCCGCTGCCGCCGCTGCCGCCGCTGCTGGCATGGCATGGCCTTCCACCTGCTTCCTGCTGCTGCCGCTGCCGCTGCTTATGCACCCGCCTACCGTGCACGCGACTTTCGTGCCCCCGCTTCCGCGCAACTCAACGCGCGCGCNCCCCCCCCCACACACACACACACACCTTCTCCACACCTTGCCTGCTCCTGCAGCGATTCCTGAATGCGCACACTTTCGGCACGTGGAACTGGGGCAGCTTCTTCAAAGCTGCCTATGATACCACTTTGGAGACCCAAAATGGGAACGTCAATGCAACCATACCCCAACTTATTGCGGCACGCTCTGAAAGCATGTGGAATCTCGAGGTACGCATTTGTTTTGTGTGTTGTCTCGGCGGCTGCCAAATCATAGTGCTGAGAAAATGCACCCTCCTTTTGCTGCCCCAGCTCAGCGCAGCGCCTTGGTGTCTTGTTCTGCATCCTCTACGCCGGCCCAGCCTCGCGCTGGCAGGCAGTGTGTGCCGCCAGCTGCGCACGGCAACTGTGTGATACAAATAAACACATGCACTGGGCTGGGTTACCTCGCATGCCCTTGCTTCTCCCTCCCATCTTTGCGTGCTGCCACCCGGCCTCCCGCTGACCCGCCTGCCTGCCTGCCTGCCTGCCTGCCTGCAGACGTGGGAGGAAAACAGGGCACTGGTGCAGAATGCGATAGAGGCCGATGAAGGTGATGACTCACACTCCACTATGGCCACGTGGTTCTACAGGTGGGCCCAAGGAAGAATGATCAAACAAACAAAAGAACACAGAGAGTGGGACAGGATGAGGAGGCACAGCACACCATGGTGTTGTTGGTGGGTCCAAGGAAGGCTGGATGTCGGGCACTCAGCCCGACAGCTTGAGGCTGTGGGTTGAAGCGTGGCAAGCCAGGGAGGGGGATGCAGAATGGAGGGCGCAACAGGGTGGTGCGGCGCGAGGGGCGCTCCAAGCCTTGCAGGGGTGCAGCAGAGATGCAGGTAGAGTAGAGGCTGGGGTGGCATGGCGGGGCACGGCATGGGCTCCCTTTAGCCTCCCCCGTCCCTCTCCGCCTCGTCGCTGCACTTCTCCCTCCCGCCCTGTCTGCTCCCTTGCCCCCATCCCCGCGGCCCCTGCCTGGCAGCTCCGCCCAGTATACTCGCCGCAGTTTTGCACTTTCCCTCAGAAGCTGATCAGCTTCAGGACACACCAAGTCCCGACACGCCGACCCACCCTGCCTGCCTGCCTGCTCCCTTGCCCCCCGACCCCCCACCTGCTCCCTCCATTGCAGCTCCACATATCCCATATTTTCCTTTGCCGACAAGCAGTCTCTCAATGCCACAAGCTACATTGCAACCACCCAATCATTTGGCCTCACCTCGGTGAGAAGGCTGCCCTGCCCTGCCTGCCTGCCTTGAGGCTTCCCAACAGCAGGTTGCTGGCTTGCGTGCTTGCCCGCCTCGTCTGCGCTCAACCTGCCCGGCTTGGCCCCCCGGCCTGCCCACCCGCATGCCTGCCTGCCTGTCTTTTTGCCTGCCCGCCTGCCCGCCCACCTGCCGCCCGCTATCTGCCTGCCTTCCTCGCTTGCCTGCCTGCCCTTGAAGCCGCTCCCGCAACATCACCAGAACTGCCTTCACCCCGGCCCCCACCCCATGGGAGAATGGTGCAGATTTGAGACCGCTGGAGAATGCCTTCGGTACCCCCTATGGCCCCTGGCCCCTGGCCCTTTTCCCCCCAATGCTGCCTCGACCAATGCCTCAACACTTGCCGGTACACGGCCTCTGACCAGCATCGATCTCACACACCACCAACATGCCCCAGGGCTGCCGCGACCCGCGACGTTCCACTCGACTCCGCTCCCTCCCCCCACTGCCGCCCCGCCCCCTCCGCCCCACCCACTCAAGCAGCTCCCCTTCTTCTGCTCCGCCACCCACCGCCCCGCTCCCAAACTCGCAGCGCCCCTTCTGCTCCTTCGACATCAACTCCACTGATGTGGAAGCCTTTGCTGGCGTGAAGGGCGTGACGGAGCTGGCAGAGCAGGTGTGTGGTAGTGGGGTCTGCCTTGAAAAGCCATCCCCAAATAGACCCACACCTGCAGGACCGTGTGCAGTTACTAGGGACCTTGACCCAACCCTCTGAAGTCTGTTTGTTTGGCTGAAAATGCTTTGAGGCTTGAAGGCTGCAGGCTGGGGAGACGTGCACACTGGTGCAGAAACAGCAGATGCATGTGCCTCCTCATCTCCCGCCCTGCAGCCATTCCTTCAGCTGTGCCTGATCCGTCACTCTGCTGCACCTGCATGCATGTCTGCCCTCTTCCACTGATGTGCCACGCTGCAGGCCGAGGGGCTGAGCACACAAGTGCAGCGAAAGCATGATGCACGTGCCAAGATGCACGTGCCCCTTCCTCTCCCCACCTGCCCCCCCGCCAGCCAAACCCTCCTCCTGACGGTGCCGTCCCCTCCTGCCTGCCCGCCCCCGCTCACGTGTTGCAGGCCGAGGAGCTGTGCAGAAACGTGAACCTGGGCACCCGCTTCTTCCCCTCCACCATCGCTTTTGACCAGATGGTCGACTGCTCCAGGGATGACTTCAAAACCGGCAACTGGACGGCGGGGGAGCGGTGGGCCAACCTGTCTCAAGAAAAAACATGGGTGGACAGCCAGATGGGAGCCAAGTGAGTTGGGTGGGTGGGTGGGTGGTCTGTTTTGTTGATTTCTAGACACTGGACACACTAGAGCATTGTGCGGCGATCAATGTGGCAAAGCGTCGTCTTCTGGGGTGAAGCCCCAATGCCATGGGTGGACAGGGCACCAGCCCAGAGTGCAAGTGAGTGGGGGGGAGTTGAAGCGTGGAACGGGCGGGTGGGCTGCCAGCTGGGCGCCAAGGGAGTGGGGGGCTTGGGCCTGTGTTGTGTGGTTGTCTGTCTGTCTGTCTGTGTGTGTGTGTGTGTGTGTGTGTGTGTGCTGATACAGGCAGGCGTCAACAAAGTACCGCGTTTTGCGACGAGCGTTCTGGCAGAGGAATGCCCCGGGTGAGCCCAACACATGAGTGGGTGGATAGGATAGCCAGCTGGCAGCCAAGTGAGCGGAAAGAGGCGAAGCGTGCAAGGCTATTGGGCGGTTGGGGCAGTGGGCCTGAGCTGTTCCACAGGATGTGCCAGGCGCCCAGCCACAGCCAGCCAGCCACAGAATGATTGACGGCATGCGTCAGCCCGCCCGCCCGCCCTGTTGTGCAGCACCACCCACCGCGCCCTCTGGATGCCTGGCACTTGATGCACACACACAGCCCCACGCCTCCCCTCCGCCCGGCCGTCCGGTGGCTGCTTGAGCATCCTCACTCCCACCTCGCTGAACACGACGTGTAACCCACCATCAGCGAGTCAGTCAGACTTCCACCCTCACCCCGGCCCCAACCCCACCCTGCATCACCCCGCAGGCTCTTCCGTTCCGTGTACCACGCCGATCACCTCACAGATCTGATGGGCGTGCTGGCAAACATGACGGACATCTGCGATGACAGCTTGACAGGTGGGCTTGTGTTGTGCCTTCAATTCACCCACTCCGTGCATGCAACACCAGGCATCTAGAGTTTCTGAGGGGCCAGCTGGCAAACATGGCCGACATATGTGACCACAGCCTGACAGGTATGCAAGCAGGCCCAGGTTGCTTGCTTGACAGGCTCGGTCGCACTGGCAGCGTGATAGGTGGGCAGGCCGCAGTCCAGCTTTCTGCCTGAAGGGTTGGGGCTGGGTTTGGTTGCATGGGGCAGCGCGGCGCATCCCAAAGAAGGCTAGGCTAGTATGGCCGACAGCTGCGATGACAGCATGACAGGTAGGCGGGGCGGTTTATTTTGTTGTGCCTGCAGCCCCCCGCCCCCCATGCACTCCCTTTCCCAGCCTTGGCCAGCAGCCCAGCCGCCATGCCACCCCACCAGCAGTCCAGCCCCACCCCCCAGTTCCCTGATCAGGGTGTGTGAGTCCCACAGGCAGGGCCATGGGCGCGGCCCTGGCCGGCTGCCTGGCCAGCCTGGTGCCAGCACCAGGCAGTTCTGACTTCGCCACCCAAGCACACCACCCACCACTGCTGCACCCATCACACCACCCTCCCCCCCCCCACCACTCCTCCCTCCTCCCGCAGTCGACGCCAACAACACTCACTGCTGCCGCACCCGGCAGAGCCACCTGCTACCTCCCATCGCTCCACCCCCTCTGACCTTGCCTCCCACCCGTCCTTCCTCCCACCACACCTGCCTCCTCCTTCAGTCGACGTCAACCACACCACCCACCGCTGCGGCACCCGGCAAGCCAACCACCCACTTCCTTGCCCCACACCGTAGTCGACAAAAACGACGCCACCGACTTCTGCACGCGCCGTACACCACCTGCATCCTCCCACCCCTCCCTCTTCCTGCAGTCGACGCCAACACACCACCGACCCTGCTACCCCACTTCCTTCCCCTCCTCCTGCAGTCGACAAAAACGACACCACCGATTTCTGCTGCACCCGGCAGAGCGACTTGCTGGAGGGTGCCGCCCTGCTTTCGGACGCTGCCGCCGTGGCCATGTCGGGAAACCCCATGGCCGAACTGCCGGATGTCGACCTCACCATCACGAAAGTGCTGGGGCATGTGGAGAAGGCGCTCACGGGAGGGGACAAGAGCAATGGTGAGAACTGAGGGCGGGGAGAGGAGGGGTGTGGGGTGAGGTGGCCCGCCCCCGGGCGTACGGGGAGGGGTGGGGTGAGCAGTCGGGGGAAGGAAGGGTGAAGGCGAGGTGACCGGGGCGCAGGCGGTGGGCGGAGGGGCGATGTGAGGTGTGGGCCGCGGCGCCAGGTGGGGAAAGCATGGGTGAGGGGAGTGGCGGGGAGGAGGGGTGAGGCGGAGTCTCTGGCCTGGCCTCTCCCCCCAGCCGCCACCGACCCCTCCCCAAGCGCCTGCACGTGCCCCTGCAATGCGTGCGTGTTTCATATTTACGTGAGACCGCACACCACCCGTGCATGGCGGCAGCAGGGGCTTTGGTGATGCTGGTGGGCAGCACTGTGCCCCTTGCCAACCCACGTGAGGTAAGCATTCATTACTTTGTGCATTCATTCATTCACTCAATCATGCAATCCTTCAGTCTGTCATTCATGCATTCGTCCATTCACTCAATTGCACGGCTCTGCAGCAACACAGAAGCGTGCCACAGATGCAGCCGAGTGAGCTCCGCAAGTCATGCTGCCATGTTGCCCGCACACTGCCACCTCACCTCTGCCTGCCCCCCCGCCCGTCCCCACAATGGTACCGCAGGCCAGTGGCAGTACCTGATTGGCGGTGCGGCCGCGGATGTGCTGTTCCAGATGAAGCGCATGGACGAATTTGTTGACGTGGAGTGCAGCGTGCGTGCCCCTTTTTTTTGTGTGTGTGGGGGTGGGTGCGCTAGTGTTGGTGACTACCGGGATTGGGGGTGTGGGTGATGCACCAATTTGGCTGCGCACGCCTTGATTGTGCGCATGCGGCCGCCAAGGTGTGCTGCTTACGGCGCACTGCTTCCTGCATTGCATGCCCCACCTGTTTCCATGCTTCCAGCTCTGCCTCCCTCCCTCTGCAGGCCGATTTTGTAGAGTGCATCATGGATCAGTTGCAGCCCTATCACGCCACACCCTTGCATCCCCCACCTCCCCCTACCCCTTGCCTAACCTCTCCCCTCTGCTGCCGACCCCCCTCCCTCCCACTCTCCCTCCTGCAGGCCAACTTTACCCTCCCCTACAAACCCTAAACCTAACAACCCTAAATCCGAATCCCTAAATCCTACCCTGCAGGCCGACTTTGCCCAGTACATCCTTGATCAGCTGCAGCCGCTGGCGGACACAGTGGCCGACGAGTGGCTGCCATCATTGGAAGCACCGCCCCCACCGCCTGCCAACCCAGGGGACCTGCCCACACCGCCAAGCGACCTGCTGAAGCACCTGGCAGGCCCCCGCCTGCTGTGGCAGGTGAGCAGCTGCGGGCTGGCCACTTTGCCTGCCACCCTTGCTTGTTGCCTTGATGAGTGATGCGCCCTGCCCGCTGCCTGCCGCCTGCGGTGCGTCCGCCTGCACGATCAGGCAGCTGGCAGGGCCCCGCCTGCTGTGGCAGGTGATACTCCTGTGGGGGGCCTCAGTGCCTTGCCTGTGGCTTCCCCGCCAGCCGCAAGCCGGCACGGTCCCCTGGAAGACCCTCTCCCATGTCCACCCCGGTGCCCCGCCCTGCGCATCGCCCATCATTGCAGCAGAACGCCATGCATCACAACGCAAGCATCAACACACAAGCCTCCCTCCCTCCCTCCCGGCCTCTGTGCCTTCTGCCTTCCCATCCCTTGCTCTCTCCCTGTCGGGTGGGCCTCCCAGAGTCCCAAACCTCCCGGGTGTGCCCTCCCTGCACCCAAAGCCCCACACCAATGCAACACGACTCTCCCCCCCTCTTGACCTCTCTGCCTTTTTCCCTTCCCCTCCCCTCCCCTCCCATCCCGTGTCCCGCCAGGTGGGCATGCTGGAGGACAGCTCCGCTTCTGACACAGACACCATCCTCGAGCGCCTGTGCCACTCGGTGCCCGGCACCCCCTGGTTCAAGCGCTACCTCCTGCGCCAAATGCTGGACCTGGACGCGCCCTTGGCCTTGGACTTGGATGATTTTGACTTCTCTTACAATGCAACAGACGAGACGGTGATGGATGCTTTTGACAGTAACCTGTCGCCGGACCTCCTGCCAGCTTTCTACATGGCTGCGGCCTCCTTCCCGCTGGCCTGCAAGGATGCCATGTCCGCGGCGATCGCCCCCGCCCTGGAGGCTGCCCGCGCCATGGATGGACCAGCTTTCCAGAATGCAACACAGCCCCGTGACGTGGGGCTGGGCGACGTAGTGGCCGCCCTGAAGGAGTGTTATTTGGGGGAAGCCGAGGAGTCAGAGGCTGAGCGGTGCCTGTATGCGCTGCCGGTGCTGGCGATGGCGGCAGATGACGGGCCGGTGGCTGTGGAGGGGGCGTTGCACGCTGCGGTGGAGGCCCTTGTGAAGGACGTGCTGCCCTGGCTGCTGGGCACGCTGCTGAACCGGGGTGAGTTGCTTGCGGGAAGTTTGGCAGGCTGGGGGGAGGCTGGGGAGAGGAGGAGGCACCGGAAGGGTACTTTAGGCTGAATGCGTCACTGCCGGACTGGCCGCCCGGCTGCCGCTGCCTGCTGGCTTGCATGGTGCTGCCGCACATGCTGAAGGAGGGAGAGGAGGGGCCATCGCGGAGACTGGCTGGCCTGCGTGGCTGTGCCAGGGCTGCATCCAAGTGGGATGGCCCCCGGTGGGTGTGGTGCTGCTGCTGCTGGTGCAGCAATGCACGCCCCTGGGAACGCTTCAGCGCTGTGTGCCATGCCCGCCACACTTCCCACCCGCTGCTCTTGCCCTGCCCGCCTTGACCCCGCCCCACCGTGCCCCCACCGTCCCCCTTGCAGACATGTGTCAAACCCGCTCTGGCTCGAATGCGCAGAAGCAGCTGTGTGCTCAGCGCAGCCAGGCAGCGCTCTCCCTTGTGCCCTCCCTCCTCACAAACGCCGCCCGTGTCAGCTCCCATCAGTATGCGGCAGTGCTGACATACCTGCAAGGTGCGAGCAGCGCCCAGTGCCCGCTGCCCTCCTCCTACCCCGCTGCCGCCTCGCTGGCGTGGCACTCGCTGCATGTGGCGCAGGCGCGCTGCGACTCACCTGTCGCCCCCCCCGGCCCTGCCTCGCCCGACTTTGACTGATCGCTACCCTCGCCCACACCCTGCAGAAAACTGGGACACCCTGACGGAGGCCAAGATGGTGCTGTGCACGACAATCGAGTTGCTGCCCCCACCAGCCACTGCAGACACCAGTGACCAGCTCACGGCTCTCCTCACCGACCTGATGAGTAAAGGTGAGCAAGGGCACACAGCACGCATAGCACGGCGTCTGGCGGTCGCCAGCATGGCAAGGCAGCAGCGCCGACACGTGCCAGGTGGCACTGCCACCGCTGTCCCACTCCCCCCGCCCAGCACGCCTGCGTTGCTGTACTGTTCTGCTGCGCCCGACGGTCGGTGCCTCCCCGCTCAGCCCCTCACCGCCCCCGCCCCCGCCCCGACCTGCTGTCGCACTGCCACGTCGCAGGCACCGCCGGGTGCCCCGCCACCACGTATGTGCGTGCGGTGGGCAAAGCCAAGCAGTTCAAGATCCTGTTGGAAAGTCAGGCGAAGGAGGTTTGCACCTATGTGTCTGGCAAGGTGGCAGGGCAGGGGCGCAGATGACCAGCGGCCAACAACCAATAAGTCCACGGGAAGCCAGCAGCGGTCCCATGGGACAGCGGCGCGCAAGCGTGCAAACGCAAATGACAAGATGAGCGGTGCTGCGCGTGCACATGGCTTGGGCACGAGCTGGCGACACCCGGCTGCCGATCCAGACCCTGGGACGCTCACTGCCTCTCCAGTTCAGCACCAACAACACACGTGAACACGTGGACAGGCCCGTGCCCCGCCTGGCCTGGCCTGTCATGTTTCGTACTATGTATATCTTGTTCACACCGTCACCCACAACCCCGCCCCCAGCCGGCCTCCTCGCGCCCGCCCACACTGCCGAGCGAGGTGAAGCGCTGGGGTGGGAGGGTGTGTTCTTGCCAGAGCGCACCCCGCTATCCCATTGTTTTGCACACTCAAAGTGTCCCCTCTCCCCTCCCTGCTCTCCAAGTGACATCTTCCTCTCTTACTTCCACACGTGTCTCTTCCCTCTCACTTCAAACACACACAAGAGCCCTGCCCCTTGACACCTGCCATTCACATTTGAGCCACTGCGCCCGTCACCTGTCCACGCGCCAATGCTACCCGTGGGCATGCATGCATGCATGCCCTCCTTTCTCTGCCAAATCGTGAGCAGCCCGGCCATTCCACCCGCCCCACCCCCCATGGGTTCCCACTGTGCCCATTCAAACCACCCACCCACACACACACCGTGTGTGTGCCCACTGCCCACTGTGCCCATTCTGGGCTTCCCATTTGCTGCCTCTCCTCTTTGCTGTGCCTCTTCCCGCTCAGAGCCCTGTGCCTGCCTTGTCGCTTACACCAGTTCCCCTATCCTTCTCGCCTGCTCGTATGTAAGCACGTACCGTCCCAACCCCGCCACCAATGCAACCGAACCAGGCAGGCAGGGCAGGCAGGCAGGCAAGCACACGGCGGCATGCCACATCAGCATGCTGTGTGCACAGGTGTGCCACGCCACGTCAGCAGAGCATGCTATGCGCCTGCCAGCAGGGGCGGCAGCTGGTAGTAGGCGACGAGGGCCACCGTGAAAGCGGCTGCGTCATCCAGCAGCCCAGTCAGCAGGCGGGGCAGGGCCGCGGCCAGGCTGATGTGGCGAGACAGGCCCGGCAGGTAGCCGGCCAGGCGCTGCAGGAGGCCGGGGGCCTGCAAGTCCAGCTCCAACTGCAGGTTGAGAGGGGAGGAAAAGGAGGCAACTAAGTGTGGCAACTAACTGTGTGCATTGTTTGCCCAGCAAGGCGCTCAACGAGATGATGCCCTGGTGTGGGATGGGGCCTGCAGTTCCATCGCCAACTGCAGGTTGGACAGAGGCAGAGGGCGAGAGTGTGTGCACACCAAACAGTCGGGATCAAGGCTGTACATGGAATGTGCGCACACCAGGGGCAAGAGTGTGTGCTTGCTATGGAACCAGCAAGTGCAAAGGGTGCATGCTATGGAACCAGCGAATGAAAGAGGTGCCTATGGAACCAGCAAGTGAAAAAGGAAGGAAGGGGGCAAGGGGGGCATGTGGTGATTGATACAATGTTCATGAAAAAAGAAAAGAAAAACAAGTTTGGGTTCATGTTCCAGAAAATGGCCTTCGATCAAAGGAATGAAGACATTGCAGACATGGCACATGTGTTGCAATGCGCACACCATGGCGAGGGGAGGCATAATCCTCCAGACGTGCGTGCACGCGTGCAAGCGTGTGTCCTATCCCCGATAACTCCCGCCGCTCGTCAGCGACCACCGCACAGCAGCCCGCCCCACGCCACCCATCGCCAAACAAGAAGAGCAGTGTGAACTTGGGGAATCCACCGACAGGACGGCAGGCCACAGGCACCAGGCAGCTAAGAAACCATGCCTTGCCCAAACCACCAGACGGCCCAGAGCCCCGCTCACCGCGCTGTGCACCAGGCCGGGAGCTGCTCCCATGGCGGCAGCTGCTGCACCCACCAAGCTCAGGTTGAGGAGCAGCAGGCTGGCCAGGGGCGGCGTGCGATCCAGGAAGGCCAGCGCCTGCCGACCAACAGGCGTGGCTGCTGCCGCCGCCAGCCGCCGCTGCAGCGTGCCCGGCAGGCGGGCCAGGGGCGGCA
>JTEE01000301.1:120626-139252 GCA_002896455.3 Chlorella sp. ArM0029B
GGCCAGCTGGCGTCGCGCCCCCTGCACCGCTGCCCCCGCCTTCTGACCAGCAGGGGTGGCTGCTGCTGCTGACGTGGCTGCTGCCAGCTGTCCTTGCACCAGTGCCAGCTGTCCCGCCAGCAGTCCCGCAAAGCTGCTGCTGCTGGGTGCTGCCTGCCGGCCCGTGCCCTGTTCTTGGCTCTCTTCCGATCGGCCCGGGAAAGCAGGCAGCGATGCCGCCAGCCCCTCCCACCGCGCCTGCAGGTCGCCCCACAGGCCCTGGCTGCCGGCTGCCTTGGGCGGCAGGTGCCTTGCCGGCGGGGCTGGAGAGGCCCGCATGGCGGACTCGGTATTACCGCTGCTGCCTGCTGTGCCCGCTGGGCCCACAGCAGCCGCATCCCACCGACTGGCCACCAGCACGGCCAGCAGGGCGGCAAGCAGCAGGCGCAGGCGGCTGGTGCTGCGCACTGCGGCGTGCAGCGTCTCGCCGGCGCTGACGCTGCGCTGGCGCCGGCGCGCCCGCTGCATGCCGCCCTGGCTGCCCTCGTATAGCGCCCACTTGCCGTTGCTGGCGGTGCCCTTCCGCCGCTGCTGCGCCTCCCCAAGGGCTGCTGGCTGGACCGAGGGGCTCTTGCGCACGGCAGCGGACATATCAGCTGCCAGGGTGGCGGCGGAGGTGGGCTGTGCAGTACTGGCGGTGTCACGAGAAGAAGCCGCTGCAGCTGCGGCGGCAGGAGCGGCGGCGGCGGCACTGGCGGCAGCAGGAGCGGCAGCGGCAGCCGCGACCACAGGCGCTGCTGCGGGTGGCTGTGATGGCGGATCTGCCACCATCTGCTGTGAGGGGCTCGGGGCGGCCACGGGTGCTGCACAAGAGGGAGCAGGCGGCGAGCCAGTTTCAGCGTGTTGATTGTGCAGCCAAGTAAGCAGCCGGCCTCAGTCGTCGTCCCTACGCACTTGAAGATGTATCAGCCAGCGTGCCGGTGATCCGCGCCAACCGGTCGCCGCCTCTGGCTAGGACTTTGGCGCGCCGTGCCTCTGCGGCCGCCTTGCGGTCCATCTTGCTGCACTTTCAGGCTCGACGATGGGCAAGCTAGCTTTGAGCTTGGCAAAGGGGGGCGATCAGGCAGTGCTGGGTGCCGCAGCAGACCCGACGCTGGGCCGGCGCTGGGCGGAACCGCCACACAATGTGGTACTGCTTGTGTCTCACTACAGTGCCTTGTTAGACTTTGCATTCCCAACATTGCCACACGCATAACTGTAAACACCTCGCATGCAGCTAGGGGGAGCCGAGCACGCTGGCAGGCCGTAAAGATGCCTGGCTGAGTGATGCAGGCGGGCGCACACTTTGCGGCAGCTGGTGCTCCTAGACCAGTCGCTGTCTCTTAGGCAGCAGTGGCCCCAGCGCGTGGGTGATTACACAGCAGCGGCAGCAGCGGAAAAAGGGAGAGCAGCACAGAGATTGGGTATAGCAGCAAGGGGGGAGGAAGCGAGTCATGTGTGGGGGGAAGAGAGTGCGTGGCGGTGTGTGTTGGGGCCCAATTACAATTCAAAGCCCGCAAGTACAGCGCTGCATGTGCGCACCCTCTCGTGCGCCAGGTCAGCAGCCTGCCATGTCGGCAAGCCAAGTGTCAGCCCTGTCAGGCCAGCTGCTTGCTCAGCAGCATGCGCCAGGTCAGCGGGATGCCAGGTCAGCAAGAACGCTTAGTCAGCCATCTCCTCCTCCTCCACCTTGGGGGCAAGGTAGAAGCCCAGGCGGCCCACGTCTGCAAGGAAGAGGGCGGTACAGGGCGGTACAGGTCAGGGCAGGAATGACAGAGGCTGCGGATGCAGGAGGGGCGCAAGCGGCAGGCATTGCCAAGCAAATCCAGTCATTACAGTACAAGTCGAGAACCAAAGTGAGAGGTTTGTGATCGCTCACTGTCTTTCCGCGCCGCAGCCAGACTATGCCCAACCACCACCGCCTGTCCTGCTCTGCCCTGCCCATTCCTTCGTATTCCGAGTCATTCTCGCCGCAATCACAAAAACAGGGCTCTGCGCTCCCTCTCGATGCAGCAACCTGTCCTGCCCTGGCTAGTCTCTTTGTGACCCATTATAAAGCAAGTGTACGCAGGCACGCAAAATCTTAACACAACCTGTCCTCCCCTGGCTTGTGACCCATTGTTAAGCAAGTGTAAACTCTCAGGCGCTCACTCTCAATGTAGTACTCCACAACCACCGGCAGGTCCTTGCTCAGCTTCAGCACCACGTGGGGGGACAGCGGCGTGGCCTGCACGCAAGGAGGGATCACAACACACATGGGCGGAGGGGCAAAGCGGGGCAGGGGTACGGCAGGCGAGTACGGCAGGCGAGCTTGGAGCAACACTTGATGTGGGAGCCAGCGGTGCGGCTTGGGTGAAGGGTTATGGAGGCTTGAGGGTGCAAGGCAGGAAGAAGCATAGTGTCGTGTGCCCCACAAGCCGGCACCCTACCCTCACGCTCGAGGCACAGCCACCCAGGCAGCCTTGCAGGCTCCGCAACCTGCCCAGACTCCGTAGCTAGCCCAGCCTGGCCACCCTGGCACACAAGCTGGGGTGGCGCGCCATGTGCCCACCGGCCCCATTCATTCAATCATTTGCAGCGCCGCAGCAACACAAAAGTGTGCCGCAGATGCGTCATCCCAGCATCATGGACAAGCAAAACATCGGGGTGTTCTACTCTAAGAAAGAGAGGCACCCACCCACCGGGCCCACCCCCCCCACACACACACCATGCTGCAGGACTGCCGCCCCCACCCCACCCCAACACCTAACACACTGCACATTTTTCCGCCCACACAGCGCCAGCTCACCTTTGCAAATGAGTTGAGGTAGCGCAGCGCAAAGGTGAGCGCCACTGGCTCGCTGATGTCTGCGGGCAAGCACAGCACAGCAGGGAGAGCGGCCGGTGAGACGGAGTACGGCAGAGGTACTGGTGAAGGAGGTGAAGGGCCACTGCCTGAGGGGCGGTGAAACAGGGTCACTGCCTGAGGGGTTGAGGTCGGGGAAGCCACCAGGACGTTGGCAGGCAAGCACACCAGGAAGAGCGGTAGTTGGTCAGACAGCAGAGGTGGTGGTGGGAGTGGGGCAGCGGGCTGTGGCCTGCTGACTGCCTCCGCTTTGGTACTCGACATGGCATACAGCCCAGGGATGCAGGCCCGGGAGGTGGTGCAAGGAGTAGGCCCAGCAGGCGGCCCAAGGATCAGGCTCAGCAGGCGGCCCAAGGAGCAGGCCCGGCAGGCGGTGCAGGGAGCGGGCCCGGAAGGTGGTGCAAGGAGCAGGCTCGGCCGGTGGTGTGAGGAGCAAACAAGCCAGCGTTATATGCAGGCCGAGAGTGCCTAGTGCATGGTAGAGGCAGAGGCAGCCCTGAAACGGCCCGCCAAGCAGCCATGTAGGAGGGCAGCAGGCACCTCCCTCTCACCAATTTCTGTGCTCTCCTCCGGCTTGTCCACGCTCTTGTTTTGCCTGCACGGGAGGGAGGAGGGAGGGAGGAGAGGAGGGAGAGGAGGAGAGGAGGGAGTGAGGCGGGGGTGCTGAAGAGATGCTGGGGGTGCTGGCTCCCCTCCCTGCCTGCCCGTACCACATCGCCGCCTGCACACACACGCGCACGCTTGCACGCGGCCCGTTGCAGCCATCTGCCCTATGCTGCATTGCGTACAGGCAACCTCGCAATCAGCAGGCCTGCATTTATCACACATACACACACACATGCACACACACACACACACACAGTGTCCCGCGCCTTTGTCCCTCACCGGCACATGATCTGTGCGCTGCCGATGTCTCCGTTGGTGGAAAACTTGACTGCGTCCTTGGTGGCACTGATCTCCACTGCAGGGCAGGGGGGACCATGGGACCATGTAAAGACAATGTTAAACAAAAGGGGCACACTCTGCCTCCCTGCCCCACACGATTTCCCGTGTGTTTGAAAACAAGCGCCGACACAGCCCCGCCTCACCTCATTTTCCAACTCTCGCTTGCATCACGCGGTGCGCACTACCCACCCATGTTTCGATGTTTCGCTGATGCAAGGCGTAGGGAGGGGCCAGGCCACAGCCATGCCCTTTCTCTACACCAGCATCATATGTGTGCGCGTGTGTACAATGCCCACACAGCACCATCTATCTCCATTTGCATACAGTGCAGTTGCTGCACCACCCACCCGTGTCCCCAATGGACGCCAGGTCCTTGACGATGCGCTGGAACTCGGAGGAGGGCAGCTTGACGGTGGCGTCGTACTCAGCCTCGGGGATGCCCAGGTGCTCGCTGTCAATGTCCATCAGTTTCAAGTCGAACTCGGACACCCGCTCCTGGTCTGCGGGACACAACAGGTGGGGTGAGGCGGTACGAGAGGGTGGTCAGTGCACAGCAGGGGTGCACAGCAGGGGTCGCAGTTGAAGACGCGCTCCTGACCTTTGCAGGAGAAGGGGTTTGCAGGAGGAAGGGTAGAAGGAAGCATGGGTGGAACGTGAGAGGGAGGCAGTGCAGAGGGTGCAGCGTTGAGTGCGTGCGCATCAGCTTTGGCTGACACTGGGACGGCGGGCCCTGGTGTGCAGGAGGCGGCGCCGTGTGCGGTGCAGGGCAGCAGTGGAGAGAGGGGCGGCACATGGGATAGTGTGTGAGGGAGCAAAACGCAGATGAGAGAGAAGGGTGCAAGTTGAGGCAGGTGGGGCTGCAGGGCACCAAAGTTGGGCAGCGCAGCAACAACACACCTGGCCTGGCGGTGGAGCCGTTGACATTGCAAACCACACTGCGCACGCCTTCTACGACACTGTGACACGCCGCTGCCTCACCTTCACCCAGCCCTCCCACCTCCACTCACTAGGCGATTCAACCATGCACCAATCCACACTTTTACTGTGACCCTGCAACCTGCGTTGTTGTGTGCACCACCACCCAACAGACTGCAAGCCCAAACAAGCAACCAAGCAAGCCGCTCACATGAATGTGATTGTGTCCACAGTAAGTGATTGTAACAGTGTGTCATCACCCACACTGTGCCACCTTCACCCAGCCCTCCCACCTCCACTCACTTGGCGACTCGAACATGAATGTGATTGTGTCCCCGTTGTCCTCGCTCTTCATTGTGATGACGTCGTCGTTGCCCGCGCATTTCAGGATCTTGGACAGGTTGGCCAGCTTCATGCCTGCACAGAGTGTGCGGGTTAATATTTAAGAAGTGCACAGGCGGGGGCAGTGAAGGGGGGTGCACACACGGGGGGGCCTAGCATGAGGCGGGGCGGGAGGCGGGGTTGACAGGGCGGAGGAGACAGGTGGGGCTGCTGGGAGTGTACCATTCCGGGTAGGGCTGTTGCGGCAGGCTTTGAGCAGGAGCCCAAGCTGATAGGGCCAGGAGCACAGCTTAGGCAGGCGGGGGCCTCCTGCTGCAACGCACGCAAGGCGTTCCCGCCTGGCCGCCCCGCCGGCACTGCAGCAGAGTGCCGCCGCCATCCCCCCTCGTGCAGCTGTTCGCGTTACTTACCCATGCTGACATTTCTGTCGCAGCGGTAGTGCTCAAAGCCGTCTGCTCGGAGTGAAAGCGCCACCAGGCTGACATGGCTGGAGTCCATCGCCTGCAGGCTGAAGCCGCTGTTGTTGCAGTCAAAGTTGGCATCCTCAATCAGGTCCTTGATGGCCTCAACCACCTGCGGGGGCACGGAAAGTCGCGAGTGATCATTTGAACCCAGCGGTAGCTCGGTGCCGCTCGAAGGGCTGATGGCATGCGATCCCGTGCTGCGGGAGCTGACCACGAGGGGAGCCCTGTCCGGCGCTGCCACTGACCTTCTTGAGCAGCACGCCCTGCTGCAGCCGTGCCTCAAACATCTCTGCTGCTGCTGCTGCTACTAACTTTGATGTTATCAAGTGTTTGGAAGTGAGCGAGGGATCGACTGGCAGGGGCCGGGGAAGCAAAGGGCCAATTCAAGCTGCGCACAGCTGGCAGCAGAGCACAGCATGCCATGCACAGGACATGATCGCAGGGGTGGGCTGCCATGGGCATTTGCAAAGTGCCGCAGGCCACGAGCACCAAGCTGCTCGTCAGGCCTCTGTGTCAGGGTCTGGCAGGCGATGCAGCCTTGCACAGACATGAGCCTGGCAAGCCGGCTGCAGCACTGCACCACCTTTGCGCGGTCGTACAGCGCAGGTACGCCACGATCCGAGGACTTTGCGGCAGCGTTGGCGGTGCACGGGCCCATCATGCATCGCCATGCAGGCCCCTCCTTGGCCACCTGCTTCTGACCGCCTGCTTGATCCCCTCGCGCCCCCTCTGCAGCGGTGCGCCAGCGGCGCTGCCCCGGCGGGCCCGCCCGGCAGTGGCAGGCCACGCGGCCCCTGGCGGCCGCCGCCTCTTCCGCCGCTGCCGGCCCCGACGAGCTCGTCATCACCCGCCCGGATGACTGGCACCTCCACCTGCGTGACGGCGCCGGCCTGGCCTCTGTGGTGCCCCACACCGCAGCCACCTATGCCCGCGCCATCATCATGCCCAACCTGATGCCCCCCGTCACCACCGCCGCCCTCGCCCAGGCGTACAGGCAGCGTGTCGTGGACGCTGTGCCTGCCAGCCTGGCACACACCTTCACCCCCCTCATGACCTGCTACCTCACAGACAACACGCCGCCCGAGGAGGTCTACCGCGCCAAAGAGGTGCGTGGTTGACTTGAGCGTTAGGCCGTGGTGTGCCTGGGACTTGGGTGCACGCAGCAGGACTGCGTGAGGTGGGCAGAGCGCGCGGCAGGATTGCCAGTCTGTAGTGCCTGTGATGCATGTTCCTCCGGCGGCAGGCCGACCCAGGTACACCGCATCCCGCCACCGCTCGCGCCAGCTTGACCGCCTCCTGCCCTCTCATCCATGCTACCCTCGCTTCTCTCGCCCACCCCTTCTCACCCCACCCACTTCCCCTGCCTTCCCCCCACCCTCTGCAGGCAGGCGTGGTGGCCTTCAAGCTCTACCCTGCCGGCGCCACCACCAACAGCGACTCTGGAGTGACCGACTTTCGCAAGTGCCTGCCCACGCTGAAAGCCATGGCTGAGGTGAGGTTTCGGGGTGTGTGTTGTTGTAAGAGGGATGCTCTGTAAGAAAGGAGGCTGGCTGGTGTGCAGGGGTTGGGTGGTCGGCTGTCTGCTCGTTGAAGGGCAAATCAGAGCATTGCCAGGCATCTGCACTGCCAGTTGGACGCATGGCACCACCATTGCACGCTCCCGCCCCGCCTCTCTCGCTGCCCTGCCCCCCTCGTTGGCCGCCCTCACTGCCCAGCGTCTGTACAGCTCTGTGCCACCATTGCACGCACCCACCCACCCACCCACCTGCTTCTGCCTTTTGGTCACCAGGACTACCAGTTGTCTGCTCTGCACCACCCTTGCACGCCCGCATGGCATCCACCCACCCACCTGCCCCTCTTGTCGGCGATGCGCTGCTTTGCACCCTTCCATCCACCCACCTGCCCCTCTCGTTGGTCGCCAGCTGCCCAGCATCTGCACTGCATCTGTACCACCATTCCACGCACCCAGGCGCCCACCTGCTTCTGTCGTTGTTCACCGCCACTGCCCATCATCATCAATGCATTCTTCCATCCATCCACCCACCTGCCCTCTCTTGTGTCGCACCTTGCCGCCTTCCACTGCACCCTTCCACTGCACCCATCCACCCCACCTGCCCCTCTCGTTGGTCGCCAGCTGCTCCTTAGCCGGCTGAGTGCACCTCCATTGGGGGGCCACAGTAACGCTGCCGCCTGCCCAGCCTGCCGCACGTTCGTCTTGAGCGTGCAGCGCCATGCCACCCGGGTGGGAACCTTCCCGCCGCCCGGGGGGTGGGCAGGCGCAGCTACATCCCCACGCATACCTGCTCGCATACCACACCCTGCCTTGCTGCCGCAGCGCCCGCCTGCACTTATACACCCTCGTGTGCTACCAACACATGCCTGGGCACCAGCCTCCCCTCCTGCTTGCATGTGTTGTTTCCTGCCAGCCTGGCATGCCATGGCACCCCCCTCTGCCTCCCGTTTCCAGGCGTGCAATAATCTCTCCCAAGGGCGGCTCTTCCCTCTCGATAACACCCCTCACCGTGCTGTCAGCCCTCGCCTCCCTGCCCCAATCCGGGTTGCTTTTGCTGGTGCACTGCGAGGCTCCCTCCTCCTCTTCCCTCTGAAACCCTCACCGTGCTTTCATGCCCTCTTCTCATTGCCCCTGCCCAGGCCGGCCTGCTGCTGCTGGTGCACGGGGAGGTGACTGACCCAGAGGTCGACTTTTTCGACCGTGAGAAGGTGTTCATTGAGACCAAGCTGAAGCCGCTGCTGGACACGGTGAGCGCTGAGCTGGCGGGATGTATGCTGCGCTGAGCTGGCGGGATGTGGCTGAGCTGGCGGGATGTATGCTGCGCTGAGCTGGCAGTTGACAGCATGCTGGGCAACAGCGAGCTGATCCGGCCGTGCACAGCGTGCAGCACGGGCAAATCCCACTGCAAAATCAGTAGTCCGGTAGTGCACAGGCGTTTGTGAACCTGCCTCCCGACAAAGGCTGGGCCTCCACCCCTGCTGCTCACCCTTCCCACGGCCGCTCTCCTCCCCTCCCACACCACTCACTTATTCTGTTCTTCCTTGCTTCCCATTGCCCCCCTCTCTAGGTGCCCGAGCTCCGCGTGGTGATGGAGCACATCACCACGGCAGACGCGGCCCAGTTTGTGGCCTCCACCCCCGCCAACGTGGCCGCCTCGGTCACCCCCCAGCACATGCTGATGAACCGCAACGCGCTGTTTGTGGGCGGCCTGCGCCCCCACGTCTTCTGCCTGCCCATTTTGAAGCGGGAGGAGCACCGGCAGGCGGTGGCGGCGGCGGCAACCAGCGGCGACCCCAAATTCTTCCTGGGGACTGACTCTGGTGAGCCTCGTGTCCGTCTGGCGGTAGGATTTTGGGATTTTAGGGTTTAGGTCTTGGAGACAGACTCGGGTGAGCCTGAAAGGGTGGGCGGGCAAGCGGTGGGGCTTTGCAGAACTTTGCCGACCGGACTTTGTTGGGTTGACAGGGCGGGTGCGTGCGGCTGTGCAGGACTCTGCTGCAAGTCAGACTGATGCTGGTGACCCGGGACTTTGTGCTGCCATGCGGCTGCTGCAACACAAACTGCAACGCCGGCCGCGTTCCTGTTCCGCCGCCTGCCGCCGCCGCGTGTGCAGCACCCTCCCCTCTGCACCCTTTTCCATTCACTCTCTCACACACACCACCACCGCCACCACCCTCGCTCCGCCCCTTTGCAGCCCCCCATCCGCGCCACGCCAAGGAGTCTGCTTGCGGCTGCGCCGGCCTCTTCAGTGCCCCCGTGGCCCTGGCCCTCTACGCCCACGCTTTTGAGCAGGCGGGGGCGCTGCAGCACCTGGAAGCCTTCGCCTCACTCAACGGACCCGACTTTTACGGCCTGCCACGCAACACAGGTGCGTGCGGGGGGTGGTTGTGTGGGGGTGTATGCGGGGGCATAGGGCAAGACCAGTGGCCATGGGGCAGTGGCTGGGGCGGCGTCCAGAGCGGGGGGTGGGCACAATGCATGATTTGAAGGGGCTGCAGGGACAAGCCTTTTCCAGTTCCAGCCCTTTCCCTTATGGCTGGCTGGCTCAGGCTCACTAGAGGATACCGCCTTGCCTTGCCTGCCCTGCCTGCCCATCTCCCAGGGTTGTGCATCCCCTCCTCTCACCCCGCCTGCGCCTCTGCCTCCACTGACCCGCAGACAAGGTCACCCTGCGGCGGCAGCCCTGGACTGTCCCCGCCAGCTACGAGTTTGGGGACAGCGAGGTGGTGCCGATGTGGGCGGGACAGGAGTGCCCCTGGACGGTACTGCCCTGATCTAAGTTGCTGCCCAGGACTGAATGCCCCTGACTCGCAAGAGGCTGCCCAGTCTGCCTCAACACCCAGGCTGTGGAGAACACTCTTGGCAGAACACTCTCCTGGCGGGGCCCCACCCCACTTTTTTAGTTCACCCTATTGACCCCACGCCCCACGACGCATCTTTTCACTGCGCCTGCACCTGCCCCCTTGTGTACTCGATTTTGACCTCTGTTTCCGCATGCCGCCCACCCTGGGCTCATCCTCTTTACCTATTGTCCCTGCATGTTTGCTCTTGTCAACCTTCTCCTCTTCTGTCTGCTTGTCCCCGCACTGCTGCTACCTCCCCTGAGCGCTCCGCTCCCTGCTGCCTACTACCCATTTCATTCTGACATTACAAGCATACAATCCACCATGCACTGGGCATAATGCAAAACACGATGCAACCAAACGACTAAGGTACAAGGCACAAAACGGCAAGGCATGGGGTGGGAAACAGGTGGATACACTACAGTTGGTATGGCATAACAAAGCACAGTGATGCTGCGCGCCAAGCAGCAGAAACCTCCCGGCCGCATCAACCCCTGCCACACACTTTGAGGGACCAAGCAGCTGCAGGCACTGGCACAAGTCGGTTCACTGGCGCCCCTGCTGGAGGGCTGTGGGGCCCACTTCAGGTTCAGGGTGTGTCCTCACCATAAAAGTGCAAACCCTATGCCTCGTCACAAAAATCACATCTTTGAGGAGCCAGCGCCCACGTCCGCCCCGGCGGCAGCGGGGCCTCCTGCTTCTGCCACCGCCGACGCAGCTGTCGTGCGCCTGCCTGCCCCAGCCGCGTGGCTCTTGATCCAACCCACCATCTGGTCCACCAGCCCGTCTACAACACCGGGGCTCATCAGCACCTGCGGGGATGGTGGTGGGAAAGGTGGGTGGGGGCCGAGCAGATGGGCAGCAGGTCAAATGTGAACAAACAGTCTGGGGATCAGGTCTGCCCCACTCAATGATCAAACGACCCACAAGCGCACAACAGCGGCGCTCATGAGACGCTGAGCAGCCAGCCAGGCAGGTGAGAAGCTGGCAGGTCAGAGGGCGAGATTCACAGGATGGGCGGAGAGCCGTAGGGTGCACGCAAACAACACCAAGGGGCCAGCCAAGCACGCAACCGCCGCGCGCTCTGCCTCTCTATCAAGAAGGCCACCACCGTGCATGGTGTCACGCATGAGGAACACAGAAGAAGCGGAAGAGGAGGAAGAGGAAGACGAATACGCCCCCTCATAGGCGTGGGTTGAGGAAACCAGCGGAGGGATGGGTCCCTTACCCCTCCGCTAGCTACCGGGCATGAGAAACACATACAGAACAGAGTCCCCCCTAGTACCACCACCTCGCCCCACCTCTTGGAACCCTCCCTCCATCAGATTTGGCGTGCAACCCCAGCAATCAGTCAGTCATCCCAACACACCGCGCGTTCCCTACGAAGACACACACACACACCGGGCTCCCCCCATAACCCTCCCACAACCCTCCCTCCCATAACCCTGCCCCCACCCCACCTCGTGGAACCCTCCCTGCACCAGGTTCAGGGTCTTGTCGGCGCTGCTGGCGGCCTCCACAAACGCCTTGCTGGCAGGGGCGGAGGTGCACCTGAATGGGAAAGAGGGCAGGGCGGGGCGGGGCAGCGGAGGGGATAGGGCTGAGTTGTGCAGCGGTTTACAAACGCCTTGCGGGCGGGGGCGGAGGTGCACCTGAAGGGCACAGCAGAGGAGGCAGTGCTAAGTTGTGAGGTGTTGGACCAAGAAGAGCTGCAAGGGGCCGCGACACACGCCTTGCTGGCCGGGGGGCGGAGGTGCACCCGAATGGCACAGCGGGGGCAGGGCGGGGCAGCGGAGGGGATAGAGTTGAGTTGTGCGGCAGATTACAAACGGAGCTGCAAGGAGCCTCCAAAAGCCTTGCTGGCGGGGGCGGAGGTGCACTTGGTGAAGGGCAAGGGGGGCAGCGGAGGACATAGGGCGGAGGTGTCAGTTTATCAACCAGTCAATAACATTTCAAGAGCAGGGGGAGCCAGCAAAGGTCTCATGGGACAGGGTGGGGGGTAAGGGTATCGGAATGTAGTTTGTAGCAGAGAAAAAGGAAGCTTGATGACATTGGAGCTGCAAGAGGCCGCCACACACGCCTTGCAGGCGGGGCAGAGGTGCACCTAAATGGCGCAGGGGAGCAAGACAGCAAAGTCCCCCTGCCTCCCTCCCTTCCTCCCCGCTCACTCGTCTGTGTCTCTGTCTGAAGGCAAGCGCACACGATCGCACACGATCAAGGGCAGGATGAAGGCTAAGGCCAAGAGAGCAAACACAAGCACAGACGAGAAAGCAACCCTCGTCCCCCTCCCTCCCTTCTCCCCCTCACTTGTCGGTGGTCCCATGGTGCACAATGTTGCTCCCCTGGCAGAAAGGCAGTGGTCCCATGCTGCACAATGTTGCTCCCTTGGCAGTGGTTGTGAGCATGCTCTTCGCCCCCGACCTCATGCTGCGCGTGTATGGTCATTCACGCGCAGCGTGAAGTCGGGGAGAAAGAGCATTAGCACAACCACTGCCAAGAGAGCAAGCCTCAAGGCCCCCCTCCCTCCCTTCCTCCCTCCCTCGCTTGCCCCTCACTTGTCTGTGTCCCCGTGGTGCACATACACGGGCAGCGTGAAGTCTCCCCAACGCTTGCGCAGCCAGCCCATGGCCTTAATGATTTCGTTGCCTGTGCGGATGGGCAGGTTGCCCACTGCGGGGGAGGGAGGCGGGAGGCGGGAGGCGGGGGGAGGTTGACATGTCAGGCAGTGAAACTGGCTTGTGGAAAATTGCCACCAAAATATGAAGCAGCGAGTGTGGGGGTGGCTCGCTTGCAGATGTGATGGGGTTGAGTGCGGGGAGGGATGTGGGAGGTGGGGGGAGGGCGACATGTCAGGGAGCGAAACTGGCTTGTGGAAAAGTGCCGCTGAAATGTGAAGTAGCGAGCCAGTGTCCTGCCTGCGCGCTTCTTGCCTCTCCTGGCAGCCTGCCCCCCCACACTGAACCTCATCACACATTCAAACTTGTTGAAAAGTGACGCTGATATGTGTAGCAGCGAGTGTGGGTGTAGGTGCTTGCATGTGTGATGAGGATGAGTGTGGGGGAGCAGGCTGCCGGGAAAGAAGTGTGCAGGCAGGACAATGGATCGCTGCCTCATTTTGTGACACCCCCCTTCCCCCTCCCAGGCCTTCACGCTTGCAATGGTCACCCCTCCCGCCCCCACCTGGTTTGCTCCCAAACCTAAACGCACGGATCACCCCTCCCAACCCCTGCCCGCCCCGCCCCACCGCACCCGTGTTGAGCGGGTCGGAGCAGTACTGCTCAACAAGCTTGGGATCTGCGGTCAAAAAGAAGAAGGGGCATTGCCATTCAAATGGACTGGCAGGCTAGTTTAAGTGAGCCTGCAAATATGATTAATGATCCGTCCTACTCGTGAAGAGGGACGCCCGCCTGCCCGCGAAACACTCTGGCGCACATGCCACACTGGCGCATGTGCCGCTCTGGCGCACATGCCGCTCTGGCCCAGATCTATGGGCGGGCTGGCATCTCGGCCGCCCACCTGGGTTCATGTCTTTGGGTTTGACGGCGGGCACGATGCGAGCCTTGGGGATGATGACGGCCAGCAGCCCACCCAGGGCGGCCTGGATCCTGCACCGGGCCAAGAGAGCATGTGACCAGCTGCACAAGAGTGTCCCCAAAGCGGGCCATGGTCGAGGAGGATGCTGGTAGAAGGGGCCAGGGCTGGGTGGCAGTTAGGCACAGCACGGCACAGCAAGGCACAGCACAGCACAGCACAGCACAGCACAGCACAGCACAGCACAGCACAACACAGCACAGCACAGCACAGCACAAGCCAACCTCACCCCCTTTAGCACCAGGGTCATGGCACCTGCCAGGCCAAACCAGCACAGCACACTCCTCACCCACCCCAACAACACCACTGGAACCGACGACTTAAAACGGCAACCTAAGCAAGCACATTGTTGGCACAAGAGCGGACCCAGATTGTTTTGTGCCTTTCTGAACTCACTTGAGCACGAGGGTTCATCTCCCTGAATCATCCAGGGCCCGGGAGCACAGCTCCGTACCCACCACACTGACTGTGTAACAAGCACACAAGCCTGCACCTGTGTCTTGAACTCACTTGAGCACCAGGTTAATCCCAATTGAGAGGCCAAACCACCACATCTCATTCCTCGATGGCATCCAATCCCCACCAACTCACGAGCGCACGACTGAACAAGCGAGCAATCCAAGCCTGCACCCTTCACTGTTACTAATCCCCCTCACGGACTCACTTGAGCACCAGGTTCATCTCCACGACCAGGGCTGGCAAGCAGCATCATGCCCGCCCTACTAACTGTGGATCAAGCCAAGCCTGCACCCTTCACTTTTACGAAACTCCCTCACTGAACTCACTTCAGCACCAGGTTCATCTCCACATCGTGGAGATGCATCCAGGGCTGGCGAGCAGCATCATGCCCACCCCACTACCTGTGGATCAAGACGAGAAAGCACACAAACACAAGCCTGCACCTGTGTCTTGAACTCACTTGAGCACCAGGTTCATCTCCACATCCAGGGCCGGCGAGCACAGCATCATGCCCGCCCAGCGCCCCTGGTCGCGGTGGCAGGCCAGGGCCGCCACCAGTCCCCCCAGCGAGTGGCCGGCGATGAACATGGGGGGGGAGGCGCCGGGGTAGCGGGCGCGCACGTCGGCGGCGGCAAAGTCGCAGAGGGACAAATATTCGTCCACCTGGGGAGGGCGGGGGAGTTGGGAGAAGTCAGCAGGCCAAAACTTGTGTACCTAGGGAGGGGTCGGGAGGGTGAGGAAGTTGAAAGAGGTCAGCAGGGAAGAACTCGTCCACCTAGGGAGGTTGGGAGGAGAAGGCATGCGTGTGAACACCAACCAGGAAGACAGAAGAGAAGTGATTCCGGGCCATGGCGCGGCAAGGGAATGGGCAGAGTTGCAGAGGGACAAAAACTCGGCCACTTGGGCAGGTTTTAGGGGGGGGGGGGGGGGTTGGGGAGGCACACTACAGCCGTGACCCCAGAGCTGAAACGGAGCACCATCAGCGCCATCACCCACCATCTCCAACCAATCCATGCACGCCACTTTGACTCGGGCACTATAAGTGACACACAAACATCCTGTGGGATGCAGGCACTCGTGTACCTGCACCCATGCACCCTGGGCACCAGCCCGGACACCGAGCGGCACAGCACAGCACAGCACAGCAGCACAGCACAGCAGCAGCACAGCACAGCAGCAGCAGCAGCACCCACTATCTCCTGGTAGGGATCCCTCCATGCCGTGCTGATCCAGGCACTCATAAACTCACCCTCAACATGCTCCCTCAACACCAGCCCTGGCACGTGATGCTAGCACCACCACCCACGTTAACGGCTAACCACTCACCATCTCCTGGTAGGACTCAATGTACACCCGCTCCCCCTCGCTCTTGCCGTGCCCCACGCAGTCCCCGCTGTACACCGCAATGCCCTGCCGGGCCAGGCTCTCAAACACTGCAGCAGGGCGGGCAGGCAGTGAGGGGAGACTCTCAAAACACTGCAGCAGGGCGGGCAGGCAGTGATGGGAGGCTCCCAAAACACTGCAGCAGGGCGGGCAGGCAGTGAGGGGTTGCTCTCAAAACACTGCAGCAGGGCGGGCAGGCAGTGAGGGGAGGCTCTCAAAACACTGCAGCAGGGCGGGCAGGCGGTGAGGGGAGGCTCTCAAAACACTGGAGCAGGGTGGGCAGGCATTGAGGGGAGGCTCTCAAACACTGCAGCAGGGTGGGCAGGCAGTGAGGGGAGGCTCTCAAAACACTGCAGCAGGGTGGGCAGGCGGTGAGGGGAGGGCGGCGATTGGGGTGACGACGACAGGTGGGCCAGCGCATCTGTTGAGACGTACACGGTGCAACAGGAAGGAAGGAAGGAAGGAAGGAAGGAAGGAAGGAAGCGGAAGAGCACGGCAGAGGCATGAGTAGGACGGGCAGCAGGAAGTGGGATTCGGGGCAGCGGGCACGGTGCCACCACCCCAGTGCTCGCCTCATCGGCTGCCCCAGCACGAGCTCCCTGAGGCTGCAGCGTTGCAGCGCTATGTGAACAAAAATGTACTGCCCGTGCACTGTTCCTGTACCGCCCCCCCGTATGTGCTGGCACCAGACCACCTGGTGATCAGCTCAGCTCACCACTGTTGTACCCACTCTGCACCCCGGCGGTACGCTCAAGAGCACTTGTACTGCCCTGCCACCCTCAGGCCTCCTCCCCAGGTGCGCAGGCCACCTGTACAGCTTTTGCCCACCTTTCTCGTACCGCCCCACGTGCTCGCCCACGCCGTGGTGCCAGCACAGCACAGCCACCGGCGGGTCGTCAGGCAGCACTGTCACTGTGAACAGCTTGTGCCCCTTCTTGGCAGACCGCTCGCTCTCAATCACCTGCACCATACTTCCTGGTGCTGCTGCTGGTGCTGCTGCTGGGCGCTGGGGCTTGGCTGCCGCTGGGCGGGGCTGCCGGCAAGGTTCTGTGGCGGCAGAGGAGCGGGCGGGGTGAGTGGCGGCAGCGGCTTGTAGGCAGGCACACAGCTGTGGCGAGCGGCAGGGCTGCGCTTGAAGCGGTCTCGGGGACGGCTGGGGGGCTAAGGCGAACCTAGCAGCGGCAACCCAACCCACCAGCGGAGCGTGCGAATCTGGGCAGGCGCGGAAGTGATGTCGGGACGCCTTGTTGCGCGATCACATGCATGTGATGATCTCAAGGAGTGCTTGCAACGGAAGCCGGGCGCTCAGAACCCTCCATCTCGACCACCACGTGGCAGCGGTGCTGCGGAAGGGGCCTTGCCTGATCGCAGATTTGGCATTGGATCAATCCCATCGGCAGTTTCCATTGAAAGCCAGTGCCTTGGCAGCCCTCACTGAACAGCTTTTCGTGCAACCCAGCACTCCGCGCTTGCGTAGCTTGCCGGGGGGGCTATGCGGTAGCCGTTACGGGCGCATCGAACCAGCCGCAACATGCAAGGCCTGGCTGCGCTTCTTCGCCGAGGGGTGCACCCGCAACAGGTCACCGCATGCAGCCGGGCTGCTGGGGCTCCCTGGCAGTGGGAGGCGCTGCGTCAGAGTTTGGGGACTGTAGCGGGTGCCGATGCCGCGTCTAGGGAGCAGCGAGGAGCAGCACCGGCGGCGGCAGCGGCAGCGCGTGGCGCCGCCACTGCCGCCAGCGCGCCGCCACGGCGGCAGCAGCACCTCTGGCAGGCAGACGTCCCAGCAGAGGCACGCGCAGCAGCGCTGGCAATGCAGCAGCAGATGCAGGATGCGCTGGCCCGGCGCGAGTTTGGTGAAGTGCTGCGCCTGCTGCACGAGAGCGAGGGGCTCACCGGCGGCCCCCCCAGCAGCAGCAGCGGCCCTGGAGGGGGTGCCCCCTCAGCACCTGCCCCCGCAGCCGCATGGCACCCTTACGACCGAGCAGCCCTTTACGACTGTGCGCTGCGGGCGTGTGCAGCACGGGGAGACCCAGATGAGGCCCGCCGCCTCGTCTCCCGCATGTGGAAGCAGCAGGTGAATGTCAAGCAGGGTTGCCTGAGGGGGTGGTGGTGGCGTGGTGGTGTGTACTGTGGCATGCTGTGTTCGGCTATGGGCAATGTTGCTGGGCAGGCACTGAAAGTGTGGGCTGACCCGATAATCGCATGCTCATGCCTCCATTCAGACCAAGTCATGCCATCCCATGCACTCAACAGCGGGCAGGGGTCGCCGCAAACAAGTTGCCATGCACAGCTTGCATCTGAATGGCGCCTCCCTCAACCCCTGCAGGTGCCTGTGGGCATTGTGGCAGCCACAGCGCTGATCAAGGCCCTGTGCGATGTGGGGCGGCGGGCAGAGGCGCTGGAGCATCTGGGCGGTGTGCCCACCAAGCGGCAGCGCACCCCCATGTACACCGCCCTCCTGCGCTCGTGCAACGACGCAGGCGCGTGGTGTGTGTGTGTGTGTGTGTGTGCTCAGCGCAGATTTGGGTGCTGCTGGAAGCCACAGGGTGGCCTTGCTTTCACCTGTGGCAAAGCTGCACAGCGGGCCAGACCACACGTCTCCTGATGTCTTGCAGCTCCCTTCTTCCTGCATGTGTGCGCTCCACAACCCGGCCCACACGCGGCCAAGAGTCAGGGGTGTGAGAGGAGAGATCAGAAGGCGAAAGCGCAAGCCTCCCGTGTCCTGCTGCTGCACAACAGTGCACCTGGGCCTCACAACGTCATAACCTCCGGTACTGTGCATCCCCTGGCTGCGTGCAGGGGAGCTGCGGGTGGCCCGCGACTGCTGGGCGCAGTTCCAGCGTCGGCAGCAGCAGCCCGAGGGACGGCAGCTGCATCCAGACGCTTGGCTACTGGCAGAGGTGATCAAAATGCACGGCTCAGCGGGTGACGTGGCGGCGGCAGAGGCGGCCTGGGGGCAGGGCGGCGGCGGCGCATCCCAGGCACCAGCTGCTTCACCAGCAGCAGCAGGAGCAGCAGCAGCAGCAGCGGGGGAGGGGCCGGCGGCGGGGGTGGAGCAAGCCTGTTTGCATGCCGCATGGGTGGCTGCGCTGGCGCGGGCGGGGCAGCTGCAGGCATCTGTGACGGAGCTAGAAGCACTGTTGGATCGCTTCTCTGATGTGCTGCCTGTGGAGGTCATTGTGCCTCAACACGAGGATGACGTCAGCATTATCAGCAGCAGCGGCGGCGGCGGCGGCAGCGGCGGCGGCGGCAGCGGTGTCACTACCACACCGTCGCTCAGCGGCACGCAACAGCAGCGGCAGTGGGTG
>JTEE01000301.1:139317-178658 GCA_002896455.3 Chlorella sp. ArM0029B
CGGCACGTGCCTCTACCGTCAAGTTCCTGCAAGAGGCTCGGAACGCCGTGCTGGCAGAAGCGCAGGCGAGGGGGGACGATGAGCAGGCCAGCCACGTGGCGGCGCTGGCGACCATGCGCGGCCTGCCGCCGGATGTGGGCACCTACAACAGCCTGCTGCGCGCTGCGTTGGCGCACGACGATGGGGTGCAGGCGGTGCTGGTGAGTGGGTGTGGGAGCGGTGGGAAGAAGTGAGGAAGTCAGGGGGGAAGGGTGGGAAGGAGAGAAAGAGGGGAAAGGAGAATTGTGGCATTCGGGCAGGAAGCAAGTGGGGGAGGAGTGGGAAGGAGGGAGGGGAGGGAAGGTTGGGGGGCAGACTAGAGGAGACGTCATGTGCGTGTGTGCTGGCTGCCGCCTGGTCCTGCTGCTGCCGCAAGTGCCTGCTGCTGCATGGAGCCCGCATGGTCGAGGGCTTTCCAGGAGCTGCCCTGCTCAAGCCTGCCTGCTGAGCCCTCGAGGGATGCCTGGCTAGTGTTGTGTGGGGCCCTCACGCTGTGCTAGTTCTCTATCTTTCTTTCACAGTGCCACAGCGGCACAAGAGTGCGCTACAGTTGCGCCGCTGAGCAGCTCCGAGCGGCAGCAGATGCCGGACCGCATGCCCCTCATGCCGTGTTGTTGCCGCTGTGCCCTCAACTCTGCAGGACGGGGTGCGGGAGATGCGGGCGCTAGGCATCCGGCCCGACTGGCAGACATACCTGCTGGTTCTAAAAGCCTGCGCGGGTGAGCTTGTGGTGCCAGCAAAGGGTAGCCTGAGCCTGTTCTGGACAATGATAGATATCACTTTCAAGGCAGGGAGGAGCACAGCGGAGGCTCGTCATTGAGTATCGAGGCAGGGAGGGCGCACTCACATGGGTCACACACTCTTCCCCACAAGTGGCGCACGCTTCTGATGGGTGGCGCACTCGCCTCTTCTCAGAATCTCTTCGGCCTGCTGCTCCTTCCTGCTGCTTGGTTCTGTCCTTGTGCACCCTGCTCTGGCCCAGCCCTGCAGCCCACAATGCCACGACTCTCACACACACACTTCCCTGCCCTGCCCTGCCCTGCCCTGATGCTCGCGGCCTGCAGGCGAGCGCGACGCGGAGGCGGGGCAGGCGGCGTTTGACGGCATGGCAACCGACGGCGTGGCGCCTGGGCGGCTGCACTACAATGCGCTGCTGAACGTCTACGCCAGCGCTGGCGATCTCGAGGTGAGGGCGGGGACACCACATGTATTACGGCTGCACAGGCATTCAGCGGTGATGACGTTGTCACCGACGCAGCAGCTGCTGGCCGTGTGCTTGCATGGTCACCCAATTCCCTGGGGGGGAACAAGCACTAGTCTGCTGTTTGTGCAGCAGTAGTTGGCTGGCTGGGTGCTGCTGCAGGCACAGGGCGGGCCCGAGGTGGGAGCAGGGGCGTTGTCATGCCGTCACCACACAGCAGCCACTGGCTATGTGCTTCTCCGGTCACCCAATTCCCTGAGGGGGCAAAACAAGCAGCATTCCTCTGTCTTTGCAGCAGCGGCTGGCTGGGTGCTGCCGCAGGCGCAGGTGCAAGTGCCGAGTGCCCCTTGAGCTTCCACTGCCTCTGCTACTTGGCCTGCCTTCTGTTGTGTGTGACCCGCTGCAGTGCTTGGTGAGCATGGCTCCTACTTACACACCACTCACATGCACACGTCCTGGGCCCTCCTCCTCCCGACCCCTCCTGTCCCCCCGTCCTTGGCACCTGAGCAGGGCATTGATGCCGCCTACCAGCGCATGCAAGCAGCGGGCTTCTCGCCTGACTCTCGCACCTTCAAGGTCCTTTTGGAGTCCGTCCGGCAGTGGGCGTCGCTTGAGAGTGAGTGTGATGCAGGCGATTACAGTGCAGTGGGAGGCGCTGGGGAGCGGGTGCAGCCTGTTGAGTGCGACAAGCCTGGTCCGGCAATCCATATCCTGCGTGCATGCCGAGCTTGTTGGATGGATTGGCAGCGCCACCGTTGACCTGGCATGAACAGCTGGGCTGCTTGCTCCGCAGATGTGTGCCCGACTGCGTGTCCACCCACGTGCCCGCTGCGTGCGCTGTGCAACCCTCCACTGCCTGCCCTCCACTGCCTGCAGCCCAGGGGCGTGCTGCCGATGTTGAGAAGCACCAGGCGGTGCGTCAGGAGCGTGTGCACCAGCGGCAGTCCACCGCTGCCCTGCTGTCACGCTGGGCTGCTGACCTGGACGCCAGCCAGCCCAGCGCGCTCACTCCAGACATCTTCACCTCCCTGCTGCACGCCTACAGCCAGTGCGGGCAGGTGTATCACGTGCTGCTGCTGATGCGGGACGCGTTTGGGGTGCGCCTGCCGCCCTCCACCGCCGCCGTGCTGGGGCGGAGCGGCGGGGCAGACGGCGCGGCAGCGGCGGCGGCGGCGCAGGCAGCAGCGGCGGAGCAGCACAGCCGGGAAATCGAGGCACTGGAGGCAGCCTTGGCAAGCAGCAGCGGCAGCGGCGGTGGCGATGGCAGCAGCAGCAGCAGCAGCGGCGCCGTCGGGACCCCCTCTTTGGCGGCAGCTGACGCAGCGCCAGCAGCGGCAGTGCCTCCGCCGCCGCCGTCGCTGCCTGCCCGTCCGGCGCCTCGTGTGCTGCGCAGCCCGCTCAGCGCTCGCACCCTGGAGCGTGCGCGGTTGCAGCCCAGCCTGCGGATTTACAATGCAGCCATTGCTGCCTGCACGCGAGTGGGGCACGAACACCTGGCGGACGCTGTGGCCCTGCTGCGCAGCATGCTGGTACGTGGCGTGCGTGCTGTGGTGTGTTGGTGCTGTGCTGTGCGGACGCTGTGGCCCTGCTGCGCAGCATGCTGGTGCGTGGCAGCGTGCCGTGCTGCGCTGTGCTGTGCCGTGCTTGTGCCGTGCTGTGGCATGCTTTGCTTTGTGGACGCCGTGGCTCGGCTGCGCGGCATGCTGGTGCCCGTGATGGTGCGTGCTGTGCTGTCTGTGCTGGTGCCGCACAGCTGCATGCCGGGAGCGTACCACGGCTGCTCCAGGGTGTAGTTTGATGAAGGCTTGTGTTGGATGTTGTGATGCGCCATCCCAATGTTTGTCCCACCCTCTCAAGAAGCTGCCTGTCACAGTCGTGAGCGCCGCCTCTGCACCCACTGCCTGACACCACCCCTCCCACCCACTGCCCCTGGACACCATATGCATGGACACACAGTGCTGTGCCCACCCGCCTGCCTCCCCTGCCTGCTCCCCCCGCCCCTTCCGCAGCCCACGGGCCTGTCCCCAGACGTCCACACCTACACCTCCCTCATCGCCGGCTGCGCCTACGGCCGGCAGGCGGCGCTGGCTCGCGAGCTCCTGCGACAGATGGGGCAGCGTGGCATTGAGCCCACAGCTTGGACCTACAACGCCCTGCTCAATGTTGAGTGCTGGACGTATGGGGTGGATGCTGGGGTGGCCCTGCTGCGCACGCTGGCGGGGCAGGGCATGGCGCCGGACCGTGCGACCTGGAACACGCTGCTGGCATGTGAGGACTTGGGTGGGCTGAGGGGACTGAGGGGACTGAGGGGGATTGCAGTGTGGGCCTTGGGCGGGGTAACAACGAGGTGTGCGCCTGGGGCGGGGCGGTTGAAGGGTCTGGAGGGGTGCCTGGGGCGGGCCAACTTGGCGAGTGATGGGTACGGATGGGGCGAAGGCTATGCCCCTATCGGGAGCAAGAGAATGGGGCTGCGGCAGGTTCCAAGCGGAGAGCCCCAGCCTTTCAGGATGGAGGCTTATTTCAGGGTCCCCTGCCTCCATGCTTCGCCTGCTGGGGCCCCATAGTCACTACCCGCAAGCAGTACCGCTGCCCTCCTCCTCTTTTTGTCCCCGGCCCACCACACCACTGCATGTGCCCCGCCCCCTGCTGCAGCTGCCCGGCTGTTCAAGCGGGCCGACGTGATTGCAATGGCCCAAGGGGAGCTTCAAAGCGAGCAGGAACGGGAAGAGGCGGCGGCCGAGGCGGCAGCAGCGGCGGCGCAGGAGGCGGCGGCAGCGGCGGCGGCGGCAGGCAAGCCTGCGCCTGGCGACCACGCCTGGCACGGCTATTACGAGCGGCAGCAGGAGGACGAGGATGAGTGGTAGCTTGCCCCTTGCTTCTGGCTTGGGCCGTCTCTTCTGGCCTGGGCCGGTTCAACCGACTCCATGTGGCGTGCCGGCGGCAGGAGCCAGGGCATACGCGCCTTGCAGCTGCTTCCCTGCGCCCTGTGTAACGCAACAGGAGAGTTTGGCATGATGTTGAACATGCTGGGTGCGTGCCAGGACTTGTGAACGTCTTTCTCGCTAGGTTTGAACAGGGGCTGGACCGTGCTTGAAGCAGTACAACTACCGGCGCGGCTGTACACTCCTCCTCCGTTACGTACGTTCAGCCTGCTGTTTTGGTGCTTAATTCCAGGCGCGAACATCACTTACAATTCATTTCAGCTTTACAGAAGACTTGGCGGGCGGAAGGATTAAAAGGAAGCAATTGGCGGGCCGCCGGATTGACCGGCTCGACGTGTGGAAGGTGCCAGCGGCTCTCTCGATAGATCGGAAGCCGTGCATTAGACATGGCGGAGGCAGGCGGTGAACCGGAGGGGCCGGCGTGCCGCATCTGTCTTGGCGGGCAGGCGCCACAGGGGCTGGTGGACGCACTGTGGCGCCCTGTGCCTGCCAGGGCACCGTGGCCCACGTGCACCTCAGGTGAGCGACTAGTGTGAGGCATTGTTTGAAAGCCGATGTGCTTTGTGCATAGGGAACCTCTTTTGGCATTGGCCACGCACTGCACATAGGGCGCCTTTTGTCGGGGAGATATGCAGTCCCCGCAGTCCCCGCAGTCCCTGCCTGCCTGACTGACACGGCTTGTATCAACGCTGGCCCAACCACCTGCAGCTGCCTCCACACGTGGAGTATGCAGAGGTTTCGATCCTTCCAGGACCCCAGCGCCTGCGAGATATGCAGGCAGCCCTACCGCGTGCCAGCAAATGCCTGGCAGGCAGCAGAGGCAGCCGGAGTGGTGGACTCGACTGAGCGGCGGCTGCTGGAGTGGGTGACGAGGGGCGTACGTGTGCTCCGAGCTGTGCTGCTCGGCGGCAAGTGGGTGTGCGCAGCCGTGGCCGCCCAGGCGTGGGTTGCTGAGGTGGCATACCTGGCGCTCGGCCCTGCCACCTCAGCGCCGGCAGCAACAGCAGCAGCAGCAGCAGCAGCAGCAGCAGCGGTGGCAGCGGTGGGTCAGCAGCCGGCGGCAGCGGCTGCAGCTGCCGCGGCAGTGCAGCCGGCATTGCCCGTCAACCTGCTGACAGAATGCGTGAAAAGTGCCTGTCTGATCTACCTTGGGGTGCTGCATGAGTATCAGCGCACTGGCGATTGGGAGCACGTTTGGCAGAGGAACGACTGGCGGCGCCTGCAGCGGACAGTGCTGGTTGGAGTGGGGCTGGCAGCAGCGCTGTATCTGCAGCAGCTGAGCGTGGTGGGCAGCGCGGGTGCTGGCGCGCTCGCCAAGCAGCCGCCCCTAGAGAAGCTGGCTGACCTGGCAGTGGGGGCCATGAAGTGGCTGGCAGGTGCCTGCCTAGCCACCAACCGAGTGTACGGCCGCGTCCTGACTACCTTACTTCCGCTGCCAGGACGGCGGGACACGCAGCAAGTGTTGTCGCAGGGCTTGGCGGCAATCTACAGCTGGCGAGCTGAGACGGCGGCGGCATCCCAGGCAGCACAGGTGTTCACGGCGTTTCAGGAGCGCCCCTCAGCAGCGCGTGCCGTGTGGGTCATCCTGCGGCCAGTTGCGGCCGTCAGCAGCATGACGCAACTGGCTGGCTAGCCTGCTGGGCGTGTCCTTTGCACAGTAAAGAACTATCAGCTGAGGCAGGCTAGTGCCTGTTGGCCTCCCCAAGCGCAGGGCACCTCAACCTGCACCGCTTTCCTCTGTGTCCGACGTTCAAATTTCAAGTTGATGCTCAACTTCGTATTCGTGCGAATATTATGCGAAAGTAACATGCACACACCATGCAAAGCCGAAGCAGTGCTGGTGCCAAGCACACAAGCCCAAGGAGCCAGGGTTCTGGGCGCCGCCATGTGTGCAGTACGCTTGCCGCCGTCCCGCCCCGCCGTGGGAGGGTGCTCACTCAAGCGGGCTGTCTCTCCTCCGACACGATGTTCGTCGATTCGCTGCCAGCGCTAGGTTCACCACGTTGCAGCGCTTCCTACGCGACTACCACCGCGTCTGGACATCGCTGAGGCGAACCTAGCCTGCCTCCCGCAAACCCTGAGCGGCACCGCAGCCTTGGCACATACCCGCCTGCGTCATGGAAGAAGGGGCGGCCGAGGGCCCGCAGTGCCGGATTTGCTGGGGTGGGCCGCACCCGCCGCCGGCGGGGCTGGCGGACGTGCTGGTGTCGCCATGCGCCTGCCGCGGCACCCTGGCCCACGTGCACCTCAGGTAGGAGAGGTACACACCTTCTTCTGGTAGTACAGGGGTACATCTGCTGGATTCAGGCATAAGGGGCCGCCTTAGCGGTACATGGATATGCCAGGAAGGTGAGCAGTCGCCCACGAGCTCCCGCGCACCACGTCACGTGCACACTTACTCCCCGCTTGCCTCCCCGCCCCCCTCCACCCTTGCCTGCAGCTGCCTGCACGCATGGCAGGTGCACCGGTTCAGCACCCTGCAAGACGGCAGCCGCTGCGACGTGTGCGGCCAGCCCTATCGCGTGCCAGCTGTCATCTGGCAGGCGGCGGTTGCTGGGGGTGCCGTGGACGCCGGCGAGCGGCGACACGTGGAGGTGGCGTGGAAGGCTGCAAACGTGATGCAAGGCGCCGCTGTTCGGCACGGCGCTGCAGCCTTCAACAGGCTCGCCAAACTAGCCGGGACTATTGCGTGCACCGCAGCAGCTGCCAGCGTGGCCTGTGCCGAGGTGGCGCAGCTGATGCTCGCGGGCAGCCCGGTGTCGGCGGCGCCGCAGCACTCTGCAGCGGCAGAGGCAGGCGCTCTGATGCCGTTTGGGGAGCTTGCGCACGAATCCGGCACTCTGGCGCTGTCCATCTTGTCAGTCTACATCCTGCGGGACTACTTTTACACGCGCAGCTGGCAGGCGGTGCGGCAGGGCAAGGCGTACAGCCTGCTGCGCCACACAGCTCTGGCCGCCGCAGGCCTGGCCGCAGCGCTCGGGCTGCAGTGGCTGTGCGCAGCGGACCGCACAGCACCTGGCGCACCCGCCCAGCAGCCGCTGCCGGAGCGTCTCGCTGACCTGGCGGTGTTTGCCACCCGGGCCCTGTTTGCGGCGCAAGTGGCGCGAGTCAACTGCTTCCCACGCGCGCTCGTCGTGCTTCTGCCCGGCGGCCAAGACCAGCGGCTGTACAACGGAGAGGCATGGGCAGCTGTGCGCAACTTGTGGTGCGAGCTCGTCTCGGCAAGCCATGCCTGGGCGGCGCAGCTGGCCTTCCAGGAGAGCCCCGCAGCGCTGCGCACGCTGTGCGCCGCCCTGGCGTGCGCCGCTGCCTGAGCTGGTGGCAGTCTGCCTTTGAGCTCCCATGCATCTCCCATCCCCCGCTGTTTTCCAAATTGAATGTCCTTTTGGCTGTGACGTTTGATTGCATTTTCCAGATGGTGCCCACGTTTTCACTTGTTATCGCCAGATGTGGGTTTCTATAATCTTCAAGAGAACCAAGGCCCAAATTCATACCTTGTACTACACTAGCATGAGGGCCGCATTTATTGGCATTGTTGATAGTGACCGGTGTCGTGCGCGACCCATCCAGCCAGCCTGGCCGGCGCGAGGGGCGGGGAGCCCCTGTTTTATTTTGTAATTGATTGAGGTGCATTGTGTTATGTTGCACGGCAAGCAAGGGCAGTCCATGGCAACAGCATGTCAGAACGCCGCGGGTCAGTGCCGCCCCCGCTCAGCGTGCCCCCGCTCAGCGTGCCGCCCCCGCTTAGCATGCCGCCGTCGTCCCGCCCTCCCCACCGCCAGGCGGGACTCACACCGCATCTCGTGATCACAACTCGTCGATTTGCTCGCTCCAGCCACCAACGCCAGTTCACCCACCGTGGCGCCCGGCGGCTTCACCCCGAGGAAGCAACTGGCATTTCGGCGCCAACCAGCCTGCCAAAAGGAGCGCCAACCCGGCTATGTCGGGGTGCGGGAGCGACGCCGAGGGCCCGCAGTGCCGCTTCTGCTGGGAAGGGCCCCGCCCCCCGCCGGCGGGGCAGGCAGACCTACTGGTGTCGCCCTGCGCCTGCCGCGGCACCCAGGCCCACGTGCACCTCAGGTAGGAGAGGCAGCGCACCTTCTGCTGGGTGCTGATCATTGTGGCTTCACGCTGGAGGCTGCATCGGGCAGTGCCTGCACAAGCGCACTGGGCACACACAACTATTACTAAGAGCAGATGGCCGGTCCTCGGCACGCTTGGTTGTAAGCTTTATAAGTTGGTGCTTACAAGCTGGCGTCACCCTCAGGCCTTTCCCCAAAGCGACCCAAAATTGTTGCCACACCCTCCATCTGCTGCAGCTGCCTCCACGCGAGCAAATTGCACAGGATGCAAAACCACCGAGACCCCAGCCGCTGCAACATATGCGGTGAGGGGTACGAGGAGGACAGAGCGGCCTGGGTGGCGGCTGTGGCGGCAGGCATCATAGATCCATTGGAGCGGCGGCAACTCAGGGTGCACGAAGGTGCAGCAGCAGCTGCGGCAACTGCTGCTGCTGCCGCGGCGGCGGCGGCTGCAGCTGCTGCAGCTACCATGCGGCAGGCACACCGCTGGGATTGGGCTTTGCTGGCGGTTGCGACGCTGCTTGTCAGCATGGCCGCACTGGTCTCCCTGGGTCTCGCCCTGAAGAGCAGCAGCAGCAGCAACACCTGTGACCCGCAAAGCAGTGGCTATGCCGACAGCTTCTCGTGTGCCATGCTCGTCCAGTCTGCCTGATTCCGTACATACATGCATTTCGTGCTCCTGGTCACTAGGGTTCCCGAAGGCCCTCGACCCCGCCCTTCTTCCTAATATAATGTTGTATTTACAGCTTCACACAAGCATCCCTTGTTAGAGGGGCCCCTTCATCATCAGTGGATTGACGCCCTTCTTACCCTCCCTGGCCTCCCTCCCTTGGAACCGCGCTTCCCTTCTGCCTTGCTCTCGAGACACACCGGTACAATTCATCCCACTACGCTGTTGCCCCAGGGTTGGCCTGGGCTGCATTCACTGGCGGCAGTGTAGGGTAGCGCTGAGGAGGGGCAGAGCCTGATTTGTTTGTGGCTTGACTAGTCCATTACTGGAGACAGCAGATACATTATGTGCCGGCAAGAGCAGGGCTCTGTGCGCGGTGGGGAATTGGCCGCCGCCCGGCTGGCTGCACTGTGGCACCATGTATGTTCCATTTTTCATTTGCTTGACCTGCCATCTCACCTGCCCATCACTCGATGCATCACGGCATTCCCACATGTAAGAGGATAGGCCCACAGTGCGTCATAGACTGTTGGCATAGCCAGAGGGCCGCTGACCCTGCGGCACAGTAAGGCGCGCCGCACATCCTGGCCTGGCGCCCAAAGTGTGTCGTTCATTCAGATCATCAGAGGTGCAACTTACTGTGTATTGCACCTGACACAACCGGTCGCACCGTGGAGGCGCACAGGAAGGCATAAGCCGTGCGGGTTCCTGCTTCCTGCTTCCCTTGGGGCTGGGGCTCCCATGGGCGCGGTACGCCGACCGTCCCGCCAACATGGCTGGGGCGCAGGTGCGCCCGCGGGTCTAGTAAGAACGCACTCGGCAGCCGGCACAGCATCTTATGGCGACATATCTAGGGGCAAAGGTATACAAAATCATCCAAAGCTCGACCAGTCTCTCCCACGCTGCCCTGACCCTGCTGCTTGTGATCACCCCTGCCCTGCCTGCAGCTGCCTGCACACCTGGCAGCTGCACCTGCTGCGCGGCTATCAGGACCCCGGCCGCTGGGGCGTGTGTTTCCAGCCCTACCGCTTGCCAGCAGGCGCCTGGCAGGCAGCGGTAGATGCCGGCGACATTGACGCAAACGAGCGACAACAGATAGAGGGGCGGCGGTCAGCAGCAACAAGCCGGGATGGCAGTGAAGCAGAGCAGCAGCAGCAGCAGCAGCAGCGGGAGGGTCAAGAGGTGCAGCATGCTCCAGCTGGACTAATCCACAGCACAGTCACGGCACTGGCTGCCATCCTGGCTGGCAGCTTAGGCCTGCTTGCTGGCGCCGCTGTGGTCAGCGCAGCAGCCAGCATCGCTGCTGCAGCTAGCTGCCACTCTGCAGTGCTGGGCTGGCAAGGCAGGCGCTTGGTGCCGCCACACTGCCCCTCCTACACAGCAGCACATCTTTGGCGCAAGAGGCAGCTGCAGCACCGGCTAGACAGCTGCCTGTCCTGCCTGTCCTGCACAGCGCGGAAAACTCTGGTGCTCTTGCTCTCTTCTAGCACTGGCTGGCTGTGGCGAGCCTCCGCATGCAGTTCAGGGTGGGAGCTTGCTGCAGCACACCATGCACTCCCGGTGCAACGTGCAGCTTATTTTGTTGAACAGTTGCGCCCCGCGCCTCACAGCCCAGCAGGCCTGGACGCATCGCTCGGCCTGCAGCGACAGATCGGAGTGGACGGAACGGTGGCCGGAGCGCCCCCTATCCTCCTCAAAAGCACAGCCCCTGAAGCAGCTAGCCATCTTGACAGCCACAGCAGTCTGGATTCAGCTGTGCCTGTTGCTCTCCCCAACCCGCTCCCTGGCCAACCGCCTGCGCGGGCATGGCTGGCGAGCACACACAGCACACAGCAGCAGTTCTCACCAGTAGATGACTGGCAGCTGAGGGCAGGAGGCTCAGGCAGGGCGATGGGCTAGGTCGGCGCTATAGGTTTCAGGCACCGCGCTGCAGCAGACAGCGCCCTACGTGGTGGCCCGTGCGGCCGGTCCCGATCGGGCACCGGTCAGGCATATAGGCCAATGGTTTGGCCTTCTTTTCATGTAGGTGCCCCTTCACCTTCCTGCTGCCCTGCCCTGCTCTGCTCTGCATCAATCCCTGGCGCTGCGGCGCTCTTGTTCAGGCTCCGCATGTCATGCAACAAAAGCTTACATGAACGTGGTCAAAGTAAAACAATGGCATACAAACAGCGCACAAGCCAAAAAACGCACGGCAGGTGCACCCCCCTCTGCTCAAGCTTGCGGCAGGTGCAGGCTTGCGGCAGGTGCAGGCTACGGCCAACCGCTCCACATCTAGCTGGCCAGCCTGTGCCCAGTCGAACCCTCTCCCTCAGCCGCGTGGCAGGTGCAGTCCCTGGCGCAGGTACTGTGCCTGCGGGCAGCCCGTCTCTGGCACCCAGTAGGGGTCATCCTTCCAGGGCTCCAAGTCAGTCTCTGAAGAGGATGCCTCCCCTGCCTCCCCTGCCTCGCCAGCTGCCATTGCCGCCGCCTCCACTGCCCCAGCCTTCTCAGACACCGCCTCCATTGCCTCGCCGGCTGCGGTAGCTGCGTCTTCGAAAGCGGCAGCGTGCTCGCCTTTGGACGGCGCCGGGGTGTGGGCGCTGTGGGAGCTGCTGGGATCTCCAGGGGGCTCCTCGCTTGCCGCCTCTGCCTGCAGAAAGTGTGCAGCGGTGGGGGAGACGACGGCTTGCAGTTTTTACAGAGGGGTGAGGGAGGGGCTTGCACTCGTGGTGGCAGCAGCAGCATTGTGGGCGCAGCAGCAGCAGCAGCAGCGGCAGCAGGAGCAGCAGCAGAGACAGCATGATGACAGCGTGGCCCTGGGGCCTTGACAAGCCGTTGATGCAGGGCAGTTGGGCGCCGTCAGGTGGGGCGTCAGGCAGGCGAGCGGGTGGGTTGGAAGGCTGGCAGGCACGCAGCATTGTCTCGGGAGGACTGTCGGCATGGAAGCGCGGTGGTCCCACCTTTTCTGAAGCGTGGGCGGCCGTCCAAAGCCTGAGCGGCCGCCAGGCGGGCCTGCTGGCCGGCCCTGGTCCCCTGCGGACACAGGCGGATCTCAAACCCAAGCCATGGTGCGCAGCCACGAGCTGCATTGGACGGCGTGACTTGTGGCACGGGTGCAGCGCTGGTGTGGTGATGGCCTGACCTGCCGCCGCACCAAGTGCCGCCGCACCATGTGGCTAACGGCACGCCAGCAGGCACAGCACGAGAGTCCCTTCTTTCCCAGCAAGACTGTCTGTCGCCCGCCCCTTCCCTGCATCCTCCTTCCTGCATGCACCTCCTTTCCTGCTTGCTCTGACTGAAGGCGCCTGCCTCGGCTCCACGTCAGTGTAATTCGATTTCGCCGCCTCGCCCACCGATGCGTCGCGATGCAGCTGCTGCCGACGAGCACGTTTCTTTCAAGCGCATTTGTGTACAACGATGGGACGACGGGGGGCAAATGAATGTGGCACAAAAGGCATGAAGCTTCATGCCCCCTTAAGGGGGGGAGGGCACAAACTGATGGTGCCAGCAGGCCAGGCCGGGCAGGAGGAAGTCGAGGAGGCACAGGCCCACCACGTCAGCAAAATACCAGAGGAAGGCAGGTCTCACGCCTCGTCCTTTTCCGCGCGCTGCTCCCCCATCGCGACCAAAAGCACTGGCTGCTGCTTGCGTGTCTCACAGCGATGGGCCGACCAGGAAGAGGTGCAAGCGGGGTTTGAGGCATTTGAACAAGCAGAATGGCGGGGCCTTGCAAATGTGCATTTGTTTAAACTTTTGGCAGGCAAGACAGGAGGCTTGGAGAAGATGGTAAGGTTGTCAGCCTGCTTTCAGGGTGCTATTAAGTATTCAAAGTGAGCCTGTTGATTGCGCTAAGAATGTGCCACACAGCAGGGGTGGGCAGTGCAGCCCCGGCCTGCCGCTGGGCGTGGGCCAGGCAGAGGGCGGCGGTGCACAGGCGCTCTCGCTCAGCCAGCAGCAGGTGGCGCACCAACAGCGCCGCCTCCTCAACCGAGCGCCCCAGCACAGCGGGCAGGGCAGAGCCCAGGCTACCACAAGTTGTGGGAACCAGGCCCCACTCCTCGGCTGTCAGCGGCTGGCGGCTGACAAGGGTGGCACAGAGGCGCACCGCCCAGGCGTCACCGCCGGCCAGAGCTGCCAGCACGTGCCTGGCTGGTGGCAGCGGGCCCTGCGGGTGAGCCAAAACATGTGCTTCGGGAGGTCCCTTGTCCATCTTCAGCCACAGCAGTTAGAACCGCTGCCACCTCAGCCGCATGTGGCCCTGGTGTGCCTTGCTACTGCGCTGCCGCCCGACCTGCCGCCGCCCGTGCTTTCTCCGCCCGCATCTCCCGCAGCGCGGCGCACACCTTGCTGTGCCGCCCCGCACGCCAGTCCAACGCCTGGCAGGCCGCGCCACAGTACCGCACTGCACGGCAGGCACCACAACGCAAGCTGCCAACAAGCTGCCCTGCATCAGGGCCCCCCTGGGCATCCAGGTTGGCGCACCGCAGGTTGGCGCAGCCGCGCTTGGCCGCTGCCCGCGCCAGCTCCAGCGCCGCTGCCGCCTGCTCCCGCGGCTGCTGCCAGTGGGCCTGCAACGCCGCCGCCAGCTGGGAGGCCAGCGGCAGCAGGCTCCCAAAGACCTCCTCCTGGACTGCTCTGCACGCTGCGCTCGGCTCGCCAGGCACATCAGCCGGCTCTGCCCCCAGCTCTGCCGCTGCTGCCAGCACGTCAGCGTGCACCTGCGCAGCTGGGCTGCCGCTGTCGGCTGCTGCCGCCGCGTTTGTAAACTGACTGAGCGCCAGCAACAGCCCATGCAGGTTCCCCTGCAGGGCCGCCAACTGCAGGAAGGCAGGAGGAAGAGGGTGGGATCATGGTCCACTGCCTGCCCACTCAACCCCCGGTGACACACCCTCGACAAACGGCATATGCAGAATCTGATGCTGATGCCGGTTGCAGACCACAGCGCATGCCCCGTGCTACTCCTCCCAAAGCTGCCCGCCGCTGAGCACTCTGCACGCTGCACCCCTAAAGGCCTCACCTGTCCGCGCACACACACGAGCTCCTGCTCCCGCTCCTGCTCCTCGGGCTCTCCTTGCGGCGGCGGCGGCGACGGGCCACTCCCAGCTAGGAGGGCAGCTCCCAGGCCGCTCTCCACCAGCTCCACCAGCACACCGCTGCTGACAAGGGTACCAGCCAGCCGTGGGATCTTCACAGCCACCTCAACCACCTTGGTGGCGAGATCAAGAGCGGTGAAGCAGGGAGGAGGGCGGCCGCCGGTCTGCGCCTGCACAACAGGCAAGCCGTGGAGCACAGCCTGCGTATGTGGTGCCAGCCAGATGGCTGAGTTGAAGCCACAGGACAGCCGGCGCGGACTACCTGCGCAGTCAACCAGCGCGCCAGGACCTGAGGGCGGACATCCACCTCACCTGCATCCTCATCTCCCTGAGTGCCGCACGCAGCGCCGCTGCCAGCTCCGCTTGGTGCTCACTGCGCGCCAACCACACGCCACACACTTGCACAGACAGGAGCATCGACTCGACCGCGGCAAAGGCTACGTCCCCCCGGTGGTCCGGCACCATGCCGGTGCTGACCGGGCACTGCTGGAGTACTGCAGCCACGGCGCCAAGGTGCGTGGCAGCGCAGGCTTGCAGCTGCCTGCAGAAGAGGCAGCAAAGGGTAATGGCAGGGGCATGAACACAGTTACAGGGATTGCAGGGGGGGGGAGAGCTCGTAAGCATTATGGCAGGCAGGGGCAACGCACCACTCCACACTACGTTGCCTTGCTAAAACATGTGGCAGGATGCGCAACTAAAACACGTGCGCTGCAACGTGTGTACACTGAGACACATTTGTCTTCTTTCTGGTGATCATGAACGCGTGCCACATTACCCACAGGGTGTCTCGCACCCATGCATCGCGTGCGAACCCTTCCCCGCATGCATCTCATCCTGCTCCACTGCTGGCACCCCTAGGCCTCATCCCCAGCCCACCTGGAGTGTGGCACAGGCTTAGCCCCACTTGTGCCCCACTCCTCCAGTGCCAGGCAGGTGCGCAGGGGAACCAGCAGGGCAGAGAGCAGGCAGTGCCAGTGGACTGGCACCGCTGCCACCTCAGCATCCCCCGTTGCCACCTCGCCGCCGCCGCCTGGCGCCAGGTGAAAGGTGAGGCGACAGGCAGTCTCATGCAGGCCCCGCAGCTGCACCGACAGCTCGGCCCGCTCTGCCTTCGTCTGCCCTTGCTTGGCTCGGCCCTGGGTGTTGAGGAGGTCGGAGAGAGCCGAGAAGGCGGTCAGGCACTCGCCCAGCGCTGCGGCGGCATTTGCCGGTGCCGCAGCCGCAAAGCGCGCCGCGGACTGGGCAGCTTGCACCGCGCCGGCCATGTGGCGGGCAACGGCAGGGCCGTCCCAAGTGGCATCCGCCTCATCACCCTCCACTTGCAGCACGTGGCATGCCAGATTGGCAGCTACACTGAGGCTTTGCAAGTATGACTGCACCAGCTGCGGCTGCCGGGCAGCTTCCTCCTCTGTGGTACCTCGTTGCAGCATCTCTCCCCCCATGCGTTCCAGCGTGCGCAGCATGAGTACAGCCTCCCTGACCGCCTGCCTCTGCCACGCATGAGCCACGGCACCGCTTCCTTGCATGTCTCGGCTCACGCAGAGGCACAGCTGGCCCCAGGCGGCTGCCCCAGCCACGAGCAGGTCGCACCCGGAGTCGGCTGGAAAAGGGGTGAGCTGGTCTGGAATGGCGTGCACCAGTGCCGCCACTGTGCCCACAAGGCCAGCACTGCTGCCGCTGCTGCCTTGCAGCTGCAGGTGCAGCCCCTCCCGAAGGCAGGGCTGGGCTACGAGTTGCAGCAGCAGCAAGGCATCAGCAGAGGCCCGCCTGCCGCTGCTGCTGCCGCCGCTGCTGCTGCCGCCCCTTCCACCGCCACCGCCGCTGCCGCAGGCCGTCGGCCCTTCCCAGCCTCCCCCACTGGGCTGATCTGCCGCCTCTACTGCAGCCGCCTCTGCTGCCTCTACTGCAGCCGCCTCTGCTGCCTCTTCTGCAGCCGCCTCTGCTGCCGACGCACGGGCCATGGGCAGAAGCAGTGCTGCCAGCTGGGCCTGCTGCTGCGGGGCCTGCCGCAGCGCCTGCTGGTGCCGGCTGAACTCAAAGGTGGTAAGCAGCGCGTTGGCTATTGCCAGTAGCCTCAGGAGGGTGTGGTCCACCGGTATCCCTGCACGCATCCAGCAGGCAGCGACGTCATTGTACGGACCAGTGGGGGTGACGCCTGAGGGTAACTGATGCGTGAGGTGCAGCAGTGGTAATGCGAGGGCGATTTGCATGTCACCTAAGGAAGCAAAGCTCTTAGCGTCCGCACCTGCGCCTGGCGCCAGTGCCAGCAGCGTCGTCAGCGCTGCCAGCCAGCGCAGCAGACTGGTGGGGGTGACCACGCTGGCAGCCCAGGCTTCCAGGGTTCTTTGATGTGCCGGCACCGAGCCACTCAGGAGGCCCAGCAGGGCTTGCAGGCAAATTAGCTCGAGATCTGCCATGTTCAACACATTGTGAAGCGAAGTCCCCGCGAGTGCCCGTTGAAGGTTCGCCCCGGGCCCGCTGGAGCCCCCCCTGCGGCCAGCATGGACTGCTTCCACCCTTCCTAGCATCCCTCCCAGCACAGAACGGCCGCTGGAAAGCAGGAGGGTGCCGCAGCGCGCCCAGCGGAAGAGGTCGCTGCTGCTGCCGCCCCAGCCGCAGCCGCGGCGGTCGGCCAAGAAGCTGCAGTGAGCAATGGCGCTGATTGCGAGGGCCAGCCATGGGACACCGACTTCCACATCCATCGCAGCAATGCTGGCGTCTGCACCAGCCAGGACGCCCCCCAGCTCTGGCAGTCGCCTGCGTTGGGGAGGTGCAAAGGGGCTGCTGCTCAATCAATCAGTCAATCAATCAAGTTCAAGTCCACCGAGAGCCAGCAACGGTCTCATGGGACAGGCTGTGCTGCGATCGTGGGTGGGGAAGACAGGCAGGCACGCTGCTTGTTGGGCACGATGCGTGGGGGGGCGCTGGGGGCAGCGCACAACTGGATGCAGTGGCGTGGTGCGAATGCTGCACAGAGGGACCAAGGGAGGAAGAGGAAGACGTGTGCATGCAGGCGGGTGGCAGGGGCCGAGGGCGCAGGGGAAAGCACATCAACAGCAAAGAGCACAATGGTACGCACGTGCAGGGTACACAGGCAGCACAACATGCACCAACTGGGCGCACGATATCAGGGCTGCTCAGGGGGTGCCAGATTGATGCAGCCCAGATACCTGACACCCCTTGCCTGTGGAACTCAGCCAGCCCCTCCTCCCCAAAGTCTGCCCGAGCAGCCTCGGCAGCCGCCTCGATCAGGCGGGCCCGGAGGGCACGTGCCGCGGGGGTGTTGTGTGCCGAAGGCTCCGCAAACAAGCGGGTGACGTCATCCAGGACGCGTGACAGCTCCAAAAGCGCCATGGGGTTACTGCACTTCGCCTGCAGTGGGGGCAGCGGCATGGCTGGGCGCTCTCAGCGCTGATAGGTGTGATGAGGCGGGGACTCTTCGGAGGGGCCAGGTATGGGCGGCAGCGGCGCGGCAAACCTGGTGCGCCGTGCCTCGGACCAACCCAGTGCTGCCGCAGCTGCCGTGAGCCGCTCGATCGCCGTTGGAAAGGGAAATGCGGGCGGCGCCTGCGATAGTCCTATCCTGAAGCTGCCGACCACCGAACGCGCTGCCAACCCAAACGCGCCGCTGACTAATTCAAGTATTGGGATGCGCTTGTGTGGCGGATCAACCCGACTTGAAGGATGACGAGCGCCACAGCCGTCTGATGCCGCCCAGCGTGCGCAGCGCCGCCAGCACTTGCCACTGCCCTGGACGCCACCATCTCATTTGAACAAACATCGCGTATGTGGAGTGTTGGGTTTGAACCTCGCCAACGGCTTTGATACGCATCTGCCCTTATCGTGGTATGTTCGGTTTGTCTCGGCACTGGCCGCCTGCCGCCTGCATGCCACGTCGTGTACATGTGCTGTGTCGCTGTGGTGGCTCTAGCAACAAGTGAAACAGAAGCAACCGACAGAATTGAGGTGAATCGCTAGGAAGATGCGTGGGGAAGGAACAAGAGCCTCTGAGATGGGTGGTGGATGTTTTGCTTCATCATGCGTGGGCGCTGCTTGGGAGCTGCTGCCGGTGCACGGAGCAGACCCATGTAACTTCCTGGCTAAGCGTTTGCCTGCCTGCTCCAATTCCATATCACACACAAAAAAAAAGTCAGCATAAACTGCGCCATAGGTGCACGCCAGCGACGCAGGCAGCACAAAGGCAGCGCTTGCTTGCCCTGGCGCCTGCAGCGCTGCAGGATTCTAAAAAAATGAACAGAAGGGTCAACTGGGCATGACCAGGGGGATGGCTCGCGCCTTGCTAGCGGGGCCAACCAGGGCGCCCCCCTGCCCCGCTCGTGGGCCTAACCAGGGGCCCAGGGCCGCCCCCGGCCTTGCATCACTCGGCTGGGGCCGGGAAGAGGGTGAGGCGCACGATGCCGGCAGCCGCACAGGCAAGGCATGTAGCCACGAGCAGCGTCCCCCTAGCGTAGGTGCCGATATGGAAGGCCAATGCGGCCTGGGCCAATGCGGCCTGGGAGAAGGAGATCCAGCATGAACGCCGTTGAGGCACCCAGACGGCTGCAGCAAAGAGGGTGCATGCAGCGGAGGCACAGCCAGCAATCAGTCGCTTGTTAGTGCAAAGCTATGCAACATGCTGCCCCCCGCTCGCCTGGGCTCGGCTGCTCTTCCCTTCTCCCCTCTTTGCCCCGCCACACCTGAACAATCTCCACAGGCAGGCACGCACCGGCAGGCTAGCCCGTCACTGCCGCTACTTGCTTGCATCCCATCCCAACCTAAGTGCCTGCCCATCTCCCGGGCGCGGCCACTGTCCATCGATGGGGACAGGTTGGCACCGGCACCCGGTGGTACACGCGATATCGATGCCTGCTTTGCCCATGCCTGTGTAACTCGTTAGGTGTACCAGCTGCACAGTGACGTGACACACACGGGAGCAGTAGCCAGAGCCTGCCAACCCTCTATGCTGCCCCGGTCACTGCCGCTGCCTGCTCACATCCCCTCCCAACCCGAGTGCCTGCCCATCTTCTCATGACACACGTGGCATACACCTGATGAGCCCCCACAGCGATTCCACCTGCAGGCTGGCCCATGCCGCCCCCTCCAGCACCGCCAGCATCACCAGGAAGGATCCCAGGCTTCTGCGGCTGCCAGAAGAGGACGCGCCACAGGGAGTCTTTAAAAAGGGCAAGGGGAGAGGGACGGGGGCGGGGGTGGGGGTGGGGACTGGCTTGCAGGCAAGAGGGTGGAGATGGGCGGGCAGGCAAGCGGCCCTTGTAAGAATGCGGCAGTACACTCACCAGCAGGGGGGGCGGCAGCACCAGCACTGCTGTTTCACACCCAAGCCGCTCTCGTGACATGCCCATGGTAATCATGGACGCCTCCTGACTAGCTCAGTATTCAGACAGACAATTCTGATGGCTTCCGCAAGGAGAGGTGCATTCAACCTGACGGGCTTGCACCAGGACATGGCCACACGCACAGAGAGCTGGCGGCCCCTGCATGAAAGTCAGGGATGTGAGGAAGTCGAGGAGGCACAGGCGTTGTAGTGATGTAGCACTTGCATGGCAAGGCATCCAGCCGAGCTGGCGTTGCGGATTACACTCGCCATTGCTTCAGTGATTCGTACCGGGCTGGCACTCGCCATCGTAAGTGGGCCGCTTCCCTCATATTCATACACATCTTTTCAGCAGCTCTCTCATCAGAATGGACGTCATTTGGGCCCCGGACAGCCAGGGGAAGGTGGCGATGGCGGCAGCGGCAGCGGCATGCGGAGGAGGCAGCGCAGCAGCGGCTATTGGAGAAGTGCAACATTCTCGCTTGGCTATTCTCTGAGCTCTTCAGGTCGTTTTGTGACAGTCATGAGGTGCAGTTGACAGCAACCGCCAAGCATAGACAGATGCAAGGTTGCAAGGTGTGGTGAAGCAAAAGGAGGCACGGTGGAGGCGGGAGTTGAAGAGGCACCCGCAAGGGCTCACGGCCACCAGCGTGCAAATGAGCATATAACCACTGAACTCGAAAGGATGCGACCCACAAGGGCAGCAAGGAACAGAGCATGTGCTGGGCAAGCGACAGGCAGAGGGCGGCGGTGCACAGGCTTTCCTGCGTAGCAGCGGGCAGGTGCTGCACCAATAGCGCCGCCTCCTCAGCCGAGCGCCGCAGCACAGCGGGCAGGGCAGAGCCCAGGCTGTCACAAAGGATGGAAACCAGCCCCCATTTCTCAGCTGTCAGCGGCTGGCGGCTGACCAAGGTGGCACAGAGGGGCCACGCTTGGGCTTCCGCGCTGGCCAGAGCTGCCAGCACCTGCCTGGCTGGCGGCAGCGGGCCCTGCTCCGAGGTAAGCCAAAACATGTGCTTCGGGAGGTCCCTTGTCCAACTTCAGCCACGGCAGGTGGAACCGCTGCCACCTCAGCCGCAGTAGGCCCGGGTGTGCCTTGCTACTGCGCTGCCGCCCGACCTGCTGCCGCCCGTGCTTTCTCCGCCCGCATCTCCCGCAGCGCGGCGCACACTCTGCTGTGCCGCCCCGCACGCCAGTCCATCGCCTGGCAGGCCGCGCCACAGTACCGCACTGCACGGCAGGCGCCACACCGCAAGCTGCCGACCAGCTGCCCTGCATCAGGCCCCCCCTGGGCACCCAGGTTGGCGCACCGCAGGTTGGCGCAGCCGCGCTTGGCCGCTGCCCGCGCCAGCGCCAGCGCCGCTGCCGCCTGCTCCCGCGGCTGCTGCCAGTGGGCCTGCAGCGCTGTCGCCAGCTGGGAAGCCAGCGGCAGCAGACTCCCGAAGAACTCCTCCTCCACTGATCTGCACGCTGCGCCCGACTCGCCTGGCACATCAGCCGGCGCTGCCCCCAGCTCTGCCGCTGCTGCCAGCACGTCAGTGGGTACCTGCGCGGCGGGGCTGCCACTGTCGGCTGTTGCCGCCTCGTTTGTAAACTGACTGAGCGCCAGCAGCAGCGCATGCAGGTTCCCCTGCAGGGCTGCCAACTGCAGGAAGGCAGGAGGAAGAGGGTGGGATCATGATCCACTGTCTGCCCACTCCAGCCGCTGTGACACACCCTCGACGAACGGCATGTGTATAATCTGATGCCTGCTGCCGGTTGCAGCCCGCATGCCCCGTGCTACTCCTCCAAAAGCTCCCCGCCACTGAGCATTCTGCACGCTGCACCCCTAAAGGCCTCACCTGTCCGCGCACACACTTGAGCTCCTGCTCCCGCTCCTGCTCCTCGGGCTCTCCTTGCGGCGGCGGCGGCGACGGGCCACTCCCAGCTAGGAGGGCAGCTCCCAGGCCGCTCTCCACCAGCTCCACCAGCACACCGCTGCTGACAAGGGTACCAGCCAGCCGTGGGACCTTCACAGCCACCTCAACCACCTTGGTGGCGAGATCAAGAGCGGTGAAGCAGGGAGGAGGGCTGCCATCGTTCTGCGCCTGCACAGCAGGCAAGCCGTGGAGCACAGACTGCATATTTGGTGCCTGCCAGCGGGCTGAGGTGAAGCCACTGCCAGCGGCGCAGCCGGAGCGGACTACCCGCATTGTCAACCAGCGCGTCAATCCTGAGGGCGGACACCTCAACCTCACCTGCATCCTCGTCTCCCCGAGTGCCGCACACAGCGCTGCTGCCAGCTCCGCTTGGTGCTCACTGCGTGCCAACCACGCGCCACACACTTGCACAGACAGGAGCATCGACTCGACCGCGGCAAAGGCTACGTCCCCACGACATTCCGGCGCCATGTCAGCGCTGACCGGGCACTGCTGGAGCGCCGCTGCCATGGCGCCAAGGTGCGTGGCAGCGCTGGCTTGCAGCTGCCTGCAGAAGAGGCAACACAGGGTAATGGCTGGGGCACGGACACAATTACAGGGATTAAAGAAGGGTTGGGCAGCTCGTAACCATGATGGCAGGCAGGGGCAACGCACCACTCCACAATACGTTGCCTTGCTGAAACATGTGGCAGAATGCGCGGCTAAAACACGTGCGCTGCCACGTGTGTACACTGAGACACATGTGACTTTGTTATGGTGATCATGCAAGCGTGCCACATTACCCACAGGGTGTCTCGCACCCATGCATCGCGTGTGGACCCTTCCCCGCCTGCGTCTCATCATGCTCCACTGCTGACACCCCTAGGCCTCATCCCCAGCCCACCTGGAGTATTGCACAGGCTTAGCCCCACTCTTGCCCCACTCCTCCAGTGCCATGCAGATGCGTAGGGGAACCAGCATGGCAGCGAGCAGGCAGTGCCAGTGGACTGGCACCGCTGCCACCTCAGCACCCCCCGGCGCCGCCTCACTGCCGCTCGCCGCCGCCAGGTGAAAGGTGAGGCGGCAGGCAGTAGCGTGCAGGTCCCGCAACTGCACCGCCAGCTCGGCCCGCTCTGCCTTCGTCAGCCTGTGCGTGGTTCGGTCCCGGGTGATGATGAGGTCGGAAAGAGACGAGAAGGCGTGCATGCAGTCGCCCAGCGCGTCGGCGGCAGCTGCCGGTGCCGCAGCCGCAAAGCGCGCCGCGGCCTGGGCAGCCTGCACCGCGCCTGCCATGTGGCGCGCAACGGCAGGGCCGTCCCAAGCGGCATCCGCCTCTTCACCCTCCACTTGCAGCACGTAGCAGGCCAGATTGGCAGCTGCACTCAGGCCCTCCAGGTAGATCACCATCAGCTGCTGCGTCTGGGCGGCATCTCCTGCCACCACCCCCTGCAGCAGGTCTCCTCCCATGCTCGCCAGCGTCGGCAGCAAGAGCACCGCCTCTCTGACCGCCTGCTTCTGCCACATGTGAGCCACGCCACCGCTTCCATGTATGTCCCAGCTCACACAGCGGCACAGCTGGCCCCAGGCTTCTGCCCCAGCCGCAAGCAGCTCGCGGCAGTGCCCAAGCGCGTCTTCAGATGAATCAGCGGTGGGGTGCTGGGCAGTGGCCTGCACCAGTGCCGCCACTGTGCCCACAAGGCCGTCGCTGCCGACGCTGCTTTCTTGCAGCTGCAGGTGAAGCCCCTCCTCGAGGCACGGATTGGCCACGAGGTGCAGGAGCATCAAGGCATCAGCAGAGGTTATGCCGCCATGGCCGCTGCTGTCGCCAGTACCACCACTGCTGCTGCTGCTGCCGCCGCTGCTGCCGCTGCTGCCGCTGCTGCCGGGAATTGTTGGCGCTGACCCGCGTCCCACCTCGGACTGTGCTGCCGCATGTGCTGCCGACGCTCGGGCCATGGGCACCAACAGGGCCGCCAGCTGGGCCTGCTGCTGCGGGGCCTGCCGCAGCGCCTGCTGGTGCCTGCCGAACTCCTGCCTGGTCAGCATCACATCGGCAACCGCCAGCAACTCCAGGAGGGCGTCGTCCACGGGGATCCCTGCACACACCCAGCAGGCAGCGACGATGTGTCGGGTTTGTACGGGTCAGGCAGGCTGTATGACGCCCTAGGGTAACTGACGCGTGGGGCGCAGCAGTGGTACTGTGAGGGAACACCGCATGGGTGCAGGACCGTGGTGGTTGATGATTGAAGGGCGTGAGGAGCAGCTGTGGCGGTTGCATGGGGAAAGGTGCCAGGGACAGCGTGGAGGCGGGGTGAGCAGACGAGCAGGCACTCGAGAGCCGGGCCTGTGCCGGCATGCAGTAGGCCTGCATGCACCCAAAGCAGGTCAGCTCATGGGGTCCGCACCTGCGCTTGGCGCCAGTGCCAGCAGCGTCATCAGCGCCGTCAGCCAGCGCAGCAGGTTGGCGGGGGTGACCACGCTGGCTGCCCAGGCTTCCAGGGTTCTCTGATGTGCGGGCACCGAGTGCACCAGGAGGCCCAGCAGGACGTGTAAGGAGACCAGCTCGACTTCTGCAATGTCCAACACGTCATGAAGCGAAGTCCCCCCTAGCGCCCGTTGAAGGTTTGCCGAGCTCGTGGGACCACCGGAGGCCCCCCTGTGGCCAGCATGGACTGCTTCCACCTTTCCCAGCAGCCCTCCCAGCACAACACGGCCGCTCGACACGATGAGGTTGCCACAGCGCGCCCAGCGGAAGAGGTCGCTGCTGCTGCCGCCCCAGCCGCCGCCGCTGCGGTCGGCCAAGACGCTGCAGTGAGCAATGGTGCTGATTGCGAGGGCCAGCCATGGGAAACCGTCTTCCACGGTCATCGCAGCAATGCTGGCGTCCGCACCAGAAATGGCGCCCCCCAACTCCGGCAGTCGCCTGCACTGGGGATGTAACAACGGGGCTGCTGCTGTGAACGTGGGTGGGGAGGCAGGCAGACAGTTGGGCATGAGTTGGGGGGCCTAGGGGCAGCACACAAGCGGAAGGATGCAGTGGCGTTGGGAGAATGGTGCATGGAGGGGCCGAGGGCTTAGGAGGAGGATGTTTGCAGGCAGGCAGGTGGCAGGGGGCCAGGGTGCAGCGGCGAGTGGATCAACCGCAAAGAGCACAGCGGTGCAAACACGCAGGGAAACACGCCACGCACCCAGTGGCACGGCAGTGCTGCACAGGGGTGTCAAGCTCATGCAACCAACCCTGATACCAGCCGCCAGCCGGCCCTTGCCTGTGGAGCTCGGCCATCCCCTCCTCCCCATAGTCTGCCCGAGCAGCCTTGACGGCGCCCGTCAGGCGGTCCCGCAGGGCACGTGCCGCGGGGGGATTGTGCGCCGACGGCCCCGCTGCAAACAAGAGTATGACGTCATCCAAGATGTGGCACAGCTCCAAAAGTGCCATGGTGACAATGGACCGCTCCTGCTGTGGGGGCAGCATGGCTGGGCTCTCTCAGCGCTGAAAGGGGAAGCAGGTGTGATCGGGCGGGGGCGGCACCAATGGGCGGCACCGGCCAGGTATGGGCGGCGGCGGCGCTGCAGCCTGGTGCGCTGTGCATCGGACCAACCTGGTGCGCTGCCGCAGCTCCCGTGCGCCGATCGCACGTTCAAAGGGAAACTGCGCGGGCTGCGCCTGCGCTAAGATGGCGCTGCCGGTCGGCCGCCTGCCAACCCGCCGCTGACGCTGCACGCGATGTGGATGCGACTCTGTCGCGAATCGAACGGTTTTGACGGCCAGAGCGCCGCCGCTGCATGATGCCCCTGCTGCCGCCCAGCGTGTGCAGCGCCGCCGCCCACCAACATCACCAACTTCTGAACCAACGTCGCTCATGTGGATTGTTGACAACGTTGGAGCCAAACCTCGCCAGTTGCTTCATCGTGCCCCGTCCTTGCCCTGCACTTCCGGGGTTTGTCTTGCGCCTCGACGCCGGCAGCCTGCCGCCTACATGGCCCCTTTCTGCTGTGCCGCCGCTGTGGAGGCTTTGGCAACACTCGACACAGTTGACAAAGGTGGTTCGCTACGAAGATGCGTGGGAAAGGAACGACAGCCTCTGAATGGGTGGCGAATGTGTCGCTTCATCATGCACTGGCGGTGCTTGGGAGCTGCTGCCGGTGCACTGAGCAGACCCATGCGTCTCCCTGGCGAACCGTTTGCCTGCGTGATCCTATGCCATCCACAAGACACGATTGCAATCGATGTGTGCGACAGCAGACGCAGCACCAGCGGTGCGAGCCAGTCGCACAGTCAGCAACACAGGCGGCGCTTGCTTGCTTTGGCGTTGCAAGCGACTTCCAACCTGCGCACACCTGATCAACTGGGTACAGCCAGAGGGGTGCCCCTTTGCCTCCCCCTCGCCCGAGAGGCAGCCTCTGCCCGACGCGCACACGCCCCGCACTGCCCCCACTGCTCTGCTCCCACAGAAGACGTGCCACACTTTCTGTTTCACTGCCCCCTCTACACCACCCTTCGTACACAGTTCACAGACCTCTTCCCACCTCCACGCCCACGGCCTGGCTGGCGCAGCCCGCCAGTGCCCGCATCGCACATTTCCTTTTTCTTTGCTACAAACTACATTCTGATACACTCACCCCCCACCCTGTCCCATGAGACCTTGCTGGCTCCCCCTGGACTTGAAATGTAATTGATTGATTGATTTGCCTTTCTGACGGGGCAAACCAGCGGGGGCGCCCTTGGCCCTGTTCGTGGGGCTAGCCAGGGGCCCAGGCCGGCACCCTTGTCTCTGCTTCATTCAGCAGGGGAGGGGAAGAAGGAGAGGCGCACAGTGCCAGCGGCCACACAGGCAACGCCTGTGGCCATGAGCAGCGCCCCGCTGGCGTAGCTGCCGCTGTGGAAGGCCACCAGGCCTGGGATGAGCAGGGCCAGCAGGGACGCTGTTGTGGCACCCAGCAGGCTGCAGCAGGGAGGGAGCGCGCAGCAGTGTCGCGGCCAACAGTCAGTCGCTCAATGGTGCAAAGGAATGTAAGATGGCGCCCCTCGATTGCCTGGGCACTGCTGCGACAACACTCTTTGCCCGGCCGCACCTGAGCAGCCACCTCAGTGGCGTGACCTGCGCAGGTCACGGGCTGCATGCAGGCTGCCCCCCCCCCCCCGTTGCTGCTGCTTGTTCGATACCTCTGAGACCCGAGTGCCTCCCCATCTCCCCCACATACACACCTAAACAACCCCTACAGCGATGCAACCTGCGGGCTGGCCCCTTCTTTGCTGCTGCTTCTCACATCACATCACAACCCAAGTGCCTGCCCATCTTCCCATGTCACAAACCTGAGCAGGCCCCACAGCGATTCCACCTGCAGGCTGGCCCACGCCGCCCCCGCCAGCGCCGCCAGCGTCACCAGGAAGAAGCCCGGGCCCGGCAGCAGCAGCTGCCAGAAGAGGACGCGCCACAGGGAGTCCCTGCAAGGGGCATGGAAATAGCGTGGGGTTGGGGCAGGCTTGGAGTTTAGAGGGGGAGAGGGGCAGGCGGGCAGGCAGGCAGGCAGTGTGAGGCGTGCACCGATGGGAGCCTGCCCTGGGCACCCCCTGCCCCGAACTCCCGTCGCTCGGGGTGAGCTGCAGGCATGTGCATCGGCTGTGGGGGAAGCGACTTTGGCAAGCAGCCCTGACCCTTGCCCAGGTCACCCTGCCCACCGCTTGGAGTGCAGGTGGGTTGGATTGGTGCGGGAAGGCAGGCCGGCAGGCAGGCCTTCTGCGATCTCTCCCGCCGGACCTATCAGTGCAGGCGCACCCCACAACTTTGGCACAACTCCACCACTTGCCTGAAGGGCGTCACCAGCAGGGGGAAGCCTGCCAGAAGGGAGATGAGGAAGGCGAGGCGCACCAGGAGGAAAGCGCCCCTGCCGGCGGCCTCGCCTGCCAGGGAGACCAGGGCTTCAGGGGTGAACTCGTTGATCGCGTTTGCCTGCAGGGTGGGACACATGGTGAGGGGCACCCAACCGTGGTTGTGGTGCAGGGTGGGACAGACGGAAGGGGGCACCCAACCGTGGTTGTGGTGCAGGGTGGGACACATGGTGAGGGGCACCCAACCGTGGTTGTGGTGCAGTGCAATGCGATGTAGAAAGATAGCAGAGCATGGCACGCCCACTCCAAGACTTGGCGCACCATGCGCCAGGAGCAGCAGGAGCACGGCCGGCGCGCTGTGCCCCAAAGCGCTGGGAACAGCCGACAGCCCACCCCACCCGAAACTGCCGTGCAGCATGCATGCATGCATGCATGCCCCTCTGGAATACGGCCAAGCGGATCGTGCATGCATGCCCCTCGAGCATGCTGGGCGGCCACCCCTCCTTCACCTGCACGCTGCCGCCAAACAGGGCGCAGCAGCAGACGCCCAGCAGGGCCGCCAGCACAGAGCAGTACAGGAGGGCCAGACCGCTGGCGCCGCGTGCCCGGCTGCGCAGGTGGGCCAGAGAGTTCCGCCGGCGGGGCCGAGCCTGGAAGGCCTGTGGTGCAAGGAGGGGTGAGGCAAGGTGGGGAGGAGGAGGGGAGGTTGGCTCAGGGGAAGGGGGCAGGGACATGGGAGGGATAGGTAGAGGGCAGGAGGGAGGCACGAGGGGAGGGTGGGGGACACGGGCGAACAACATCGAAACGTCGGGGTCTGGAGGAGGGCAGGAGGTGAGGAGCCTGCTGGTGCCAGGCGAGGCGTGAGTGGACGTGGGCAAGCAGACTTCTTGCTTGCACGTGTGTGCGCAACGCAGGCATCTGGCACCTGGCATCCGGCATCTGGCCTGATTCAAGAAGCTGGGGCTGTCCCCGGGATGGGGCCCACCAACCAGGGATGCACACCGCAGGGGTGGAGCACCCCCCTCGGGGAAGGAAGTGCTGGCGCAGCACAATGCCTGCACTGCACAGCTCACTCGGGGCGCAGTGCTACAGGCAGGCTGCGCACTGGTACAACGCAGCTTCCGTGCAGCTTCCTTGTGACCAGCAGCTCATGGAGAAGGCGCACTGTTACGGTACAGCTTCCATGCAGCTTCCAAGCCCACCAACTCACCACGGGGTGCAGCGCCACCTGGCACAACGTGGTGACCAACAGCACCGGCACCACTGCGCATTGCGCACTGTACAGCTTCCGGGCAGCTTCCAAGCCCACCAACTCACCACGGGATGCAGCGCCACCTGGCACAGCGTGGTGACCAGCAGCACCGGCGCAACTGCCATCAGCTCCAGCACTCCAGCCGCCCTGCCAGCGCTGCTGCCCCCGCCCAGCGTGCTCCAATTGGGCCAGACAGGCAGGCCCTGAGTGGTGAAGAGGAGGCAGAAGAAGGTCACACCGAGGGCGCGGGTTGAGGAAACCGACAGAAAATCAAGGCCAAAGGCACCAGTCAGCTACCACAGGCACGGGTCAGGCATCAGTCAGCTACCTGAGTGGCACCCTGGCTGGAGGCCAGCACGGTGAGCGCCAGCGTGGCGGCAGCTGCCGTGCAGGTGGCGGTGACTGCCAGGACGCTGCTGGCGGCCAGGCGGGACAGGTTCCTGCAGGTAGGTACAGGTGATACGGCAGGCATGTACAGGCAGGTAGGTACAGGTGGTACGGCAGGCAGGGCAGGGAGGCAAGCATGGTGTCAAGGCATCAAGACACCAAAGTCATGCCGGGTGCCTGGGATGGGGATGACTGGTGAGGGCACGCCACCCTGTGGGGGCAGCCAGGGACATCAGGGGCTGCCCACCTGGAGCTCTGTAGCCCAATCACAAGAGCACCTTAGCACTCTTGCGGGGTCATCAAGCAGGGGACCTGAAAGCATGCATGGCAGCTTCCAGGGAGCGACTTGCCTGAAGAGAAGGAGCGGCGCCAGTACCAGCAGTACCAGCACTCCCAGCGCTGTCTCGCGGTCGCCGCCCCAATCGCCCAGCAGACCGTCTGGCAGGCAGCGGCGGAGCAGAAGGAAGTGGGACATGTGAGGTCGCTAAAATGAGCGAGGCCGACATCACTAGCATAGGCTGGAGCGCAGATGTTACTTCAGATGCTGCCGACCAGCATGCCTAAAGCAAAGGTTGCTGTTGACATCTCAAGCCGCTCTGTTGTTTTCGAAAACAACAGCACCCTGCCTGGCGCCAGCTCACCCGCCCCGCTGCCCACGAGGAGATCGCCCGCCACCAGCAGCCCTGCGGCCATCATGCCTGCACCGAATGGTGTGGCAAGCAGGCGCATGCCATGCATTTTAGCAGTTTGACCAGACAACTTCTTGAGGCAGAGACTGGAAATAGACAGAGGACAGCTTCCTGGGAGCAGCTCTGACAAATTCGACCGTTAAGAAGTACAATTCTTCTCTCAGGGGATGAACACAGCTGTGCCGACGAGCTGAAGTGGAGCAGCTCGAGGTGGGGCACAGGCACGGCAGCGCTGGGCAGCCACCCACCAAAGCAGTGCAGCGCCAGAGCGACGTCCGCCAGCAGGGCGCCAGCAGGGCCCAGCGCAGCTCGTGCCATGTCAGCGTAGCAGCTCCAGGGGCGGCCTGAGGGATGGGCGGAGCAGGGGCGGGGTCAGGAGGATGTGGAAAACTGCAAAGGCTAGACTACTAGACTAGGTTCAGGAAGGGCGGGCAACACTACTGTAGGCAGGGCTGGTCTGACCAATATGCTGCCCAGTTCCGGGATCCATTTGGCCTGGCTTGCCTTGGCTTGCGCCCTACTTCTCGTTACTTCCCCGCCCCCGCACCCCGCCCTGAGTCTGCACCTGTCGCTGAGCGGGCGCTGACGAGGACGTGGGAGGAAAGGAAGGCGAGCAGCGTGGCGCCTGCCAGGCTGGCACTGCCTGCCGCCATGCCCATGAGGGCAAAGGCACGAGGCACCACCACCAGCCCTGCATGGGGTTGGTTGATTTCAAAAGCAACAACACGTAGGAGCGCAGGGCCGTGCTTGCCAAACTTGTCATTTATGGTGGAACTGCTCTTGCGGCACACAATGGGCAGTGCAAATAGACATGCAATCCGCCCCGCGCCTTGATCTAGGTTCTGGACTCACGGCGAGGCCGGGCAGAACCACACAACCCGGCCATTCAGCCAGCGACAGCCAGCCCATGGGCAGCAGGCTGGCATGGGCAGGCAGACAGGCAAGCAGGCAGGCAGGCAGGCAGGTTGAGCAAGCAGCGCATGCGCGGGCAGAGCATGCAGCCATTCTCCCCCACCTGCTCCCAGCATGGAAGACGCCAGCAGCGAAGCGCCCACCCACACGCTGCCGCCGCCACGTGCTCTGCCATTGCCCAGGCTGCTCAAACTGCTTACACTGCCCACTTCCTCTTCAGTGTCAGCTGTGTCTGCTCCTGCCTCGGAGCCCGCCACCAGCGGCAGGCGCAGGGCTTCGCCACGCTCCTGGTCGGACAGGGAAGCGTAGGCCTGCAATGCAGCAGGCACGGCACGGCAGCTTACTGTGAGGAGTCGTGCACTTGGGCAGTGCTGCCTTCCTGCATAGCTGCCCGCCTTCCTCTTCTGCATCCACAACACAATTCGCCCATGCACAACCTCCCGCAGCAATCATGCTGTGACCACCTGTGCCTCCCCGCCTCCCCCAAGCCACGTGCCTCCCCGCCTCCCCCAAGCCACGTGCCTCCCCGCCTCCCCCACGCCACGTGCCCCCCCGTCTCCCTGCTCACCTCCCGAGGCGACTCGGCCCTGCGGTGGAAGCGGTCCCTCTTTTCCACAACCTCTGAAGGCAGGCATCCTATGCTGACAAAGCCGCCGTCGGGGGAAACGTAACCAGCAGGGCCTGCCATTGGCACTGGGAAGGGACTGCTGGGGCCGGGGGCGGCTGCCAGGCTGGGGGACACATCTGGCGAGGTGTTGAGCACGGGCAGCATGGGGAGGCGCTGCCGGGGTGTCTCCTCAACTTCCTCCTGCCCCGCTGGCGAGATCTCTGGTGCCGGCACAGTCATCTGAGCGGTGCGCTGAGGTGCCTCCTGAGCTTCTCCTGCCTCCTGGACTTCCAACGCAGTGCCGGCATGTTCCCTGGGCGACAGGTTGAACCGCTGGATTGCCTCCACAAGTTGGCTGCCGGCGCTGGCCTGCCGCTCGCTGCCCTGCCCCAGGCCAATGCTGGTTGACACCGGCGCCGCCTCTGCCTCCTGCCCGAAAGGGCTGGTCTGGTGCAGGCCTGGCCTGGAAGATTCTGGCACTGATGTGAATGGAAGTGGTGCCTGGAGTGCCCAGGGCGGGGAGGGCTGGCCGTGGAAGGAGTGTTGCTGACACGGCTGGTGCTGACGTGGCGACTGCTGCTGACGTGGCGACTGCTGCTGGTGCTCCTGTGAGAGTGGGGAGGGGAAGAACTCTGCAGGTCCGAGGCCCAGGGAGGCCGCACGCTGCGGCCCGCGCTGCAGGCTGCCCGACGGCTGCCTGTGGGATGGAGCGTGCGCCAGGAGCAGCTGCTCGCTGATGGGGGAGAGGGGCGGAGAGAAGGAGGCAGCATCCACCAGGGGATCATGGATCAGTGCCGAGGCAGCAAAGGCGCTTGCTGGGCTGGGCACAGGCCCTGCCCCAGCCCAGTCCACCTCCCCGCCGGGCTGCACCCAGCTGCCGTCGTCCAGCTGGCGCCAGGCGTGCGCGCTGTGCGCGCTGTGCGGCTGGAAAGCGGACGTCATGCTGCCGCTGCCGCTGTCCCCGCTGGCGCCACGTGGGCTGAGCCTGGCCAGGCGGGGCGGGCTGGTGATGGGCTGGGGCAGGGAGTGCATGGGTGGAGGCCAGGGCCCTCGAATCTCAGTCATCTGCGGCTCGTTGGCAGACGAGGAGTGGGGCAGAAGTGCAGCGGGCACCCCCTGTGAGGCGCACAACTCGGCTGCTGAGCCAGCTGGCTCTTCCAGCACAGCAGACAGGGCGTGCACTGCGCGGGAGGGCAATAAGGTTGCGCCCTCGAAAGTCGCGGCTGCCAGCGGCGCCGTGACGCTGACTGCCAGCCGGCTGCGGCGGGCGGGGGCGGCCACCCACCGGGGGGACAGCTCCTCTGCTGCCGGCTGCTGCTGCTGCTGCAGGGGGGGCGGCTGCTGCCACTGCACCTGCTGCTGCTGTGCCTGACGCTGCTCTGCATGCTGCTGCTGAACCTGCTCCTGTTTAGCCTGCTGAAGCTGAAGCTGTGCCTGCTGCTGAACCTGCTCGTGCTTAGCCTGCTGAAGTTGCAGCTGCGCCTGCTGCTGCTGTGCCTGCTGCCAGGGCGGGGCGGCTGCCAGGCCAGGCGTGCTGCCGGGGCTCTGCTGCCAAGCAGGGCGTGCCTGGGCGTCCCCCATAGGAGTGGCAGGGCTGGCAGGAGCGGAGCGCTGGCCAGCAGGCAGCCCAAAAGGGGTACCCCTGAAAGTGCCTCTGGGGGAGGCGGCTGGCGGGATACCCTCTGGGGGGCTGCCTGACGGGCTGGCATGGGGGGCGTGGGGGCCCTCGGGTGACTCGCGCTGTGGCTGCCCAGCAGAGGGGCTGGGTGCCTGCTGTGCCTGCTGTGCCTGCCGCTTGCCTGGCGCACGGCTTGCCAGCGCCGCCTGCTGCCCGCCTGCCGTCAACGCCCCCATCTGCTCCTCGATCTCATCATGCCCAGCAGCCTCCCCGGGGCGAGGTGGGGGCGGCACTCTCAGCTGCAGGTGCCGGCCCCAGGGCTCTTCAGAGGATGCCACTGCTGAAGCTGCCTCTTGAGGCCCTCCGGAGGGCGAGCTCCGGCTGCTGCTGGCGCTGCCCCAGCCGTTGTCTGGGGCAGGCTCGGCGGCTGACCCCACTGACTCATACATGCTGCTGTGCGTGCTGTGCACGCTGTGGTCCCCGTCGCTGCTGCTGGCCCCGCAGGGTGACTCTGCCCGCTGGCACAGCTGCCCCGCCCACTGCCCCTCTGTGCTTCCCACAAAGCTCCCAGGCTGCTGCTGCTGCTGCTGCAGTGTCTCGTCGCTCACTACGGCCCATCCAGGGCTGAAAGCTATGGGGGAGCGTGCTCGGGGGCTGCCTTCTGCCATGGGAGAGGGAGGGGCGGCTGAGCCGGGTCGGCTGGTGGGCAGCGCCTGCATGTGGACAATGGCCGCCACTGCTTCCTCCACCTGCAGAGGTCGGATTGGGGATTGGGGAGGGGAGCGAGCAGGCATGCAGTGGTTTAGGCACCTGACAGGCACTGCTAAGGCCGGGTGAACAGAACCGCTGCAGGAAACGCGCAGAACACTGCATACAGGCGTTCCCAGTGAGGCAGCTGCGCATGCAACGACAACGTGGCACCTCCAGGCTTGCCCACCCCCGCTTCGTGACTGAACGTTCATCCTGCCAAGCTCAACCTCCCGTGTTGGAATGGCCCTGCCTGCCCGCACCTGATCAGGCGGGACGTCCAGCACCACCTCCCGACGGAAGACTAGGTGTGCAGGGCGGCCGCCTGCTGCACCTGCGCTGCCACCCCTTCCCACCGCGCCGCTGCCGCCAACAGTGCCCTCCGCGGCTGCCGCACCCGCTCGCCGCAGCTGCGCCGCAGCTGCAGGTGCGCCAATCTCCAAAAGCCCGACGTCAGATGTTTCGGAGGCCGCCAAGGAGGGCTGGCGGATGCTGGCATCATTCGCCGCCTCGGGCGGCTCCGAGGAGGGCAGCCGCGGCGGGGCGCTGCGGGCCACACGGGGGGTGCCGATGCCGATGCCGGGCTGGGAAGGCTTGCCGTGTTCCATGGATGCCATCCGCGCGGTCAACGAGGCTGCCTGGTTGAGAAGGGAGATCCTGCCTACACACCCGGCTGCCGCCCTGCGCAGCGGGCGCAGCGGCGGGGGCGCACCAGTTCTCTCCACGACAGACAACCTTTTCCCTGCTGGGATTCCTCGTCTTTGCCGTGTAGGTTGCAGGGAAGGAACTGACACTAGAGGGGTCACCGCAGCAAGATAGGTGTGGTTTGCGCATGCCTCAGCACTTCATCTGCTGAGCGGGCGGCTTTGTGCGGCGGGCCAGCTTAGGCTGGCCTGGGCCAAGGTAGGGCAGGGCAGGTGGACGAGGCGCCTTGATCGCGCCACACATCCCGCCACACGTCGACAGTGGCCAGTCTTATCTGGACTGGCATATGTGCATGCATGCTGGATCAGATGTGGGCGGGCATCGGGATGCCAGCCACTGTGGCTGGCGGGGGCTGTGCCGCCGTCATCGGAACCTGCTCATGGTAGCGCACAACAGGCACGGGAGCTTGCCCGCCCGTAACTTGCGCCCGTCCCCTTGCAAGGCGTGACAGCCTGGAAACTGCAGGGGAAGGCAGGCGGTGCAGGACACGCTTTCGAAGGTTACTTCCAGCCTCAGCCAAGCAAGCACCCCCACTCAACACTAGTGGCTGGCGCTGCCGAGGTGAGCAGCGGGCAGTGCACCGGCAGTTTGTGGCAATTAGTGTGCAGCATGCCAGCTCAACGGCAGGCAGCACAGCGGGCAGCTACAGCAGCGGCTGGGGTTCTTACTCAGAGCCGTACCGCAGACAACGAGCACCAGGGCCATCACAACACCCGTGAACAGTCCCGGGTAAAAGTCGGGGCCTAGGGGGCAGCTCAGTTCCAGGGGCGTGGTGCGGCTCACGGGCACCTGAGGCATGCAGGGAAGTGGTGCGGGGTGGGGTGGGAGGTCACTTTGGGAGTGTAAAGGGCACAAGGCGGCGCGCAGACAGCACAGCCCCTGAAGCCCAACTTCCCTCGGCCCCTCGGCCCCAGACCCTCAGACCCGCCTCCATACCACCCACCCCCTCCCCGCCTCGGACTCATCAGCCGTGCGCTTCAGCAAGCTCACGGGCATTCCCTCCTCACGCCAAGACCTGCCTCACACATCCCCCCTACCCCCTGCCGTCTCAATACGGTGCCACCCCGCCTCTCACCTTTGACCATGTGAAGCAAGACTGCGCCCCGCAGGCGCACTGGGTGAAGTTGCTTGTCCGGCAGCTTGGGTCGCGCACTTCGGCCCCTGACGAGACGCCCGTGTCAAACAGGGTGAGCCATGCTGAGCTGTCGCTGCTTCTGTAGCTGCCGATCCAGCCCTGGTCCAGTGCGCGCAGCCAGTAGATGCCTTCCACACAGTAGGTCCCCGCATGGGCAGAGCTGGGGTCCACGGGCGCTGTGGCGTCGCAGGCTGAGGTGTCGTGGCCGTATGGCACGACATAGCGAACCGCGGCAGGCACGACCCGGTCACAGCGATTCTTGATCAGGAATGTGTGTGCTCCGGGAGGGTGACCAGGGAGCGGCGGTCGGCGCGGGGTGTGTGCCTGCAGCAGCGTGGCGTGCGGCGGCAGGCTGGGTGTTGCACAGACAGGCATTGCAGCAGGGTGCCCACTGGACTATTGGGGATCTCCTGCCAGTTTGCTGGCAGAGATTGGAGGGCCCAGTAGCTGCTGACAAGGCCACCAAATGGCGGGCGTCGGTCGCGCGGCAGCGGGCGGCTGGCGGAAGGCTGGCGGCGGCCGCCAGATCAAGTCTGCCTGGGGCCGGCGGGGTGCCCTTGAACTCACACGACCGAGCGGGTCGACGGCGCGTCGTCTGCGAGGCACCGTGTGCCCGTGCACAGAGCGGCCAGTGCTGCGAAGAGGAGGAGGGAGGGCAGGGGAGCATGCGCCATCGTGGCTCGTGTGCAGGTTGCAACAGTAACACACGCATGCACAGGGCACCAACACACCAAACAATGAACAATTCATCCGAGTTGGAAGGTTGGGTGCAGTGAACGTTCGTTCAACGCGCGTTGTGCAGTGGTGTGCCTGCTGGACTTCCTCTGCTCTCTCGCTCTCTCTGTCTCTCTTCTTGTTCGTCTCTTCATTTGCATTTACTTCTTTGCCCGGATTTGCCCGGAAAGCGTAAATATCTATCACAAGCCCGAGCGGTGTGGGGTGATGGCGAGCGGCGGTGGTGAAGGGTGAGCGGGCGGTGGGGCGGGCGGTAGCAGCGGCGGGGGACCGGGAGAAGGTCCTTGTGCAGCAGTACAGAACGGCATGCAAGGTGCTGTAATAGCACGTCGCATACATGTGTGCTGCTGAAAAATCCATTGAAGCAGTAAATCTTCTCCACGCATGCACTGAAGTGAACCGTGTGTTCTGTCTCCCTCCGTCCAGCTCCTCAGTTTGCAGTTAGGCTTAGCAGCACGACCTGGGCTGCTCTGCTGCAAGTGTTCAGGTTTCAAAGCCCCACACCAGAGTGTCAACCCTTGCAGGCTTCGCATGCATGGCGTGCGAGCAGCCAAGCACAACTGCCAGTGGTGGGCCTTGGCAGCGCATGCTGTGCCCACGCTGGCACTGTGCGGTGGGCTGCACAGGCAGCAACCAACCTAGAGCCGGCCACACGGGGAGGGCCGATGCGGTTGCCAGGCTGAGAGGGATTTCCGGGTGCCATGGGAGCGAACCAGAGCCTGGCGAGGCTTCTTGGCTGATGAGGGAGATGAGGGAGATAAGGAAGAGGGGGGAAATCAGGCCTACACAGTGGCTTCAACTGCCGCCCTGCGCAGCGGACCCAGCGGGCGTACTGAGCCAGCCCGAGCTCTCTCTCCACCCTGGCTGCCCCTCTTTCCTGTCATGGCTCTCTCTGCTGTGGCTTACAAGGGTTGCCTACACTTTTCTACATACATGGGCTTACATGGGTTGTCTACATGCATGGGGTGGATCAAAAGCTGGACAAGCAAGAGCCTCCATCATTGAGGATTGAATGACCAATCAAACAATAAACAAATGCATGCATTTCAAGTTCACGGGGAGCCAGCATCGGTGTCATGGGACAGCTGCCGGGTGGCGGGAGAGTGTATCGGAATGGAGTAAGTAGCAAAGAAAAAGGAAGCACTGCTTGCTTCTATCCAAGGTTCCGCCCAACATCAGCCGAGCTTGGTCAACCTGGGAGTGCCTGGGCCACGGCAACGCAGGCCAGGCGCAAGAGGGCTCCTGTCGGTGCCACAAGGCGACCATGGCACGACTACTGCACACGTGGGTCACACTTGATTGGGCATAGGGGACCCAGCTGGTGCTGTGGCCGACGGGGGCTGGGCAGCCACTGGCACCATTGGCACTTGCTCGTAGTAGCACACCACAGTCGCGGGTGCATTGCCACCCGGAAGCTGCCCCCGCCCCCTACCATGTCGCGCCAGGCCAGCAACTGCAGAGGATGCAGGCGGTGCAGGGGAGAGCATGTGCCTGAGCACCGTGTTTTTCCTAGATTTGATTGAAATGCCTCCCGGACAAATGGGGCTGAGTTTTTTTTTTTTTTTTTTTTTTNTTTTTTTTTTTTTTTTTTTTTTCTGGACAGCGCTGCGGCCGCACATGGGTGTGCGCTGCAGGTGCGTCGAGGAGAACCTCAGAGAGGCAGCGGATGCCGGGTCGCAAACTCCTCGTTATAGAGTTATAGGGGCTGAGTTTTACCAACCTTCTTCCTTGCCCCTGCCCACCCCATGCCCCAACTTCCCCAACCCAGCCACCTGCAAGCAGACACCCCCAGTCAACCCGGCTGGCGATGCCAAGGGCGGGCATACGGTGCAGCGGCAGGCAGCAGCCCAGGCACAACATGGCGGCCCAACAGCCGGCAGCAGAGCGGGGGGCGGTGAGCAGCCAGCAGCAATAAGGGGCACTCAAATGCGTACTCAGAGACGTACCCAAGACAACGAGTCCCAGGGCCAACACGACACCGATGAACAGTTTCGGGTAGAAGTCACGGCCCAGGGGGCAGCTCAGCTCCAGGAATGTGGTGCGGCTCACGGGCACCTGAGGCATGCAGGGAAGTGGTGCGGGGTGGGGTGGGAGGTAGATAGGGGGCCAGGGTGGGGTGGGACATAAGATGGAAGGGCGCGAGGGGCCCAGGGCGGAGCGCAGGTGACACAGCCCTTGCAGCCCAGCTTCCCTCTACCCCTTCTTCCCCCACCTCCCCTCATCTCACGGCCCACATCCATGCACCTGCCACATTGCGGTATGCACGCATGCACCACCCTCGAGCATATGAAGCATTCTGGCGCACCAGCGGAAACCAACTCCCCTTCATGGTAGCTGACCGGCGCCTTTGGCATGATTCCCTGCCGGTTTCCTCAATCCCAAGCCCTCTGGCAGGGTTCTGCGTCTTCTTCGAACACCCCTTCCCCCGCCCAGGCCAGCCCTACACAACTCCCATCCCCGCCTCACCTTTGACCATGTGAAGCAGGACTGCGCCCCGCAGTAGCACTCGGTGAAGTTGACTGTCCGGCAGCTGGGTTCGCGCACTTCGTTACTTGAAGACGCGCCGCTGTCGAACAGGGTGATCCATGCTGAGCTGGCGCTGGTTGTGTAGCTGCCAATCCAGCCCTTGTCCAGTGGGCGCAGCCAATAGAGGGACTCAACACAGTAGGTCCCCGCAGCGATGGAGCTGTTGTCCACGGGCGCCGTGGCACTGCATTCTGACGTGGCGTGGCCCCCGGGCACAACGTAGCGCACCGCAGCAGGCACTGTGCGCTCACAGCGGTTCCAGATCAGGAAGGTGCGATCCGGTTGTGGCGGGAAGGCGAGCAGGGAGCGGCGGTCGGCGTGGAGGGCGGGCCTGCGGCAGCGTGACGCGTGGCGGCAAGTTGGGTGTTCAGCTGGCAACGACAACAGCAGGGCGCCCATTTTCCGACACCTCCAGGCCAGGCGCTTTGAGTACAGGGAAGGCGCTTTGAGTACAGGGAATCCACATCATGTTGCGGCAGGCAGGGTGGCGGCGGCAGGCTGGCGACCGCTGCCAGATCAAGTCCCCACTAGCCCCCAAGCGCTGCCTTGGCCCCGCGGTGCCCTTGAACTCACTTGACCGAGCGGGTCGACACCACAGAGTCAGCGAGGCCCACGGTGCCACTACACAGAGCGGCCAGTGCGGCGAAGAGGAGGAGCGAGGGCAGTAGCCGGGACACCATTGGCTCGTGCTCAGACTGCGGGCAGGGGTATCAACACACAAGCACACATCTTCACATGGGCTGAGAAATACGCGCTAGCAAAAGTCCAACGCGGTTGTTGTAACTTCCCCCCGGCTCGCGATTTCTATTTGCATGACAGAGCGTATCGCGTGTACACCCAATTGTACTGGCTCCCTCTTGTGCAGAAGAAGAAGTAGAAGAAGAAGAAGAAGAAGAAGAAGAAGAAGAAGAAGAAGAAGAAGAAGAAGAAGAAGAAGAAGAAGAAGAAGAAGAAGAAGA
>JTEE01000301.1:178838-222334 GCA_002896455.3 Chlorella sp. ArM0029B
GAAGAAGAAGAAGAAGAAGAAGAAGAAGAAGAAGAAGAAGAAGAAGAAGAAGAAGAAGAAGAAGAAGCAGAAGAAGAAGCAGAAGAAGAAGAAGAAGAAGCAGAAGAAGAAGAAGAAGAAGCAGAAGAAGAAGAAGAAGAAGAAGAAGAAGAAGAAGAAGAAGAAGAAGAAGAAGAAGAAGAAGAAGAACGCAGATATGCGTGACTCGGCGATGACCTCCTGCTGCACATCGTCCCGCCAGCTCAGCGCCAGCTGGCGCCAGCGCCAATTAATTTGAAACCGTGTGCACATGCCTGTTTTGCACCGTGCCATTTCACGAGGTGTTGCTCGAAGACCACTGCAACTGGCGAAATGGACTGCCTTTCTCTCAACTGCCCACGCATGGGAGGGCTGCGCAGAGCGGCGCCCGTGCGCCCGGCATGGGCCAGCAGCATGTGCCAGCAGCACACTTTTTGTTTAAATCTTTGCTACATTTTCTTCTGATACATTCTCTCCCCACTCACCCTGTCCCACAACACCGTTGCTTGCTCACCATGGACTTCAAATGTTGAGCGGCAGGCAGGGCGCAGCAGGCAGCTCCAGCGAGCGGGCAAGCAGTGAGAGCAGGCAGGCGTCTATAGACTAGCTAGACTAGGCAGGCAGGCAGGCGTCCAGACAGATCTGCAGATGGGTGGAAGTGAGGGCGGCAATGCCTGCCAGTGCTCAAGCTCTCTCCACCCGGGTAGCCACTCTACCCTTGTGGCTCCTCATGTTGGCGCATGGGTGGCAAACATGGGTGGCAAACATGGGTGGTCTACATGCATGGGGTAGATCAAACGCTGGGCAGGCCTGGGCAGAAGCTGCCATCATGGCATCATCAAGGGTTGCGGGAGCACTGCATGCTTCTTCCGCACAACATCTGCCATCAGTGATGTTACGATGATGCAGCTTTGATGATTTTGAAGACCAGATTCAGAGAGCTGGTCAGCCTGGGAGTGCCTGGGCCACGGCAAGGCAGGCAAGGTGCTTGATCCCTCCTGATGGTGCCACAAATCGACCGTGGCACGACTACCGCATGCGCATCAGGTGTGGGTGGGCATCGGGCGCTGTGGCTGGCGCTGCGGCTGGGCAGACGTCATCAGGACCTGTTCAAACTAGCGAACCACAGGCGTGGGTGCATGCCCGCCCGCCAGCTGTCCCCGCCTCTTTGCGAATTCCGCCAGTTTGGCAACTGCATGACATGTGGAGGCAGGCGATGCAAGGCGGACTGTTTGCCTGTGTACCTGATTGACTACTGGCCCCAGCAAATGCCACAACCATTGCACTGGCAGTGTCTGTGGGCCTTGCTCCTTCCTCTCCATGATCACCGCAAAGCCCAAGCCAGTCGCTTGCAATCGCCCCCTCCCAACACAGCTGGCAATGCTGAATCGAAGCACGCAGTGCAGCAGCTGGCGGCAGCGCAGCCTCGGCACCAGGGCTCAAAGGCCTGACGCAGAGCAGGAGGTAAGCAGCGCATGTGGGGTTCTTACTCAGGGCCGTACCGCTGGCAATGAGCACACACGCCAAGGTGGTACCCCTGAGGACTCCCGCGTAAAAGTAAGAGTCGGAGCCCGAAGGGCAGGTCAGCTTGAGCGGCGTGGTGCGGCTCACCGGCACCTGAGGCAGGGAGGGGACCCACCGGTGTTTGGTACCAGGGTTTGTGGGTGGATCAACGGGTTGCGGGAGGGACACCTGGCGTGCACAGAAGGGAACAGCTGGCGCGTGGCGGCGCCTGAGAAAAGGGCAGGTGGGATGGGCTGGGTCATGAGGCACTTGGGGGATGAGGGCACTGGCGGCGCAGGGACGACACATCCCAGATTCCCTCCCGGCCCCCATCTGCCCCCTTCCCAGCCACCCAGCCATCCACCCAACATGAAGCAGCAGGCCCTGCGCAAAATAGTTGGAACCAAGTGGGCCAGCAGGGCCCTACCATGGCCTCACTCCCTTTCCCGCCTTCTAAGCCTCTCACACTGCCCTTTCACCTTCATCCACGTGAAGCAGTCCTGTTGCCCGCATGCGCACTCGGTGAACTCGGCAGTCCGGCAGCTCCGTTCGTGGACTGTGGCCCTTAGAGACACGCCAGCGCCAAAGACGGTGAGCCACACAGTGCTGCCGGCGCTTTCGTCGCTCCCCACCCAGACCTTGGTCTGAGGGGGCAGCCAGTACGTCCCCTCCACACAGTAAGCTCCCGGGTAGACGGTGCCGTTAACGTTGTCAACTGGCCCTGTGACCTGGCAGGCTGAGGTGTCGGGGAGCACGCCTGGCACGACGTAACTCAGCGCAGCAGGCACGACGCGGCCGCAGCGGTTCCAGATCACAAAAGTGTGTGCCGTGAGCAGGAAGCGTCGGCCGGCGTGGAGGGCGTGCCTGCGGCAGCGTGGCACGTGGCAGCAAACTGGGCCTTCAGCTGGCCAACTGGGTGCCCACTCGACTTATCCGACATCAGGCCAGGTTATTCAAGTTCAGGGAAGCACATCATATACCAAGGCGGCAGGCAGGCTGGCGGCGGCAGGCAGGCGGCTGCCTCCAAATCGAGGCCCTACCAGCACCGAAGCGCTGCCTTAAGGCTTGGGCCTGGCTGCGGCACGAGGTGCCTTAAACTCACTTGACCGAGCGGGTCGACGACACGGGCTCAGCGAGGCACACGGTGCCAGTGCACAGCGCGGCCAGTGAGGCCAAGAGGAGGAGCGAGCGCAGTGGGCCACGCAGGCTGCAGGCAGGGGTGTCAACACAAGCTCTCTATTAGCGTTGAAATAGCAAAAACTTGTACGCGCTGGCCGTCCAACGCGGTTGTTGTGCCTGCTGGACTTCTGCCGGGGCCACATCTTGTGATGCATATTACAAGTACACAGTGACAGTATGAACCTAAATCCGTTACAGAGGATGATGACGTCCCGCTGGACAAGCTGGCTTCCGTTACACAGGATGATGACGTCCCGCTGGACAAGCTGGCTTGGCACCAGCCTTCTCTGTCTGTGCCTTGCTGCAGGTTCCGTGTGGGCCTGTCTCTCAGAGGAGAGTCTCCTCCCCCTCATCTCACGAGACGATGCTCTAGTACCGCAGAAAGCTGGCTCGAACGACCTGGGCTGCCCTGGCTGTAACTGTCCAGGCTTGGCAGGGCTGCACAGAGCGGCAGGCAGGGGCCAGCAGCAGCGGCGGCCACTGGCGGCAGGTGGAGCGCTCCACTGTGCTAGCACAGTGCTGACGGGGCGTGCACACCCGTGACGTGACGTGACGCATCACGTGACCCATCACGTGACGCATCTGAGGCGCTCATGAACAGAGCTGGAGAGGGATGCAGACGAGCGGGCACGGTCACACCGTGTGCAAGTGTTGCGCCGCCCGCGGCTGCCCATCCTCTCCCTTTGCGCAGCGTGCGCAGCAATATTGGCGCCGCCCTTCGTTTCCCTTTCTGTGGGTTAAACCTGCAAAATAAATGTGGGACGGAACGCAGGGCGCAGCAGGCAGCACCGGCGAGCGGGCAAGCAGTGAGCGCGGCAGGCGGCTGGGTGGAAGTGAGAGCGGCAATGCCCGTCAGTGCACCCTGCTGCTCCAACTGGCCCCTGGTTGTAAGCCAGTCCCGAAGCAGGGTTGCCTGGGCGGCAACAGCTGGCCTGGGGAGCAAGAGAGGCGCACGGGGCATGTGAGGTGGCTGAAGGCAGCTTCCAAGCACTGACGAGGCATGGGGCGTGTGCTCTCTTACTCCGCCCCACTCCCCCCCCGTGCCACCAGTCCTGCATCCTACTGTCCCTCCAAACCTGCCTTGCACGCCCAGCCCGCCTGCAGCCGCGGCTGCCGGCGCCCGATATCTGACCTAGGACGGCGCCTCGGTATCATGTCGGACCTCAAGGTCAGCGACGAAACGGCGCTGACGCTGTCGAGCGTGGCGAGCGCAGCCTACGGTGAGCCTGGCGGGGAGGCGGGGAGTCGGCGGGGCGGTCGGCGGGCCCGCCGCCAGGGCACACCGTAAATAAACCCTAAACATTATAACCCTAGAAGAATGCCACTAGGCGCAAGGCACCGGCTCACATACAGGTGGCCCATATACATGATTGCTTTGCTTGATCGGGTTGGTGCGCAGGTGCACGGCTGGCGCACCTGATGCGTGCCTGCCAGCATCGGGTATCTGATGCCGATCTCGTCCACACGGGGATGATGACTGTGCGCTCATTCGCGTGCACCTCCCTCCTGTTGTTTGTGTGCAGGCCTGCACTGGTTCTTTGCGACCCCTCACGCCCACTCCATGTGCATGGCAGCGGTGAGGCAGGGCTGGGCCGGCTTTGGTTTGGGTGCCACTTCAAAAGTTAGGGCACGACCGGCGGCAGTGTCTTGCAATCCCAAGCCCCGTCGTTGCTCTGTATATTGTTGCTCCGCACGGTTGCTCTTGCCTCTGCCCACAGTGCAGGCAGCAGCTGCCAGCCAAGATCCCCATTCACCGCGCTCACCACCACACCGCGCCGCCCGTCGCCCCTTTGCCCGCCGGCCTGCAGACCAACCCTTTTGACGCATCCACCGCATCCCAACTTTTCGTGAAACTTGTATACACCTTGTCAAGTCGTGACAAGGCAAGTGTCCTTGTAAACAAGCACCTTGTCAACGGGTGACAAGGCACCGACAAGCAGCTTGTCAACACCTTTTCATGCGCGACAAGGCAATGACAAGCACCTTGTAAACAAGGACCTTGTATACATCTGCTAAACTTGACCGCAGTCGGCAGTACCATGTACTCGTACAAGCAGTACCCCTGACGTACAAAAACCAAATCTGGGTGTTCTTCCGACCAGTTTGCCCCTTTCATCACTCCTGCAGCATCTCTGTTGCAGGAAAACTGTGCATGCCATGCTGGCATGATGCACCTGATCAAACAAAGTAAGCGGTGAAAATCACGGAAGCAGCACCCAACCTGCTCTGGCCTTGGGGGGAGCACAACACAGGCGGTGCGTGCATGAGCTGCCATCCCCGCCTCACGCATAGCATGGGGAGGTAATCTGATGCAAGGAATGCCGACAATTGATTGAGGCGACACCGATTGAAGGCAAGCGTGTGCCTTAGGCCGATGGCGGTGGGAGGATGGTGGCAGCAGGGGCGGTAGGAGGGCGGTAGGAAGCGGAAGTGCACCACGTGGCTCAGCCCGGCGCATGAGGGACCATGTCCACTAACAAATTCAAATGCAAGTGGGTCCAGTAGCAGGCTCAGGCAGGCGTGAAGGAGAAGCTAAATCCTTGAGCCCACTTAGCCAGGAGAAGCCAAAGCCATGGACGACCTGACGTGCGCCTGCTCAGCGTGCTGGGGCGGTGGCGACGAGGCGGTAGTTGGGCCCAACTTGGGCAAACCCCGTTGCATACTCCCCCTCTCGGCACTATGTTGGTGGTATACACATGTTCTCGCGCCACCCAGCGCCTACACAGCGGCGGGGCTCCGCTCGGCGGCGACGCACCCTCGCCGTGTGCGCAGTTCCGGTGCCGTAATGCGCACCACACTATGCCCAAGAGATTCCCGGTAATCATTTCGACCTGCCCGCTGCAGCGGGGTTGCCTCGCGGCACCTTGAGGCTTAACCCGTGATCGGCACCCACGAGGCGCTCAGCACGCCATACCATGGTCCTGTTGCACATGAGAACCAAAAGGTGCGGCTTGGGGGGAGGCGCAGCCATGTCGGCACCCGCCCTGCTACCGCTGGCGGTTCTGCCGGACACGCCCTGCCACGCCCCTGCGCTGCTCTGCAACCTGCCTCCAGCCGCCCTGGAAAACTGGCACCCTGATGACGCACCGCCCCCTCTATACGTGCCTACCCTCTGCCTCCTTGCAGAGTAATCACGTGTTCAGTGCTTTCGGTTTGGCTCGACCAGCAGGCCACTGCACCGCTGGGCCCTCCCTACCACCTATCTGCCTGCGTCCGACCAACAACCAGGTGTGTGAGGAAGGCACCCAAGGGAGTGCGCTGGTTGGGGTGTTCAGCCTCTGTGGCAGGCTGTAAGGATTTGAAACAGGCGCAAAAGTTGTTGTGGGCCCGCTGCCACGGTACCCGGCCCGTAGCCCTTGGTCATCTGTCGGCACCCGCCCTTTGTGCATCGAGCTGGTCAGGCGGCGCACAGCCTCAGACAGCGTCCGCCTGCCCATTTGGTTCCTGCCGGTGGGCCAGGCCCGTGTTTCTCTGCACGGCTTCCGGACATTTGGCACCCGGCAGGGCTCCGGTGTAAGAGGTGCAGGCAGGCAGCTGCCATGCTGCACCAGTTGCAGGTTGCGCAGGGTACCAGTAAGCCTGAGGCCTGCGTCCGCACAAGTGCTGCCCCAGGCTCCCCAAAACATCCCTCCCCAGCTGTGCTGTGCCTGCCTCCGCTCACGTTGCACCCTGTTCCCCCTCCCGCCTGCTTGCATCCCGTGCAGGTTTTAAAGGCGTCGTTGGAGCAGAAGCCAGTCGAGCGAAGGGGATGCAAGAAGGGAGCTCCAGCACAGCGCAGGCCAGGCTAGCCGCTTTGCCTTTATTGTGGCATCTGTGCTGTGCCCATGACGCGCTCGACAGAAGCAAGAGGGGCCGTTCCCTCTTGGCGACGGCCAAACAACAGCCACCTTTGTTTGCTGTTGTGCGCACGAGGTTGCCATGCTAAGGACCGCTATCATGTTTCTAAGCGCTTGCTACCTATTTCACTTTGTAATTAGCCTACTAAACCTTTAAACAAGGCACAGCAGGCACAGCGCGCACAGCAGGGAGCCTGGCAGGCACTACAGTGGGAGCCCCATGTATACACGGCTGGGACAAGCAGCTTGTTTACAAACGCGTGACAAGCTGTGAAAAGGAGCTTGTTAACAAGGGGGCGACAAGCAGCTTGTCAAGAGCTTGTAGGCTGTCCGACTATACAAGCTCCTGACAAGGCAGCTTGTCAAATCCTTGTATAGTTGATCTATATAAGACCCCTGAAACTAGGGATGCGGCCGCTGGTTCGGCTTTGTTCTGTGGCTGTCGGCCGCTCAGAGCCTGGCAGTGGCCAACACGCCTGCCTGCAAGTCAGCCAAGAAGAGCCTGCTGAAGGTGGGTGCTGTGCTGTGCTGTGCTGTGCTGTGCTGTGCTGTGCTGCGCTGCGCTGTGCTGTGCTATGCTGCCGTGCTGTACGATGCGAGCACCTGCCCTGCGCGTGCCGCTTGGTTCCTCTGCTGTGCTTCATAGCAGCGGGCACGGCGCCGGCACATTGCCGCTGACAATGTGCCCTGCGTCGCACCCGGCTGGGCGGCTCCCTAGTCTCGAACAAGACTTGCCAATGCTTCCACAGCCTTCCACCCTCCACTGCAGGTGGCCGGCTTTGGCTGGCTGGCCGGCGTGGGCCTGGGCCTGTGGCACGTGAGCCAGGGCACCCAGAGGAGCGACACTGCTGTGTTCTCGGTTCTCATGGTCGGCTCCATTGCTGGCCTCTGCCTGTGGCGCGGTGTTGCCAAGGACTGAAGGCTGGGAAGGCTCGCTGGCCTCTGCCTGTGGCGCGGTGTTGCCAAGGACAACCGCGGCAGCTGGAGCACAGTGCTGACGGGGCTTGATGCAGCTGAGACGTTGATGAACAGAGCTGGGGAGGGATGAAGACGAGCGGGCACGGCCACACGGTGTGCACGTGCTGCGCCGCCCGCGGCTGCCCATCTTCTCCCTTTGCGCAGCACGCACAGCGCCTCCCCCGTCGTTTCCCCTTCTGCGGGTTGAACCTGCAAAACAAACTTGGATGTGGGGCGGAACGCAGGGCGCAGCAGGCAGCGCCGGCGAGCGGGCAAGCAGTTCGAGGCCTGGCAGGGGAGTCATCACAGTTGCTGAACGTTCACCCACGCGTGCTGTGCTTGCTGGACTTCCCCGTGCCAGAATGCGCCTGGCAAGCTTGCCAAGCTTAAGCGTGTGCGCGTGACTATTATGCCTGCCAACTGGGGCTCACACTTTGCCACGTAGCATCAGCACAACCGCCGCCAAAAATGGGTGCTCCACTTGCAAGCGGCCAGGCACGATGGGTCCAGGCTTCACACCCATCTGCTTTCTACTGGGCATGCTTATGCATACGAACAATCAGGCATGATTGGGCGGCTTACACTGCTATTTACACTGCTGTACACATGTGGCGCAAGGAATGTGCATACGTGGAGTGCAGGTGGATGTATCATCGGCAGGACAGGCACCTGCTCTATTGGCCGCTTTACATCTGATTTCCGCAAACATCACGTTCGACACAGACGGACAGTGGGGGACCGCCGGGATTGCAAGCAGGGAGGAGGAGCAGGGGAGCCGCTGCCACTGTGCGGCAGCTTGAAAGAGGAAGCCGTGCTGACATCCGGCAGGGTTGCTTAGGCTGACAGTAGGACTCCACTAGTGGCGCGAGGCCGCCGTCTCTCCATGCAGGGTGTGCCGCTGTGGGAGGCTGGGCCGTGATCATCGCCACTTGCTGGTAGTGGGGGACCGCACGAGCAGGCTGGCCTTCATCCGCATCCTGGCAGCATATGGTCAGGTAACGCAGCACCCTCAGGGCTGCAGGCAAACAGGGGGAGGTGGCCGGGTTGTTAAACATCTGCTGCCGTTGGCGGCAGGCATTCAGGGCGCATGCACAATCAAAGCTGACTGAAGCTCAAAGCTCGATTAACATGTACGCTGTGTGAAAGGAAGGAAGAGAGGGAGGGAGGGAGGGAGGAAGAAAGGAAGGATGGTCTGGCTTTCTCCGAAATGCTCCTCCCCGCCACCCTGCCCCAGCCTGGCCCTACCCCAGGTGGGCCAGCCCCCGCTCTCCATCCAATCCAAGCTTGTCGGCAGCTGGCCAGGTGCAGGCCGGCAACAGAACACAGGTGCACAACGCTCGTGGCGGTGGCTGGCATGCATGGTGCAGCCTTACGGCTGTGTCAACATCAGCAGCTTGTGCAGCATCCGCAGCTGGAAGGATGTCCCTTGAGCGCATGCCCAATCCGCTGACAGACTAATCTTCTCAGCTAAACACCTTCGGGCAAAAAGTACACGTGTTACCGCAAGGGGGCGCTCACCAAAGAGAGCGAACAGGATAAGTACAGGGATGCCGGTGCCGAAGCCGGTGCTCTTCCCATTTGCAACGGCGGGGGTGCCGCCGGCAAGGTGTTCCGAGCAGGCAAGCTTGATAGGCGCCCTGGGGCTGACTCCCACCTGGCAGCGAGGGGCAGGCGGGGGGCGGGCGGGGAGTTGGTAGAGGTCAGGGGGTTTGTAGAGGAATTGATGACGAAGTGTTGGGACGGCAGTCAGGCTCGAACCATCCGGTCTCGGCTAGCGCCCCAAAGCCGCAGGTCGCACGCTGTGTGCTGCCGTGCTGTGCTGCGCTGCACGTCCAAGAAAGCCGCCTTTGCTTGCTTCGCCCACTGCCACCAAATTGGCAGTATTGGCCCTGCTCTGGCCCTCCGCCCGCCCAAAGTGGCCAGAGTGACCAACGGGCCGCCGCCACACAAACTTCCCGCCCGCCCCCAACCGCAGGCGCCACCCCGTCGCCAGGGCGTCTTCCCATGCCCCACCCGCACCCTCCCGATCCCAAGGCAGACCCCTGTCCCTTGCCTGCAACCAGCGGAAGCACCCCCTGTCTCCACAGATGCAAGCGGTGTGGTTGACGGTGCCGCACTGGGTGTCCAGAAGAGTGCCCAGCGGTGAGACGCTGCCATCAAAAGTGGTGAGCCACGCTGAGTTGTCAGCCGCTGGGTAGCTCCCAATCCACCCCTTTACACCAGGGGGAAGAGTGTACACGCCTTCGGTGCAATACGTCACGCCTCTGTGTACCAGCTCTGTAGAATTGCACTCCGAAGTGTCTGTTGAGCCGGGGAAAAGGGTGTAGGTCAACGCAACAGACACGGCCCGGTCACAGCTGTTCCAGATTCTGAAGGCGCCGATCCAGCGGGCTTGCAGAGCCCGCCTTGCTGCACGAGGGGCTTCAGAGAGGGGGTGCCTGCAGGCACAAAGCAGGCGCGGACAGGTCGTTGCTAGTTAATGTAGCAGAGTGTGCAGCATGGGGGCGGCATTACGCCGCGGCAATTGCGGCAGGGCGGCACGGGCGGGCGGCGGCATGCTGGCGCTGCAGCTCGCGTGCGCCATACGTTGCTTCCACGGCTTGCTCACTTGATTGAGACGTCCTGCTGTGCGATTACGCAGCCGGCCAGGGCCGCAAGAAGGAGGAGCGAGCGCCAGAAAGCGGCCGGCATCGTTCTGCCTGCTTTTGAACAAACAATAGACTGTTCTCGGCGAAACGCAATATGAAACTAGAGGCGGAATGCACGGTTAGTCAGGGAGGCACCTTCCCTAGGAGACCAGCGCGCCCGCCTGCTGTGCCTGCTGAGGTCAGGACCCTTCGTCTGCTGCTTTCAGCAGAGCCAACCTTCCTAATAGGCTGCCTTCGCATCGGACCATCCGACAGGGAAACGACCTGCATCAGAGCAGGCGCTGGAAGCTGTGCCTGCCACGCGCCTGGGGACCCCACCCCTGTGCGCGAAAGCTTCCACCGCTGGATCACGGCAGCAGGCCTGAAGGCTACAAAGTACATTCTGATACACTCACCCCCCATCCTGTCCCATGAGACTTTGCTGCTCCCCCTGGAATTGAAATGTAATTGATTGATTGCTAGAAGGTGCGTGCGGCTGGCTCCTGTTGCCGTTTGCGCAGCTCCCACCATCCGTGCTCTGCACCGTGCAGTCTGCCCAGGTTCGACAAGAGATCCCAGGTCCTCAAGGGAGGCTGTCGTGGGTTGAACAACTTTCTGCATGACCTCTTGTGTGTGTGCGTGTGTGTGTGTGTTGACACGAGTGTGGCTTGCACAAGCACTACTAAACTACCATAGCTGCGTGGCAGCACGACAGCTGCCCGCGTGAAGTCTTTACGAGTGTGTGGTGTGGTGCGGTGCGGTGCGGTAGGCGGTGTGGGGGTTGGTGTGGGTGTGCCTCGATACGCGTTCATTCACTCAGGTTAGAAGGTACGCAAGAGGGGGGTGAGGGAGCGGAGCAAACAGCAAACAGGGTGCGTGTGAAAGCCAAAAGCCAGGGGAGGGGGGAGGACAGCAACCAGCATGCATAAGGGTGTGGTGAGAAGCAGGGGCACTTGCAACGACGACACGCAAAACTGCCAGCATCAACCCGTCCAGGCGTGATTGATTCGAAAACAAAAGTGAGGGAGGGAGGGTCCAGTGCAATCCATCAAACGCCCGGCTCCTCGAGCACAACTGAGACTCACTTCCCGCCGCCCAACCGCCAACTGCCACACGTGCGGCAGGCAGGCAGGCAGGCAAGCAAGGAGAGTGTGTGCCCACAGTCGTGCACACAGCCGGCCAAAGTCTGCTAGCGCCGCTCCACAGCTGCGGCAGGTCCTGGCTCTCCTCGCCAGGCGTTGGTGGGGCGGGCGGCGGTACAGCTGTGTTGCTGCACGCGTCGCCTGCCTGCGCCGTGGCGAGAGCGGGCCGGGGCCGGGCCGCTGGGCAGCGACTGCCACGTCAGCCCTCTTTCCATGAGAAAGGAAGTCAGGGAAGAGAGGCTGCCGGGGCTGCTGCTCCACCTCAGTTGAAGAACTGGAAGATGAGGCCATCCTGCAGAGAGGGCCAAAGGAAGAAGCAGGGGCAGAGGGTGGCGCTGGTCAGTGCACGGTGCAAGACGTTCAAGGGGCGGTGCCCCATCAGGGGCACCTCATCCCCAGTGCACACAGCAGAGCATTGGCAGGGACAGCATGGTGGGAAGGGCTGGGCCCCACCCAGCTCAGCTGTTTCCACCCTGGTTGACCAGCCTCACACATTGCCTGCCCGCCTTGGTGTGGGAGAGCAGGCAGACACAAGTGCGTGGACCAGCCGCGCCCTGCCACCCCCACGACACCAACAATCCAACCGCCTTGGGAGAAGCGCAGCACGCCCCACACACCTTGGTGTGCGCCAGGAAGAAGGGTGGGCCAGCACCAGCCCATCCCCTTCCCACACCCAAAACGACAATGAACATGATCCCCATTCCACTCGATACACTCACAACCCACCAGCCCTGCCCGCCCACCTTGGTGTGTGCCAGGAAGAAGGGTGCCAGCACCAGGGACTCCACGGCCATGAGCTTGATCAGGATGTTGAGGGAGGGGCCAGAGGTGTCCTTGAGCGGGTCGCCCACGGTGTCGCCAATCACGGCGGCCTGCAGATACAAGAGCGGGAAAGAGATGAGTTGGGTGAGAGAACGGTAAGGTGTGCTTCAGCGGGTCGCCGACGGCTGCCTGGTACCAAAGGGAGGGAGAGAGACACGGCAGCGGGGGTTGTGTGAGAGGAACGAAGGGGGACAGAGGTGTCCTTGCTGCCCTGCCCCCTGTGAGGTTCAACCCCTGCCCCAGCCAGGCCCCAGGCACATCGGCAACCTCCCCACCCCACCTTGTGGCAGTTGCAGCCCTTGCCGCCCAGCAGCAGGCACACCAGCCCTCGCTGCCAGGGAAGGCTGCGGGGAGGACGCGCTTTGCACCCAGGCGCCCTGACCCTCCAATCACCTTGTGGCAATCGGATCCCTTGCCGCCCAACTCACCCACCTTGTCAAGGCGCACGTCTGTTTTGTTTGAAATAACACAGGCACCCAGGCACCCCGACCCCCAGGCATCTCACCTTGTGGCAGTCGGAGCCCTTGCCGCCCAGCTCGCGCGCGTGCTCGCTGCCGCCGGCCTCAATGTACTTCTTGGCGTTGTCCCACGCGCCGCCCGTGTTGGACATGGACACCGCCATCTGCACGCCGCTCACCAGGGCGCCCACCAGCACGCCTGCAGCACACACACAGACACACACACAAACACGGGAGCCACGGTGAGACAAGAGTGGTTGGTTTCGTGACATCAGAGAGGTCCCGCGGGGGAGAGGGCAGCAAGGGAGAAGAACCACGTGTTGATGCGACTGAATTGTGAAGCAAGAGCCCTGGTGCAGCTTCAAACGAGCTTCTGCCCCTCGCCAGCTTACCGCCCAGGGTGAGCTGGCACGCCAACAAAAGCGTGCCAGCTCACACCACCCAGGGTGGGCGCCCCGCTACCACCTGCACCCACCTCCCACCTTGCCACTAACACCCAGCAGCTTCCACCCTCGCCTTGCCCCACTCACCGGCCAGGGTGCACACGCCAAACAGTGTGCCCACCACCAGGGTTGTGCCCCCGCCGTTGCCCTCACCCCTGCCACTCAGTCAAACCACCAAATACCAGCTGCCCCCCTCGCCTTCAAGCACTCGGCCAGGGTGCGCACGCCAAACGGTGCGCCCACCACCAGGGGAGTGCCCCTGGCCACCGACTTGCTCAAGCCACCCATCTCACACGCTGAACCTGCCATGCACAGCAAATACCCCAGCCGCTCCCCCCGGCCAGGGTGTGAACAGGCCATGCCATGCCATGCCCACCACAGACTGGGCCTTGACAAAGCTTTCCGCACTCACCGGCCAGGGTGCGCACGCCAAACAGTGTGCCCACCACCAGGGGTGTGCCCATGACGAGGATGCCGGGAGGGATCATCTCAGAGATGGAGGCAGCAGTGGAGATCTCCACGCACCGGCGGTAGTCAGGGCGGGCGGTGCCCTCCATCAGGCCTGCAGGAGAGGCGTCAGGGGGAGGAGGAGGTTGTGGGTAGGGAGAGGAGAGGAAGGTCGATACAGCAGGTGGACATTTCAGATGCGGCGGTAGTCGGGGCGGGGCCGTGCCCTCCATCAGGCATGCCCGGGTGTGTAGTGGGGGGGGGTAGAGAGGTGGAAGAAGTGGCACCTTCCCCGGAATAGCGCCCTCCCTGCCGCTCTCACAAAACGGCCAGAGCATCACTTACTCGTGCCACTCACAGGGGATGGTGTTGAACTGATTGCGCGCCTCCTCCACCACTGCCCAACCTCACAGCTGCAATGAAAGCAATCAGCCGTCCCTCAGCCTGCCCACCCACCGGGGATGGTGTTGAACTGGTTGCGCACTTCCTCCACCATGGCCAGCGCCGCCTTGCCCACGCTCTTCATCGTCATGGCGGAGAACCAGTAGGGCAGCATGGCGCCCACCAGCAGGCCGGAGAACACCTGCAGAGAGACGTGCAAAATGACGAAAAAACAAACTTGTGAGGAAGCGACAAGAAAGAGCACACCAGGTGACGGCGGAGATTAAGCAGGGCAGCGTGGCGCCCACAAGCAGGCCGGAGAACACCTGCAGAGAGACAAAACAAAAAGCGATGAAAAGAAACATGTGAGGAAGCGACAAGAAAGAGCACACCAGGTGACGGCGGAGAACCAGCAGGGCAGCGTGGCGCCCACAGGCAGGCCGGAGAACACGCGAGGGGGGCGTGAGACGGAGAAACGGCGACACAATATATAGCAACTTCAAAGGCAGGGCGGAGAGCCAGCAGCGGAGAGCCAGCAGAGGAGCATGAAAACACATCACGCACACACACAAGTGAGCACGAACCTCGGGGTCGAGGATGGACGAGTCAGCCAGTGTGATGCCGGCACGGGTGACGTAAGCGCCGAACAGCGCCAGGGAAACCAGGGCGGCTGCAGGGGTGGCAGGCAGGGCAGGGCAGGGGCGGGGTGGGGTGATGATAGGAAAGGCAGGCGGGCAGGGAGGCTGGTGCAACAGGCAGGCAGGGCAGGGGCAGGTGTGGGGGCTCAGTGGGATCTCAAGAGGTGGCACCATTCACTCATTCATTATATTCACTAATTCATTATGTACAGCTGNGGGGGGAGGGGGGCGGGGTCACGACAGGAAAAGCAGGGAGGCTGGCTGGCAGCGAATTGGGGGCACTGAGAGAGGGAGGGGCGGAGGGGCGAGGCTGCAATCCTTGTGCACCGGCAGGGCATGGCACCCAGGCTTTCGGTTCAGAATCTGCCCCACTCCCTCCCACGCCACTACTGTGCTACACCTGCTTGCAGCATCAGCTGCACATGCACTCACCGGAGCCGATGGCAAAGCCCTTGCCGATGGCGGCGGTGGTGTTGCCGGCAGAGTCCAGGGCATCGGTGCGCTCACGAATGTCCTCACCCATGCCAGCCATCTCAGCAATGCCACCTGTCACAGGCAGGGTGGGAAGAAAGAAGGGGGCGCGGCGGCGGTCACAAAGAGGTAACGGGGCGCCGAGGCAGAGGCCTGGCGGGCCATGGCGGGCAAGCGCAGAACACACAACTCAAAGACCATGTTGTTGTATTGTCCCTGGGGTGGGGGGTGGGAGTAGGGGGGGCAGAGTGAGGAGCAGGGGAGGCCGCGGTTGGGTGCGGCCACAAGCAACTTCCTTCCCTTCCTCTCAACAGCAGGGCACAGTGCGGGGGGCGGCTGCCCCACACTTATTGCCACACATTGCTACAACATACAGTCACACATGCCGTGATCAAGGGAGACCCCACCCCCACCCGGCAAGAAATCGTAGAAGGCACTGTTTGAACGCATGTTGAGATGCCCCGAGCCGCCCAGCTGTGCATGCCTCCCACCCGCTGTAAAGAGTAGACACAGGACCGTGCCCGCTGTGCAGAGTAGACACAGGGCAGGGTGTACAGACTAGGCACAGGACATGACTGCTCTCACCAGCGTTGTCGCAGATGGGGCCGTAAGCATCAATGGCCAGGCAGGTGGAAATCGTGCCCAGCATGCCCAGCGCAGCGCACGCGATGCCGTACATGTGGGCGATCTGAGGGGCCGGGCGGGTGGGGATGAGGGTGTGGGGAAAGGTTACGCGCGGCGGGCGGGTCCGGGTGCGGAGGGGAGGGAGGTTGATGGTGCTGTTTTGACAGCGCAGCACGTGCGCACGGTGGCGAGGCATGGCACCATGGTAGTGTGCAGCCGCCCTCCCTGCCCTCCCTGCCCTCCACTCACGGTGAAGCCCACAAAGATGGAGACGGCGATTGCGAGGCAGGGGACGATGGCAGACTTGTAGCCCAGAGCCAGGCCAAAGATGATGTTGGTGGCGGCGCCGGTGCGGCAGGCATCAGCCACGTCCTGTGAGGGCAAGGGCAGAGGGAGGCAGGGAGTGAGAGTAGGTAGGCAGGAATGCTTTCATGTTGGTGGCTGCGCCCCGTGCGGCAGGCACCGGACACGCAGGGAAAGTGGGGGCGGCAGCAGAGAGTGAGAACGGGCAGACGTGGCCAAAGCCGGCAGCGGCCACGTCTCGACAGCGGCCGCAGCAACACAGGAACACAGGCGAGGGAGAGCAACAGTCAGAGCAACAGTCCAACACAGGTCTGTCTGCTGCAATGTGTGCAGCAGGCCAGCAGCACATCCTTGCTGCTGCACCACGCTGCGTCACGCTGCCCCCACATGCTGCTGCACACCGTCTGCATGCTGAGCTGTGCCCGCTGAGCCTGCTGTGCCTGCTGTGCAAGCAGCGTCCCCACACGCTGTGCTGTGCCATGCCATGCTGTGCCTGCTGACCTGGACGGGCTGGTAACGGTGGGAGGTGAAGAACTCGGTGACCAGGCCGATGAGGAGGCCGCCCCACAGGCCCACGGCCACGCAGAAGAACATGTGCCTGCGGGCAGGGGGAGACAAAGGGGTCATAGTAAGTGAATGCTTCTTCTTTTTCGGGCTACAGTCTGTTTATCCGCAAAGAAACTCGCGACACAGGCCCCGCGTAGACAACGCAGAGGAACATGTGGCTGTTGGCTGGGGGAATCAAGGGTGCAGGGGAGAGTGGGGAGGGTGTTGAGCTTTGCAACCCAGTCCATGCCAAGTATAAGGCAATGGAGATTTTAGGGCACACCGGTCACCCACACCGCTCGCCAGTTCTCCACCACTCCACCCGGGATGCCCTCCCAAGTTGAAACCGAAGATTATACTAAGCGTTACATTATGTAAACGTGGCAAAAGCCATAATGTACACAAGACAAAAAGCCGACCAGTTGTATTGAAGCAGGCGCTCACCAGTTCTTGACCACGCGCTCGGGCTCCTCAGAGAAGATGCCAGTGAACTCGGCGGGCAGGGCGCAGATGGAGATGACGTACACAACCTGCGGGCGGGGCGGGGAGGGGCGGGGCGGATCGAGCAAGAAGGGTGAGTGCAGAGTCGGAAAGTAGAGCAGGGAGCGAGGTGGTGAGGGGCAGGGCGCAGATGGTCACTGCAATTCCCACCGACATACCACATTCTCCGACACCCCTGCTGCCCAGCTCAGACAGAACCTCTCCCCGGTGTCATGACTAGCCGCATCTTGAGGGTGGACACTATCTGAAGTTCCCACCCATGCCCGGTTCCCACTGCTCACCAGCACACCGGCCTCTTCTCCTCCACCCCATCACCCCTTGCTTGCTTTGCTGAAGAACACCACTGGCTACTTCCTAGAACTGTGTCCCTCATTGCCCTGTGGGGCAAGAAGCTTCTGACCATGACGCTGCGGGGTGGATGTGTGGCTGACTCACCGGCGTCATGACGAGGGTAGAGATGACCAGCTGCATCTTCAGGGTGGACTCGATTTCGGCAACCACGCGGGCGGGCTTGAGGTCGGTGGCAATCAGGGTGGTGAGGATGCAGACAATGATTCCCGAGGCGGTGATGAGCAGGGGGTAGCACATGGCCACCCACGAGTGGCCCGCGCCCAGGGAGGAGACTGCGGGGCGGAGGAAGGGGAAAACAAAAGAAAGGGGGGAAAGGGTCAGGACAAAGAGGGGGAAACGGATCAGGAAGAGGTGAGGTTGTGATATAGGGTAGCACATGGCAGCCTCCAGGTGGCACACATGTCGCCCAGGGAGCACTGCTGGCAGGCAGGGCGGAGCCGAGCGGCAGGCAGAGCAGGGCGGCAGGCAGGGCGGAAGCTGTGACCGTCAACTTAGCAGGTTGCTGCTCTATCCGCTCTTCTAAACTAATAAGCAGGGCGGCAGGCAGGGCGGCAGGCAGGAGCGGCGCCACCGTTTCTCACCGGAGGAGACGACCAGGGCGGCGCAGGTGGCCTCGGCGAAAGAGCCAAACAGATCGGCGCCCATACCGGCAATGTCGCCCACGTTGTCGCCCACGTTGTCTGCAGCAGGGAATACATCAATAATCAAGTGTGAATGACAGCGCATGGATGTCGCCCGATGCTTCCAAGGACAGCGTCCGGTCAGAGAGAAGTGATGTGGATCACGTGCTCGGCGTAACCGCGAGCACTGTCCTCAAGCAGGCAAGCGGCAGCGGTGTTTGTGCGCCGCCACCCCACGCCCCGGCAATGCCAGCGGGGATGCGCTGCACAATCAAGGCCGCCACAGCAGCAGCGTAACCACTTTATATCTTCTTCCTTGCTACATTCCATTCACGATGCAATCTCCTACTGTGTCCTGCAAAACCGTTGCTGGCTTCCGGTGCACTTGAAATGTACTCGGTTGATTCATGGATTGGGCAACAACCTTGCACTGTGTGCACTCACTGACCGGCGATGACGGCGGGGTTGCGGGGGTCGTCCTCAGGGATGTCCTTCTCAATCTTACCCACCAGGTCAGCACCCACATCGGCGGCCTTGGTGTAGATGCCGCCACCCACGCGGCCGAACAGCGCAATGGAGGAGCCGCCCAGGCCGTAGCCGGTGATGGACTGCGGGGGAAGGGGGCAGGGGCAGGGGCAGGGCGGTGGTTATAGTGGATTGTTTGTTGTAGGAAGGGAGGGCGTGAGCTGAGAAGGGGCGGTTGTTGAGGACGGGAGGGCAGGAGCATGGGAAGCGACACGAAGCAGTGTGTCTCTGCTGTGTCGGCACAGCGCAGCACGGCGCAGCACAGCGGTACACAGTGAGGCATGCACATCCTCTTGTTGCGTAAACCGTGAGGCGGCCAGCGTTAGTGGCATGCCAGAACGTCACACTTGTCCGTCTCATTGCATTCGCAAGATCACAGTGCAGCGAGAGCACAGCACCACAGGTGAAGTGCCAGCCCACCCTCAGACAGGCCCTCCAGTCGCCGCCACACACACCTCCCGTACGACGCAACACAACACAGCACAGCCAAGCGGTAGACAGCCACACAGATTAGTGAGTGCACATACTGCAGGCCCTTCCACTCGCCGCCTTCCACATGCTCGCCACCTCCCACAGCACAGCAGCACAGCACAGCACAGCACAGCAGTACAGCACAGCACGGCAATCAAAGAGGAATCCAGAAAAGAGCAAGGGAGAGCTTTGCGCCCACCTCATACAGGCCCTCCCAATCGCCGCCCTGCCCCGACCAGCTGTTGAACACTTTCAGGAAGAGCACAGCAGGGCAGACAATGACTGCGTGCAGCCCCTCCCAGTCGTCAGCATGCGCATCCCCCCAGCATGGCACAGCACAGCGCTGCCAACATGGTGCGCACAGCAAGGGCACAGCACGCCAGAGGACATGAAGAAGTAGAATTGGACAGATGGTGCTGCGCCCACCTCGTACAGGCCCTCCCAGTCGTCTCCGTACACCTTCCTCAGCACCAGGAGGAGCAGGAAGAGGACGAGCAGGGCGTTGCCCACCAGGATGAAACCCATGACGGCGCCGGCGCGGAAGGCTGCAGGCAGATGAGACGAGGAGGCAGTACACTTGCTGAGTATATTGGGTATGGCGGGCGGGGAGCACAACAAGACGCCTGTGCCTGGTAACAGCAGGGACCACGAATCAATGATACCGTGCCCCCTGGGCCCCCGTCGATGATGACTCACACCCAACAGGCACGCTGCGCGCGCTGCGACAGGGTGTGCATGCACGCCCAGGCACGATGGTGTGCATTGGGTGCAGGAGACAGCAAGTTGAAGGCTGTGCCGCTGCGCCAATTACATCTCTCGCCCACACGACACGCTGCGCGCGCTGCGGTAGTGTGCGCATGCACACCATGCATGGCATTTTGGGTGCAGGGGCCAGTGAATGCAGGGGCACGCATGCGGCCACAGGCGTGTGTGGGGTCTCACCGGCCATGAATGCAGGGGCGATGCCCTTGCGTGCCTCCAGGGAGGTGCGTGCGTTGGCGTAGGTGGCGATAGACATGCCCAGGTAGCCAGACAGGATGGAGGTGACGGCACCCACCAGGAAGGTGAGGGTGGAGAAGGCGCCTGCGGGAGGGCGAGAAGCACGGGGGGCGGGGGAAGGGGAGCGGGGAGCATGCTGGGCGAGGGCGTGTGCACGGCGCGCACGCCGCACGGGCACGGGGCCGGGAATCTTTGCATTGGATTGACACCCGGTGGCTGCACGCTGCGCAGTGGATGATGTGGGGTGCACGTATGTCATGCAGGGATGCTGATGCATCACTGTGGGTCCACATGAGGCTTGCAGGCTCTTGAACAAGCCGGCGTGCGGAACCGCGCTGCGCCCGCCCGCCCCCGCCCCCGCACGCGCTTGCTCGCTCACCGTTGTAAATCGCGGGTGCGCGCAGCACGCCCTTGGAGTCCTCCTTCCACTCAGTCTGGAAGCCGTCCTGGGAGCTGAGCAGAATGAAGATCAGCACCGAGAACAGGACCTGCATGCGGAGGGGAAAGAACGTGGGGTGAGCTCGAGCGGCGGCGGACGCGCCAGTGGCGGCCCCTGCCAAGAAGGGCCACCGCCGCTCAAACCCAAACCTAGCGGCCCGGCGTGCTCACCATGAAGACGCTGACATACTTGTACTCGGTGAAGAGGAAGCTGTTGGCGCCCTCGCTGATGGCAGCCTGCAGGTCGGCCACCTTCTCCTCGATCTGCAGGCAGCGGGCTCACAAAGCGAGCCATCAGAGCTCCAGCCCCTCCCGCCATCCATCGAGAGCCGCGGGGTCCAGGGTGCGCGCCCATCACGTGTCCGCCAAAACTCACCTCGGACTCCCCCCGCTGCTCCTCCTCCAGCAGGTATTCCCGGCCATTCTCGCCGCGCACAGCCGCTCCACCCCGGACTTTGATCTGGGACACCCGGTGCCACAGGAAGATGGCGAAGGCGATGCCCAGCACCGACGAAATGGGGATGGCCAAAGACACAAAGGTGTCGCTGAAGACAGTGTCCATGGTTACGTTCTTGTGCTTGACGAGCTCCAGTAGGGCGGCCATCGTGCGCCTGCCTGAAATTGTGCTGAGATTTGGCCGGCACGTTTCAGTGATGGCGGCTGCCCTGGCGTGCTGTGTGCTGAGTAGACAGCGCGGATCCTGAAATCGGATGCTGGGTGTGCTTGCAGGGCTCACCTGCAGGCCACACACTGCCAGAGCGCTCAGAGAGCGCCAGCTTGGGGCCCGGCAAGTTTACCAGCAGGGTGGTTTAAACGTCAGGCTTCTCTCCCCACGGTTTCAGCATCAATTGGGGGTCAAGCAGGTATGCCAACGCGAGATTCCCGCCGCATGCGACGATCAGGCCGCTGGGCGCGCCCACCGGGCCACTCCCGCCGCTACCGCTGGGTGGGCTCCGCCGCCAATCGGTGGGCTCCTGGTGGGCCCACCCCTGGCCGGTGCCTCCCCCCCGCTGCCCAGCTACTCTGCGGACACGCTCGTCAACTTGAAGCGCACATAACTGAACTCCGTGTTGTTGGTGGGGTCCACCCACAGAGCCTCTGCCTCTCCGGGAACAAACATCGACTCGCCGGTGCGGCCTTCCTCCTTTGGCGCGCTCAGCCTGCGAGCCAAATCAATTGGGGCAGGGCAGGGGGCGGGTGAGCGCCCGTGCTTGAATTGTTGGCACCTGGGTTGTTGGCAGGTGAGCAGTGTACTAGTGAATAAGGCACGTGGCAGGCGGTGGGGTTGTGCAGGGTTGTGTGTGTGTTCTGAGGAGCGGGCGGGGCCAGGGCAAGAGCATCAGGGCAGGGCAGTGCAGGTGCAGCAGCACTCACGGAAACATGGTGTGGCTCTTGTAGCGGATGACCCACAGCTTGCCGCTGCTGGCCTTGTCTTTGGGGTACACGTAGTCCACTGAGCGGAAGCTGCAACCGGCAAAGAAACAGGAACAAGGACTGTTGCAAACAAGAACACAGGCAAGGCTCCCAGCAAGTGGGGTGCTCTAGTAGTGCCGGCAGTGGGCCACGGCCTTGCTTGCTCAGTCTGCTGCTGATGCTGCACAGTCCGCCCCCCGCCTCGCAAGCAGGCCGTTTGTTGTCCAGGCCTGCCTTGTGGCATTGTCGTGTGTATTGGCAGGCATCAGCGCCTACCCATGGGGCAGCCTGGCTTGGGATGCAAGCCCATACACACCATTTGCATTACAGCTCAAGCCAGGCACGCTCACCTGGCCACCAGGCCGGCCTCGTCGAAAGTGAAGATGCCGCTGGCAGTCAACCCCCCGTGGGTCACAGTGGCCCTTGCCTCTGCGGGGCAGCAAACAGCGAATGGTTCATGCATGAGCAGATGATACTGGCGTGTGGGTATTGCTGACATTGCACACACAACAGAACACCAGTTTCCAGTTTCCAAATATCTTGTCGAGTGTCGGCTCCATTATTTATGTATCTATGATACCCCGCCTCCTCCCACTTGGGGCCAGAGCCAGAGCATCCAACCCTGCGCTAATGCCCCGACTGTGCAAGACGTGCACCCATGGGCCACCCACCGTTGTCGGCTCCCGGCACTGCCGCCCACTTGACCCACGCGCTGGGCAGCATGGCACGGGGGAACCCAGGGGTGTCTGCAATCGCCAATCGGGACATGCCATGTGAGGTCAGCGTGCGATCAATCAATAGCCCGCACAGACACATGCATGCCGGGTGGCGCCAGGGGACCCTGCACACGCTTGACCAAGGTTGTTGAGTCCACCGGCCATCAAACTCCGCACCCCACATGTTGGCGTCTCTGTCCTGCGCTGCCTCTGGTTGAAGCAATGCCTGACGACGGAACGAAAACACGACCCACGAGGCACATCACAGCACAGCACAGCACGGCACGGCACGGCACGGCACGGCACGGCACGGCACGGCACGGCACGGCACGGCACGGCACGGCACGGCACGGCACGGCACGGCACGGCACGGCACGCCATGCCATGCCATGCCCGTCTCTATTGTCACTAAACATTTGCATCACCCTCCTGCACATCTCCCCGCACATGCCTCCCCTTGGGATTCGCCCTCTCCCAATCCCGACACCCAGCGCACGAGCATGGCATGGGTTGGGCGTTTCGCCCAAAAGCTCTGCAGGGCACATACTACGTTACCCCCTGCACATCCCACATTCCCTTGACGGAGGCTCACCCGACAGCCAGCGCACAAGCATGGACTTGTTGAGCACGTCCCCGCCCGCAGCCTGGTTTGCCTTGAGCCAGCCCCAGAGGCGCCAGTCCACCTCGCCCTCCCCGCCCACGCGGCCGTCAAACCCGCGGATGCTGACCAGCGGCTTGTATTGCGCGGAGCACGACCAGAAGACAGCCGGCACCAGGCAGCTGTCCACCTGCCGGCCAAGACACGGAGGGAGGGGTGTGGGGTGGGGCGTGGGAGATTGCAACGGTCAGGGTGTGGTGAGTGGGCAAGTGTGTGTGAGGATGGGGTGCGGTATGTTGTGAAGGAGTTGCCGCAGCAGTCTGTGTTTGGAGGGCATCAGGCGGCTTGCTAACGGCGTCAGTCGCGACAGAAGGGCTGCGGCAAGGCTGTCACAGCCTTTTAACCACACCACATGTGCACAGTAGCCCTTTCGTGTCAGTCGTTCTGCTTGCAATTGTGACCATTTGCTCTCTAACCAAACATGCATTGCAAAGAGGAATAGATGACTGACCCACACCTGCGTGGTTTCCATTGGCTGCCACTTGCCCTTGGGGTCAAACTTGAACTGGCCCTCGGCCTTGGCAGTCACCACCCTGCAGTGAATTGCATACGTTTGAAACACGCTGAATGCGACCTTTGATGTTGGCCTGGATTGCTTCAGGCAGGGCATAATCTGGTCAGGGGAGACGCAGCGAGAGGCAGCGTCGGCGGCGGCCGTCGGCTAGAGCAGTCGGGCAAACGTCGGGCGGGACGCCCCCTATGAATGAGGTGCAGATGCCTCAGCAACAAATCGGCCCTGAATACGTCCGGATCTCACTTGTAGTTGGGCGCCGAGATGGCGGCCTTCTCCAGGTAAGTGCGTACGCAGGGCGGCAGGTCTGCCAGTGTCTGAGCGGCGGCGGCGTCTGCAGTCACCCCAGCATCTGCTGCCGCCTTGGTCTCGGCGCGCAGCTTCCCCAAGCTGGCGGCCACCTTGCGGTCGTAAGGCCTGCTCAGGAAGCCCATGATGGTGGGGTGTGTCTCGGGATAGCAAAGCGAGTGGGATGTCTGACCGGCAAGATGGTGCGGCCAGGTGCGCGCGGTGAACCACTCTCGCTCGGTAAATCGTGAATTCAAGAACTCAAAGGGCAGGAAACCAGCTCTGTGGATATTTGCACCGGTCAGCTGCCCGGTCAGGCGCGCGCGCGCTCGTGCAGCAGCCGGTCAGCTTCTTGTTGCTGTCTTTAAACAATCAATGAAGGAACTATATGACCATGCCAGTTACACAGCCTTTCAGCCCTTCAGGCAGCGGCTGCTGGGCATCCTTGGATGGGGGCTGGAGTCCATCCGCGTGGCGATAGCCCGCACCAACCGCGGCTGGGTGGAATGCTGCATAAACTTCATTGCATCCGGAATCTAGTGCTCCTTTGCCAGCAGGTAAGCCACCGTGCCTCCCGTGCAGAGCACTGCGCCTCCCCTCCATTGGAACCAAGAGCGGGGGGCCTTGCCCGCTGGCCTGGAGCCTGGAGAGCTCTGCTAACGGCAGAGAGACTATCAACTGGGGCCACTGCTTGTGATGGACTGCCTCGATAAAACACAACCGTTTTCCTGTGAATACGCGGATGGAACATTGCAGATGATTGGGAGTCACGCTGGGGAGTGGCTGGCTGGCGGCGGCAGCGCTCCTTGGCGGCGGCAGCGGCAGCGGCAGCACGCGCATGACATGGCAGCTTTTGCTACCCAACTCTCTCCGCTTGGCGCACTAAACCAGCATAGAAGCATCCTGCGTCAGTCCGCTAGCCCTGGCACTGCTGCATGCTGATTGCCCGCAATCGATAGTGCTTGTTGCAAGGCGCAGCGGCATATCCCACGGCTTGGGTGTGCCATCTGAGCTACATCTAGCGGGGGCAGCGGGCGGCTCTCCATGTCGCTCCTGCAGCGGCTGTCTGGCGGCCTGGCGCAGAGCCTGCGGCTCTCAGCGGCCTACCAGCAGCATGCAGCGGCTTTCCATGTTTCAGCGGCGCTAGATGCACGGCAACGGGCCGGCCCCACCCGCAAAGACAGCGACAGTGATAGCTCGGACAGCGAGTGGGAGGACAACCCAAAGGCTGAGGAGCCAAGCACCTCTGGCAGCGATCCCGCAGAGTCGGAAGACGAGCTCCCCCTCCGCTTCGACCCTTCGCTAGTGCGGGGCACAGGTGAGGGTCGGGACTGCCGCCGCCGCCGCCCTTTGTCCCTTTCATTGCCTGTGAACATCTTGGTATGGCACGGCATCGCACCTGCCACACACCTCGCAGTGATGGCAGCTGCACCTTCCATGCATGTGTCATCACACCCGCCTCTTGCCATACCCTTTGCTGCACCGCCGCTGCTCAGCAACACACAACAAGAATTGACCGCCGCTGCTGCTTCTGCTGCATCATGCACGTCTCGTTCGAACAATGGCATCTGCGCTTGCGGACAAGAACATGCCAGAACCAGAGCATACATTGGAGCACAGCCTCATTGCACTTGGTGGTGCCGCCGCCGCCCGTGCCGCCGTGGCGGCGCACTCGCAGCGGAACGCTCTCGTCTCTCTCTCGCCACACGCACCCCGGAGCGCCGCTATGCTCCCCTCCCCTCTGCTTGCTTGCCATGTGCCCACCTGCTCACAACCACTCCCGCGCTGGGCCCGTCCATGTGCCAGCACCCGCAGGTGGGGACAAGCCGGCAGCCTTATCTGACATTCTGTTTGACCCCACCAATGACCGCTACGACGTCAACACTCTCATCTCTCCTGTGCTGGCGGCGGCGCTGGAGGCGGCGCCAGAGGGGCAGGAGGGGGCTCAGCGGGCACTGGAGGAGTGGGCAGAAGCGTCCGACCGGTTGGAGCGGGGAGAGGGTGAGTATGGCCGGGCTGGTTTATGATTTTCAATGAATACACAAAATTGACATTTTTTTTTAGCTCTAGGGCAAGCACTGTGTGCGACAGGGGGGTGCAGTGGCTGCAGGGGTGTGACGTGGCGTGGGTCTGTGCTGCCGATCCATGCCTCCAACCCGCCTGCCAGTTGCTGGCACTCCCAGGCCATCAAAGCTGGGCTGGGCCTGCTGCTGCTGCTGTGGTCATGAGTGCTGCTCCGCCAGCTCAGCGCACAGTGTTGCGCTCCGCCCGCAGGGCGCAGTCATGCCGCACGGCAAAAGCACACGAACCAGGCCACACCTTAAGTGCGGTGCTGCACCAGCGCACGTCATGGGGATCAGCAGGGTGCAGCTGGTGTTGCTGCTGCTTGTGCTGTTTCACATGTTTGGGTGGGCGGCTGCCGGTTTCCTTCCCACACATCAGAGCATCACGTTTGCCACCAGCCGTGCCTGAACTTTTATTGTTGGGTGTGCGCCTGTGCAGATCTGAAGGGCGACGAGCCGGCAAGCGACGCGGATCTGCTGGCGGTTGCCGAGGCAATAGACCTTTACTTCCAGTGAGCAGATGTGGGGGGTATCATGCTCTGCTGCCGTGGCAGAGCACTTCTGCTCTGCTAGGCTCTGCCTCCTGCCAGTGTTGCGGCGGCAGCAGCGGGGGCAGGGGGTCGGTCGTGCACACCCTGCCCGCGCCAGTTATTGCTGCACGGAGCAGCCCAAGTAGGTTACAGCATGTGTGTGTAGGGCCCCTGTAAAGAGCTCGAGGCGGGTCACTTTTGGGGGAGATGGCCACCCCTTGCTCTTTTTCCCACCAAATTCCTGCATCTGCCTATCCCCGGTTTACAAGGGCCCGCAGCGCACTCGGGGCGCGCTGTCCGCCCTCTGGCGCCCCACCCTGCAGTCACCCTTCCATTCCATCCATGCATAAATGTCGTGCCACTCACTCAGTCGCTGTTCACGGCATCATCACCCTGCAGTGCGGCCCCTTTTGAGGAGCCGGATGTGGATGATTTGGAGGAGATTGACCGGGACACGTTGGAGGCGCTGGGGGAGAGCCTGAGGGAGGTGCTGGAAGGTGGGCGGGCACCCCTGCAGTGCTGTGCCCTGCTGCTGAGGGCCACCCTTTTGCTGGGGAAGTGCGGTGCTGTGCTTTGCTGTGCTGGGCGCTGCTGGGCGCTGCTGTTGCGTGGCGTGCAGTGGTGTCCAGGCCTGAGACAGGCTGAGGAGGTGCTGGAAGGTGGGCGGGCAGCCCTGCTGTGCTGTGGAAGCGCTGTGGGATGCTGTGGTAATGCGATGCATGAGGCAGCCAATCCTGGGCAAGGGGCTGGAAGGTGGGCGGGCACACCTGCTGCTGAGCGGGCACACCTGCTGTGCCATGCTGGGCTGGGCTGCACCGTGTGATGTGGTGTGGAGTGGTATTCAGGATCAAGGCAGCCCGAGGGAGGGGCTGCAAGGTGGTCTTGCTGGCCTAGCACTGCTGGTTGCCAGGCGCTGGAAGCTTACATGTGACGGGCACGTGCTGGGCAGGGCTGCCGCTGGGATGCCCGCCCTCCCTGCCCACGCTCGCTACCTTTCCTGCCAATTGGCCCCCACTTCAGTTGCTTGTAATCCTTCATGCCACTGCTGGTTCCTGCATGCTACTGCTGGTTGCAGCTGGCGGGCCCCGCCTGCGCCGCGCCCTCCCCCGCCCACACTTGCTGCCCCGCCTCTCGACAGCCCCCCACCCCACCCTGCGCCTGCCATATCTCCCTCCCTCGTGCTTGCAGGCGGCGCCCGCTCCACCTGCGTCAGCATTGCACCCCCCGGCCAAATGCCGTGGGAGATCCTGGATGTGGACGACGAGCACCCCATGGTGTGTGGTGTGTAGTGTGTGGGCAGTGTGTGGGCAGGTCGCACACTTGAGAGCCCACTACAAGTACGTTTTTTGTGATACACCTCGTGACAGCCCACTAAAAACACAAGTTTTTATACCTTGACGTTTTGCGGGACCCTGCTGTTTTGCGGTGCATAGGGGAGGAGGTTGTGGGGTGTGCAAGGCAGCGCCCCGTGGCGGGTGGTGGGTGTGCTTTTGGAGCAACATTGGTGTGGTCCACACTCTTTTCCGAGCCCTTTGCTGGATGTGGACTGCGAGCACGCCATGGTGGGTGGTTTGCGGTTTGAAGCGAAATTGGATTCAATGTGCACTCATCGTGAGTCATGGGCTGTTTTGGATGTGGGTGTGGGGGCACACCGCAGGGCCGTGCAAACAGCGCTGGCATGAGCCCACAGCTGCGCTACCGTGTGTCCGCTCCCCTCCCGATTGCCTGCCTGCCACCCCCTCTCAATGAGCGTGCCCACGTGCAGGTCAACTGGGGGGTGGACTTGACAGAGGGAAAAGCGCACGATCCCTGGAAGAATGCCCAGCTCAGCAGCGAGACAAAAGACCGGATGTGGGAGATGCACCACAAGCACGGGTGGGCGGGGGGGTGGGTGGGCGCAGCTTGTAACTTGTACGGACCTTTGTATCTCATAGATCGGCCTTTGGCTGTATTGCTTTGTGAGGGTGGGTGGGAACAGCAGTGGGATGCGGTGTGGGAGAAGCGGCACAAGCACCGGTGCGTGGGTGGCTGGACGTGTCCGACTCGGATTTGTAAGCTTGCTAGCAAGCGTGTTGAGGGTGATGTGTGCAAGGCGTTGGACATGCGCCACATGCACGGGTGGGTGGCTGGGGCTGTGGGGCCGACTTGGTTTTGACAGGTTGGTGCCACAATTCATGCCGTGTGGTGGGCAGGCGGAGAGCAGTAGTAGGACACGGCGCGGCAGATGCACCACGGACAGATGCGTGCGGCGCCTTGGAAAGACGTGGTGCCAGGTTGCTGCTTCTCGTGGGTTGGGGACGCGGCAGCAGGGCCACCCCTCGTGGGATGCGCCACGCACGGGGACGGGTCTGCGTAACACCTGTGCCACCTGTGCCCGAGCAGAGGCACACGAACCGTGTGCCTCTGCTCTCCATTCATGCAACCGCATCTTTAGGGTGCAGGCCGACGGCGGAGCAAGCATGCCAGCACATGCAACCAACCTGTGTATCAACACACCTCCTGCCGTTCCTTCCGTCTGTGCTTGGCGGGTGGACGGAGGCGCACAGCTGGCACAGCACAGTTCATCATTCCGTAACTTCCGTACCTCCCTTTTGGCTTTTGCAGGTCGGCGGCGGCACAGCAGGCGCAGCACATGCTACCACCTTGTGTGTATCAACCCATCTCCTTCTGCCCCTCCCTTGTTGCCTTGGCAGGTGGACGGCGGCGCAGCTTGCGGAGCACTTCCGCATCCGGCAGCAGCGTGCGGCGGCCATCCTGGCGCTCAAGGAGCGGGAGCACGCGACGCGGGAGGCGGGCGGGCACCTGTACACCGACTTGCAGGGTGGGTGGGGTTGGGTGGGGTGCAGTGGATGAAGGCCGATAGATAACATGCGCATAGGTGGGAGTTGGGCGGGCACCTGTGCACAGATCTGCAGGGTGGGTGGGGTTGAGGGCGGAGTGGCGTAGATTGGGGCAGATTGCTAGCAGGGGCACGGAAGGGAGGCGGTCGGGCACCTGTACACCGACCTGCAGGGTGGGTGGGGTTGATTGGGGCCTACAGCTAAGAGCGGCACAGGAGGGAGGCGGGCGGGCACCTGTACACCGATCTGCAGGGTGGGCGGTGTGGACGGCTCAGGGCGGGACAAACAGCTGGGAGAGATGTATTTTCAAGAAAGAACCAGGGTGGACGGCAGATGGGCAGCTTATTCCGGCCTCTCGGGTGCGTTTTGATTGCACGGGCGGGATGCGGTGGGTCAGGGCTGGAAATGAGGGCACTGAAAGAGGCTGGCGGGGGGTGGGTTGGCACCCATCAAGAACCCAGAAGGGGTGCAGGCAGGAGGCGGGGTGGCACCTGGGCACTGAGGGGCAGGGTGGATGGTGGCAGGTCCGCCTGTTTGTTTGCAGACGTGTGCCGAGCTGCCCGGGTCGTGAAATGCCGGAGCTGCCACCTGGTCAGCGTTCTGTCTTTCCGTGGGCTTGCCTGCAGACGTGTGATACGAGCTGCGTGGCACAACCCTGACTTCCACCGCAACAACCTTGTGTGCTCTGTGCTTGCTTGCAGCTGCATTTGATGAGCTGCAGGCCACCTGAGCAGCAAACTCTTAAACCCTACCAACGTCTCTTTCTGCGTGCTTGCCTGCAGCTGCGTTTGATGAGCTGCGCGTCACCTGAGCAGCCACATCTTACACCCTACCAACGTCTTGTTCCGTGTGCATCCCGGCAGACGCGTTAGACGAGTTTGACGAGCTGCACAGCACTGCACACCCCACCAACATTTGTCTTTCTGTTTGCCTGCCCGCAGACGCGTTTGACGAGCTGCACAGCGCCGATGAGGTCATTGGGTCGGGGGAGCGCAACCACGTGGTGCTGCCCTCATACCCCAACTACAAGGTGGGCGCTGCTTCGCTCTACATACTACACATACTTTGGGCGCTGGAGCGGGTGTCACGTGCTTGCGTGCAAACCAAGCCGAGAATGTCTGCTGCTTAGTGTGTGGAACGCTGCCCTCACACCCAAACTACAAGGCGGGCTGCGTTGATTTACATCTTTGGGCGCTGGAGCTGGTGTCACGTGTTTGCTTGCAAACGAAGGAGGCAACATCTGCTGCGTTGTGTGGGGTGCTGCCCTCACCTCAAACTACAAGGAGGGCTGCTTTGTTTTACATCGTTTGGGCAGCGGGAGTTGGCATAATGTGTTGTACTAGATTGCAGGCAGCATCTGCTGCATTGTGACAATTCCATGACGCGCTTCTTCTCACAATCGTTTCTGCCTGTGTTTCCCACGACAGCAGCAGCCGAGCAAGGGGGGTGCAGACCGGAAGGCTTTTCTTATCTCGCATTTCTCTCCGCGCACCTTTCACGCAAGCAATTCTTCCTCCCTCTCATAATTGTTTCCCTTCTGCTTTCCGCTGCTGCAGGAGCTGAGCGAGGAGGATGCAGACCGGCTGGCTGCGCTGCTAGAGGCGCGGCTGGGCAAGCGGTTTGACGACATTCAGCTGGAGGACATGACGCCGGAGGTGACGCAAGAGGTGGGTGGTACTGCAGGGGGAGGGTGGTACTGCAACATGGTGGGCAAGCAGTTTGACGGCATTCAGCAACTGCAGCGTGTTGTTCAAGCGGGTTAATGACATGACGCCGGAAGTGACGCAAGAGGTGGGCGGAACCGGTGGGGAGGGCGGTACTGCGCCGTGTTGCTTGAGCGGGTTGATGACATGCCGCCGGGGGGTGACGCAAGAGGTGGGCGGTACTGCATGGGAGGGCGGTACTGCGCTGTGTTGCTTGAGCGGGTTGATGACACGCCGCCGGGGAGTGATGCAAGAGGTGGGGCCAGGGTGCGGCGGGCAGGGGCATGCACACGACGCCGGAAGTGATGCAAGAGGTGGGAGCAGCGGAGGTCATTCGGGGGGGTGTTTGAGTCTCGCAAGCTTCCCCCACACACTACACGCCTGACCCTCCTGCTTACCTGCCCCCTGCCCTGCAGCTGCTGGCGGCCGCGGGTGTGAGCGTTGTTCATGTGCTTCCTAACCCACACAGAGACAACCCCACACACACACTTCACACCTGACCCGTCTCCCTGCCCCACCATTGGATGTGTGCCCTGCAGCTGCTGGAGGCCGCGGGTGTGAGCAAGGAGTCTGCCTAAGTTTGTCCCACGTCCACACTTCTCTTCTCAAGTATCCCACCCACCTGACCCTCCTGTTTGACCTGCCCCCTGCCCTGCAGCTGCTGGCGGCCGCGGGTGTGAGCAAGGAGGCGGTGGAGGAGGAGCTGGCGATGCGTGAGGAGGAGCACGCGGTGGCAGAGTTCCGGCAGGCACTCCAATTCAACCTGGGCAAGGTGGGTGCTATCTCTCTTTCAATTCACCCCCCTTTGTGCCTATCTTTTGCACGCTTTCTTTTGCATCATTTGCTGAATGCCAGGGAACTGCGGTGGCAGAGTTCCGGCAGGCACTCGAGTTCAGCCTGGGCAAGGTGGGTGCTGTTTCACTTTGCTTTCTATTGCATCATTTGCTTGATGCCGGTGAACTGCGGTGGCAGAGTTCTGGCAGGCACTCCAGTTCAGCCTGGGCAAGTCGAGTGCGGTTTCACTGTGGCTCTACTTTGCGTCGTTTGCGCAAGTATGTGTGTCCAATGCCGAGGAACTGCGGTGTTGTAGTTCCGGCAGGCGCTCGAGTTCAACCTGGGCAGGGTGGGCGCTTTGCTATGCTCAAGCTATATCGTACATGTTTGTGGTTTTGCCCAGTCCGTTTGTCTGCAACGCTGGCACAGGCTGGAAGCACCCACAAGGGGCCGGAACACAGGTATGAATTCAAGGAGTGCAAGGCGGCCGTCTAGCCCCCCATAGGCGTGCCACCGCACTGCCCTGCATCCCATCCCCACCTCCCTCCTGCCCCCGCACCCGCGCTGACGCCCTCCCTGCCCCCTGTCCCGCCCTCAAGCCCTCCCTGCCTGCCCACTGCCCCGCCCCTCCCTCCCCTCCCTCCCCTCGCAGATCGGCACCTCCCTGCACCGTGAGAGCCGCAAGAAGCACCCACCCACCCGGCCCCAGGAGGGTTGGAGCCTCCTGGTCACCCCGCTTGGCAAGTCGGCGCGGGAGGGCAGCAGGCAGGCGTATGTGGTGGCGCCAGATGGGAGCCAGCGGGAGCTCACAGAGGACGAGCAGCTCAACCTTGAGAGGCAGCAGCCGAGGCCGAGGTACAAGGTTGTCTGATCTGGTCCGAGGGACAGATCGCTGCCTTGGCTGGTGAGGCGGCCAGGTGGCCAGGTGCCAGCCAGGTGCCAGCCGGGTGCCCTGGAGCCCGGCACTACAGTACACCCCAGACCGTTGTTTGCCACCAGCGCCGCTCGTGGCTGCCCTCTTGGCAGGGCCCTTGCCGAGGCGGGCCCCTGTCGGAAGGCAGCGCCTGGGCAGTGGGCAGAGGTTGCAGCTGCCCTGCCTTGGGGCCCTGCCTCTGCCCTGCCAGCGTGCGGCTGATGCGGCCGCACGCGCATTCGAGATAAAGCGGCAGGCCCGCCCCTGTCGCTGCGCATGCTGTCTCCAGGCAGGGCACGGCCTGCAGCTCTGCACAGCACGGCTCAGCGCAGCACGGCGCAGCGCGGCGCAGAACAACGCAGCACAGCGCAGCGCGGCAGCCACCCTCGTTACCCCACATTCCCTTGAATGCACCCTGGACTTGCTCTTTTCTCAATGCTCATCTCATTCTAACGTGTTGCAACGCACTGCCCAGACTTGAACGGCGGCGGGCGGGGCGCACAGCTGAGCTCAGCCCAGCTGGCGAGTCAGGCAGTTGGATGGTGGGACTGTTGGGAACCACATAACAGGGAAATGGTAAAGGTAACCAACAGGAAGTAGGTGAAGAGCTCCGGGCAAGAGCGTCAGGGGAAGAGATTCAGAGCCAGAAATGAAGTGTTGTGTCACTCTACGCATGAACGGTCACATTTGCAGCACCACAGCTCTTCGGCTGAGCTGCTGTTTCCAAAGGGCACAGTCCACAATTGGCTGTTCAACAGGATAACTGGGGGCCCAGCTTCGTCCATGGTATGGTAGGCATTTACCAGACACTACATCGAGAACACTTGCAAATCGCAACAGAATCACCCAAGATACTGGCGGTTGGGCAGGGTATCATGCTCGGGATTACGGGCGAAAGTCTGCGCTACGGGCGGAAGTCTGCTCCTCCTCAAAGAAGCCTGTCTAGATCATGTCTCCGGGATGCGTTGGAGGAGGAACGAGCACGCTCTGGCTTCACTCTCTGAGCCCACTTGCGCCCAGCTAGGTCAGAGACTAGGAGCAAGTTTGTAATAGAAGGCATCCGCCACGTAGGCGCGGCGACAGGCTCTCAAGGTCACATGTGGCGGCTGCGCCTCCCATGCCCCCATTTCTCGCAGACATTCTCCCCCACTACCAGACTTCCTTCCAAGACACATTAAGACTCGCGTGTCGCCCGCAGGCCGGCAACAAACTGCAGCCTGGTGACCTACTCCGCGCACCAACACGCGCACTGATCATCCCTGTTGCTTACCGAGGCCTGCTGGGGCACAGTCAGAGTACAGAGGTAGGTGGCGGAGCATGTGAGGGTTGAGCATGTCCGCTGCGATCACCCTTCCTGAGCAGCGAGCGCTGATCGCTGACAGGCAAACGGCCCATTGAGCTCGTGCAGATGCCCGGGGTGCCGTGCGCCGTCATTCCCGGCGGTGGCGGTGCCGCCTCAGAGGCGAATGGCGTCGTCTCCAAGGCTCCGTCACGCGCCCTGAGCAAGGAGCCCACAACGGTCACTCAGGTAACCGGGCTGGCCATTTATGCAGCCGTTTGTACGGGGCGGTGTGTAGGTTTCGCCAGCCGCTGTTCCCGCCGCCTGCGCCGCCCACTCGAGGGGCGGGTGGCTGAGGCCCGCGCCTTCCTCCGCTCACACAATCTGCACTGCACCTGCTTGCAAAACGACACAGTCCCAAGCCAGATCCGCATCCCTCCTTTCACACTCGCCCCCACTGCCCCGCCCTTGCCCTTCCCGGGCGCCGCCGCCCCTACCACAGGTGCACCGGGTGGCGAGCGAAGCCGACATGCATGTTCTGAACACCGTACTGGCTGAATCCCAGGCGGCGCAGGCCAAGTACGCCACCTTCACTCAAGAGCAGGTGGGCTGGGTGTGCCGGCAGTGTGATGGAGGGGAGGGAGGGAGGGAGGGGCACGGCGGCACAGGGGAGGGCGCGTGCAAGGGAGCAGGCACCCAGGGTTGAGGGGAGGCACGGACCCCCTATCCCACCCTAGGATACGTGTGGAGGTTGTACAGGGGCGGCGGCCCCAGCCATCCCCATCCCGCCCTGCCGCCATCCACCCTGCACATCCCTGCTGCTGCGTATCCCTGCCCCAGCACCTATCCTTCTGCAAGCGCCCGCGGCGCTGTGCTCGCCATTAGGTTCCGAGACGCAGAAATGCTGACAAGTGGCTTCAAGAGCAGCGCGCTCAAGCCGCTGGCCGAAAGGAGGCCAGTTGAGCAGCGGGCCTGGCCTTCCGGCCTGCACGTAGAGCTGATGATAACCATGTAGAACTCTGAGACTTTTGAAAGCGCAAAGGCAGTCGCTTTCCGCCATTTCATTGTTAGCCGAGGTACAAGATGTACATGTGGCCAACTGCTGCTCAGCCTGCTGTCGCTTTCCTGGCTGTCACAGCTCTGATTTAGGAACGGGAAGGCCACCGACTGGGCCCGGGGCCTCCTGCCGGCGGCGCAAAGCTTGCAGCCACCGGCCGTCCTCGCTAAAGCGCGCGGCGACACCAGCCCACTTGTTTTTTTTCGAGATCCGGGGCAGGGCAGGTCTACAGTCTTGCGCCGCAAGGCGCCGCGCCGGGCGATCTCCCGCCGAGCTACTGGAGCGTCTGCTGTAGCATCCTCTGTTTGCAAAGCCTTGTTAGCACAGCCATCCCCCATCCCCGCCATCCCTGCCCCACATCCCTGCCATCCCTGGCTGTGGCCCCCATTCCCCCATCCCTGCGTGACAACCTCGACACCCATCCCTTTGTGCTGGTGCCGCCCCTCAGCCCAGGGAGTGCATCGGGCCCTTCTTACGAACACGTGACCCCTCTTCAAATTTTCTGGGTTTGCCGTGATTCGTCGTGATTTGCGGGTGCTGCCAGCCCATGCGGACGGGCGTGCACAGGCGCCAAGTGGCACACAGAATGCACTTCTTGTGCACTGCTGATGTTATGACGCGTCACCAGCCACGTTTGCCTTGCACAGCTCGCCTCCTCACACCCCCTTGCTTCCCCCAATCCAGAACAACACCCACTCTTCACGCCATGCACCCCTCCCTCCCTCCCTCCCTCCGTGCCCTGGCAGGTGGACGAAATCTTCCGGGCCGCAGCTCTGGCGGCCAACGAGGCGCGCCTGCCCCTGGCCAAGATGGCGGTGGCGGAGACGGGCATGGGCCTGGTGGAGGACAAGGTGGGTGTGCCTGGGTGTGGTGTGCAGTGTGCAGTGTGTGGTGTGTAGTGTGGGTTTGTAGTGTGCAATGGGTGGCTGGGTGGCTGGGCTGTGGTTGTTTGTGGTGTGCTTAAGTGCAATGCGAGGTGTTCATGGGCCTGGCCTGGTGGAGGACAAGGTGGGCGTGGGTGTGTGCAAGCGAGGGCGGTGTGTTAGTGGTGTGTGGTGTGTGCATGTATGTGTGCGTGGGAGGGTCACAACACGGCATGCCGTGCTGCACTGAGTGCCCCCTCCACTTCCTTCCCCTGCTCCTTGTGCCCAGGTCACCAAGAACCACTTTGCCAGGTGAGCCTCCTGTGGTGGCCTGTTGCGCGGGCACACCGGGGCGCTGGTGGCGCCGTGGTGTTGGCTTCATTGAAAACGCAGTTGCCGGCTGGCTGCCTCCATGCATGCCTCACCGCAGCATGCACGATTTACTCCAGCACGGCATATCTCACTGCAACTGCAGCACACTCGTTGTGCTCTCTGCTTCTCACTTCTTTGCTACCCTCCTCCCCCCTCCCTCCCCGGGCAGCGAGTTTGTGTACCACAAGTACAAGAACGAAAAGACGTGCGACGTCATCGAGTCAGACCCCTACGGTGGGTGGGCAGGGTGGGAGCGAGGGTGAAGGGTGGCCAGGAATGCTGTGCCTGCTGAGTCTGCTGCGCATGTGCACAGCGGGGGCGCAAGCTGCCGTGCTGGTGCGCGCGGGGCAGTTTCTCAACTTTGGGCCGCCATTTATTGCAGTGTTTGGCTGCGCTGCGCGGCAGGGGCAGAGCTTTGCGCAGCGCATGTTGCAAACTGCCGTGCTGGTGTGCGCCGGGCGGGGAAATGTGGGCTGCCATTGCAGTCTTTGGCTGCCGCGCAAGCGCGTGCCGCAAACAAACCCTACATCCAACGCCCTTTGCTGTTGCAGGCGGGGTGATGAAGGTGGCGGAGCCCATGGGCGTGATTGCAGGTGAGGCACGCTGTGCTGGGATGCCCTGCTGTGCCTGTTGTGCGCGCCGGGATGCCCTGCTGTGCCTGCTGTGCGCGCCGGGATGCCCTGCTGTGCCTGCTGTGCGCGCCGGGATGCCCTGCTGTGCCTGCTGTGCGCGCCAGGATGCCATCAAGAAAGCTTTCCCATAAACACACACTGCCACCCCTCTAACCCCTGCAACCCTACTACACTCACAACAACTTGCCGCGCAGGCGTGGTGCCCACTACCAACCCCACCTCCACCGCCATCTTCAAGTCACTGCTGGCCCTCAAGACGCGCAACTCACTGGTGAGTGAGGTGGCTGGCAAGCGGGGGAAAGGGAGGAGAGGGAGGCGGGTGGGGACAGGAGGGGTTCTTGACGAGTGGAGGGAGGGAGGGAGAAGTGGCCGAGGGAGGGAGTGATGCAAGGGAGACGGCAGGGATACGTGGGGCGATGGAGTGAGAAGGGGCACAGCAGCAGCAGCGGCAGTGCGTCAGCAGCCGGGTGCATGCTCTTGGCTGCCATCAGCCCGACCCAAACCCTGCCCACCCACCCCCGCGCCAAGGGGTGCACAATCGAGGCGGCCCGCATTGTGCGGGACGCTGCCGTGGCGGCGGGCGCTCCCCCCAACATCATTTCGTGGATTGAGGAGCCATCCATGCTGATCAGCCAGGCGCTGATGCAGGCGCCGCAGGTGGGGGGCAGGCCCAGGGAGCGTGTTTGTGTGTGTGTGTGTGTGCCTGTGCATGTGTGTGCCTCTTCATGTGCAAGCTCCCTTGTTCTGGCCGCGGCGGCACAGCGTGCTCTCCGGCTGCTCAACTTTCTTCTGGATCCCCTTCTTACACTCCTGTCCAAACCACTTGTGCACCTGTCCCTCGTCCTAGCCATCGGCGGGCCCCGGCAGCCTCACTCTTTCGCCACCTTGTTCTCACAGCTGCATATAACTGTATGGCTGCACATCTCATTGCATCACGTCTGCAGGTCTTCCTCATCCTGGCCACCCGCGGGCCCAGCATGGTCAAGGCGGCCTACTCTTCGGACAACCCTGCTCTGTTGCATCTCTGTTTTCAGAGCTGTGCATAACAGCCTCCGCTCTCCCCCTCTGTAGGTGTCTCTCATCCTGGCCACTGGCGGCCCCGGCATGGTCAAGGCAGCCTACTCTTCGGGCAACCCCGCCCTGGGCGTGGGCGCCGGCAACACGCCAGCTGTCATCGACGAAAGCGCGGACGTGGAGATGGCGGTCAGCAGCGTGCTCATCTCCAAGGCGAGTGAGAGTTGGCAGCTAGCAGCGGGGGGGCAGTGGATTTACTCAGGGCAGTGGATATAAGCGGGGGCGTGGATAGAAGCAGGGGCAGGGGTTGGCAGCCGGGCGACAGCGGAAGCAGTAGAGATGTTGTCCCACATGCCGCACACCATGTCCCTCCACCTCACACTTCTGCCTCTCCCCTTGCCTTCCCCTGCCCCCCTTTCTCCCCTACCCGCAGACGTTTGACAACAGCGGCATCTGTTGCCCCGATAGCACCTCCCTCACGCCTCTGTCTCTTTTCCTGCCGTCCCCTGCCTGCCTTTCTTCCCCACCCCGCAGACGTTTGGCAACGTTGGCATCTGTTGCCCCGATACTACCTCGACATCACCCCTCTGCCTTCCCCCCTGCCTGCCTTTCTCCTCGCCCCGCAGACGTTTGACAACGGCGTCATCTGCGCCTCTGAGCAGAGCGTGGTGGTGGTGGACTCACAGTACGATGTGAGGAGGAGGGAGGGGAGGGCGGAGAGGAGAGGGTGGGGAGGGGAGGAGAGGCGAGGGGATACCGGGAACAGAGGGCATCCAGTGCTGGGCGGGGATACTATGCACAGTGGCTGGTGAGGACCGAGTGTGTGCAGCAACAAGGTATGCAGCAATAGTGCGCTGCTTTCCCAATCGTGGCGGTCGGTGGCCTGTAGGAGGTTCTGCCTCCCTGCAGCTGCCAGCTCGGGGCACCCCTCCTTGACCCAACTGCCCGCCTGCCCCGCTCACTCTTCCTGCCTTGCCTTGCGTGCCACTTTTCTGCCCTCCTTCCTTATTTTCATGTCTGTCCTACCTGTTCTGTTTTTCCACAGGCCGTGAGGGCCGAGTTCCTGCGTCGGGGCGCCTACTTTTTGAAGAACGAGGAGGAGAAGGACAAGGTGGGCGGTGGTGGGTGGTGTGTAAAGAGGCGCACGCATGTCACATGCGTACACTTCTTGGTCCCCTAGCCTGACCATTTGCCAAATGACAAGGTGGGGCTGGAGGCCGGGGGACAGGGCAAACCGACGGGAGGAGAACGACAGTAGGGCTGGGGGGCTGGGTAGTGGCAAAGGAGACGGCAGCAGGGCTTGCTGCCTGCCGCCGGACGAAGGACCCCACACTGTCTCTTCCCTCACCGCCCTCTCTCTCACCTTGCTTCGCCTTGCTTCGCCTTTTTTGCATGCATTCAGATCCGAGCTGATCAGCAAAGCTCCCTCCTCTTGCTTTCATCAACGAACGCCTCTGCCCCCTGCCTTACCCCCCTCGGCTGCGCCCCAGTTGCGCTTTAAGCTGCTCATTGACGGACTATACACCGCAACCGTCACCTCCCTCACCCTCTTGTCTCTCTTCCCCGCACACCGTCACCTCCCGCACCCTCTTGTCTCTCTTCCCTATTCTCTGCTGGCATATCCCTGGTGACCCTGCCCGCTCCGCCCCGCTCACCGCCTGTCCCCACCTCCTCTCCTTTCCCATGCACCCTGCCTTTACCCCCCCCGCTGCACCCCAGGTGCGCTCCAAGCTGCTCATCGACGGCCGGTTGAACGCCGACGTGGTGGGGCAGTCGGCACGGCGGCTGGCCGAAATCTTCGGCATCGATGTGAGAGGCATTGAGTAGGGGAGGCGTGCTTTGGCACGTCGGTGCATGCTGTGCATGCTGCAGGTCCACGGGTCACTGCGTGGGGGAGGGGGGACAGTGCATTAGTGATCTGTGCTAAGCGTGGCAGCGGAGGGTGGGTGGCCCTCACTCACTAACTGCAGTTGGCACCTGCCCTCAGTAAATGCCGCGTGCACCCACCCCTCCCTCTGCATCTGCATCCGCCCCACACCCTCTGTTGGGCTTGGGCACCTCCCCCTCTGTCTGCTCCCATCTCTGCCGCATCGCCCACCGCTGCCGCTCATTGCAGGTGCCGTCGCCGCCGCCTCACAGCTGCCCACACTGACTCTGCATGCGCCTGCCCTGTTGTCAGTCAATCAACCTATCAATCAATCACTTTTCAAGTCCAGGGGGGGGGCAGCATAGGTCTCGTGGGACAGGGTGGTGGGTGAATGTCTCGGAATGTGGTTTGTAGCAAAGAAAGAAGCATGTCGTGCTCCTGCTCCCTTCCCACCCTCAGGTGCCAGAGTGGACGCGTGTCATCATTGGGGAGGCAAGCGTGATTGGCAAGGAGGAGGCACTGTCCCAGGAGAAGCTGTGCCCGGTGCGCATGGGCTGGCTGATCAAAAGTTTAGGGCGCTTGTGTGCCTGTGTGTGTGGGGGGGGTGGCAGGGGTGGCAAAGGCGGACTGTTTTCGCAGGATGCCCACGCGAGCTGCCTGGCGCTGTCCCAGGAGAAGCTGTGCCCGGTGCGCCTTGCGTTGGGGGTGGTGGGGAGAGCGTGAGTGGGTGGCACGTGCTGTGCCCGGTGCGCCTGGGCTGGCTGTGGAAGCGTGGGGCGTGTGCCTGTGTGTGTGTGTGCGTGGGTGGGGGTGGCAGGGGCGGATTGTTTGTGCAGGGTGGGCCGACACGTGGGCTGGCAAGTGCCTGGCGTCCTCCCATGGGTGAGCTGCTTCTGTCGGCCTGGGCAGGCAGGCAACACAAGAGCCACCCAACCTCGGCGCAACGCCGACCCACTCTCAAACCCCGCCTGTACTGCCTGCAGGTGCTGGCCATGCACCGCGCCCCCTGCATTGCTGGCCATGTACTGCGCGCCCATGCACCGCGCCTTGCACGGCCCTCCCACACTTTCTTCTCGCTGCGCCACTGACTTTGAGGATGCCCTGTACAAGGCCGGCCACCTCAGGCTCATTATCAACGTACCTCCTGTGCTTGACCCCCCTGCGTGCCGTGTGCCGCAGGTGCTGGCCATGTACCGCGCCACCGACTTTGAGGATGCCCTGTACAAGGCCGACCGCCTCATCATGCTCTTCGGAGCCGGCCACACCTCGGTGCTCTACACCAAGTAGGGGGGGAGGGGGCATCTCATTGGAGTGGAGGGCTTGTTGTTGGGTTTATTAACGCTGTTGCGCTGGCTCAAGAAGCTGGAGTTGTAAGTTCTTCGGGAAGGAGTTTACCAAAGTTGTTCTTCGAAGGTATACAGGTGTACAGCCTTGGAAACCATGTGGCTGTGTGGGTGCCACGGCCAGCTCCCAGCCGACGGCACAGCTGGCCCCTCAGCCCCCTGAACCGCGAGCATATTCGCTTCTTCACCTGCCAGATCTCACCGAAAGCTTGTCCCATACCCCCGTTTTGTGCCCCCCGCACCCCCCTGAACCGCGAGCACATCCGTCGGTTCACCACCACCTTCTCTGCACACATCCTTTTAAACTGACGCTTGCCCCACAACCCCCGTGTGTGTCCCCTGCAGCCCCCTGAACCGCGAGCACATCCGTCGGTTCACCACGACCGTGAAGACTGTGCGGGTGCTGGTCAACCAGCCGGCCAGCCAGGGAGCCATCGGCGACATGTACAAGTGAGTGCTTTATAATCAATGAATTATTATTACAGTTAGGGGGAGGGGTGGTGATGTGGGGAGAGGGGAGAGGGGGTCCACAGAGCGACGGGGGAGATGAGGTGGCAAGGCGGCAGGCACCTCAAGCTTACAGTCCCATGAAACTGCTGCTGCCTCCCCGTAGACTTGGCACGTTTTGTTGGCACTGGTTGAAAACCCTGCCTTTGTGTGTGGCCTGTGTGAAACCAGCCGCCCACCCCACCTGCACCCCCCCTCGTCCACCTTCCCCGCAGCTTCCACCTGGATCCCTCCCTCACCCTGGGCTGCGGCTCCTGGGGGGCCACTTCCGTCTCAGCAAGTGAGCACACCTGGGTACCAAATTGTACTGCTGTGTACCGTGTTTGTTTTGTATTGGGTTGCCTCAGGCGCCAGCACTCCACTCTGACCTGGCCCAGCCTGTGAACACGCACCTGCATTGCGCTTTTGTGTGTTGTTGTGGTGGTGACAGTGACAGTGACGAGCAGAATGTGATGCTGATTCGACAAGGAGGTGCACGGTGCCATCAACACCAGTTGTTCAGCATCATGTGATTCAATTCAACCCTGCCTCTCCCCGGGGGCACACCACCGAGATCACAGTCGGTCGCCAGCTGTAGCTCACGTTGTAAAGTGTGCGCATTCGCCTCCCCTCCTCACCTATGCAGACGTGGGCCCCAAGAACCTGCTCAACATCAAGTCGTGCATCGAGCGGCGGGAGAACATGCTGTGGTTTCGCGTCCCCCCCAAGGTGAGACTGCACTTGCGATTACTCATATATACATATACATAATAGACGTGCATATTCATGATACTTGTCTGTTTACGATGCACAGTGCCATCGTGCCGCCCTGCGCGCTGTCAAGGCCGCCGCCCTGCAGCCCAGCTCGCCCACCGCACTGCATGCCCCCAAGGACGCCCTCGGGCCACCCGCCTGTGTCTCAAGGCGCAAATCCACACCGCCTGGAACCCCCTTCCCCACGCCGTGACGTGACGTGCCTGCCCTGCCCTGCCCCTGTCCCTTCAGATTTACTTCAAGGGGGGGTGCATAGAGACCGCTCTTCAGGAGCTCAAGGGCAAGCAGCGCGCCTTCATCGTCACGGGTGCGCCGCCCTTCCCAACCACACATCCTAGGGCTCTGCTGCTTTTACAGGAATGGTTGTGTCTTGTGGTGTGTCACAACAGGGCAGCAGGGCGACACGGATGCGCCAATCGTTTGATAGCAGCGGGGGGGCGGGGACAGCAGGGGTCGACTCGGTGGCACAGAGGAAGCAGATGAAACAGGCATAACACAGCATGCAAACTCCCGGGTGCTGTGCCCGCTGTACACCCAAGGCTGTTCTGGGGTGTGCACCTTTTGTCCCGCCTCCCCACCTCAACTCCCTGCCTCGCTTCCTCCTCCCCGCCCTCCCTTTCACCCCGTTGCACTGCAGACAAGCCCCTGTTTGAGATGGGGTACGCAGACCAGGTGGTGCACATACTGGACTCAATCAACGTGCACCACCAGGTGGGTGTGCGCGTGTTTGAAAGCGGGGGGCATGGAAGGGGGCGGGGAACGTGAGGTTTGAGTGCTTTGTGCGGCGGGCATTGTGCTTGATAGGGGCACTGCCGTCCTAGATTCATCAACTGTAATCTACTGATCTTGATTGATCCCTACTCTTGTGTGTCCTGCACCCGCCCCTGCCCCTTTCCACCGCCCTGCAGCATCTGCCCTGGTGGCGCACTGCCCGTCTCGCCCGCATCCACCCCCGCTGCTCTCCACCATCCCTGGTCTTAGTATAGTCGTTGCTGCTTTTCACACAGCTCTTCCCCTCCCCTTCCCTCCCCTGCCCTCCCCTGCCCTTCCCCCCAGATTTTCTACCACGTGGCCCCGGACCCCACGCTGGCATGCATCCA
>JTEE01000301.1:247924-259145 GCA_002896455.3 Chlorella sp. ArM0029B
CGGACCGCTGCTGCCGCTGGCGGGCGAGTGGGCGGAAGCGCTGGCAGGGAAGGTGGAGGGGGCGCGGCAGAAGCTGGCGGGGCGGCTGGCCAAGACGGCTTTCCCTCTGGACTACCACACCACGCTGAGGGTGGTGCGGGATGAGTGCAATGCGCTGCCCACGCCGCCAGTGGTGGTGGCAGAGGGTGCCAACACGATGGACAATGCCAGGTGGGCTGGGGTGGCTGTACTGCCGCGCCAGGCGTGCGCTGTACTGCACGGGGGTGGTACCGCCGACATGTGTCTGCAATCGCTTTGTAACACTCCCTCTGGTTCGCCTAGCAACCCCGCACTCTTGCCTCTTTCGCAGGGTTCTGCTGGAAGCGGTGACTACCCCTCCCAGCCGGCTTCCTGTTCCACACCACTCCCACTGACCCAATTCCCCTCCGTTTTGCCTCTTTCTCAGGGTGTTGTTATAATTTGTGACCACCCATCGCAGCGCCGACTTCTTGCTCCACACCTCGCCCACGGACACAACTTCCCTCCTGCTCCCTTTCCTCCGTTGCAGGGTGCTGCTGGAGCCGGTGACCACCCCTCGCAGCCGGCTGGATGCGGGCACTCACGGCACAATGGGGGTGGGGCTGGGCTACGCAATCGCAGCCGCCACCGTGGACCCCACCCGCAACGTGGTGGCGGTGAGTGGTGGGTCTTCTGAGAGATGGCGGGGGGCTAGGCCGTGCCATCGCCGCTGCTGAAGTGGTCTTGAAGAATGGGGTGGGGCTGGGCTATGCCATTGCCGCTGCATCGGTGTCCATGGTACGGTGTCCTTGGTACGGTGTCCTTGGTACGGGCATTGGGCGGTGGGGGGTGGCGAGGATACAGTGAGACAGGTGACGGTGCCCGACCAACACGCACGGGCTGACGCCCTGCAGGAGCGGGCTCGGTGCACCCACACCGGCATCCCACGCCGCGTGCTGCCTCTTCTGCGTGCAGGTGGAGGGGGACAGCGCCTTTGGGTTCAGCGGCATGGAGTGCGAAACAATTTGCAGGTGGGTCTGGTGGTGGGGTGGGGTGGGGCTAGCCGGGGGGTACACGCGCGCACACACATGTGTGTCTGCAGACATGTGCAGGCGCCAGGCAAAGTGTCGCCAGCCTTGCCGCGCCCGTCGCGTGCTGGCCCTCTAACCTGCCCTCCCCGCCCTTCCCAGCAAAGAATCTCCTTGTGAACAGCACCCCGCCCTGAGCACAGGAACGCGGAACCCGCTCCATCCTGCCCTCCCCCGACCTCTTCTGCTCCCTCTCTGCAGGTGCAACCTCCCCATCTGCATCATCGTCATGAACAACACAAAATTTGCCAGCAACACAATTACCATGCCTGCAGGTACAACCTCCCCATCTGCATCATTGTCATGAACAACAACACCTTGCAAAGTGAAACCCCGCCTCATTATGCCCTCCCCCGCACTCTGCTCTGTTCCCTCTGCAGGTACAACCTCCCCATCTGCATCATCGTTATGAACAACAACGGCATTTACGGGGGAGACCGGCGGGAGCAGCGGCTGAGGGAGGTGGCACAGGCGGGTGAGAGGGCAGAGAGGGCCGGGCAGGCGGGCGGGCGGGCACGTCAATGCTGCCTATCACTACTGCCCTCACTGCTGTCCCTCACTCGCTCCCCTCTGCCCCCCTTATTCCTGCCCCTCATTGCTGCCCCTCACTCACCCCTTCCCTTCTGCTGCCCCTCACTGCCGCAGGCCTGGCGGCGGCTGGGTGCCCCGACGACCCCGCCCCCACCGCCTTTGTGCCCTCGGCACGCTACCACCTGCTCATGGAGGCGTTTGGGGGGCGGGGGGTGCAGGCCGCCACCGCACAGGAGCTGCAGGTGTGTGTGGGATGTAGTCGGGACCGGTATGAGGGGCGGGTGGAAGGGCAGGGCTGGTAACTGTAGGCTTCTGTGGGTTGGCGGGTCAGAAGGGTGGTGGCTGTTAATGGCCAACTGCTGCAGATGGGTGTGGCAGGCCAGCTTCGGGGGGCAGGTTGAAGGGCGGGTTGGTGGCTGGTAGCAGCAGGCTTGTCTTGACTGGCGGGGCGGGCCGGCATGACGGGAATTTTCTCGTGCACAGCTGCACAGCTCACAACGTCACTCACACCGCTGCTGCCGACCACCTGCCTGCTGCCTGCCTGGCCCCTCCCCAGTCCCCCTTCTCTGAACCCACTCTACGCAGCCCCTTTTTTCTGCACCCGCCCCAACTCTCATGTGGGCCCTGCCATGCAGATCCAACGCAGGCGGCCACTGTTCCTTGCACCTGCCTCCCTCTCATGCTCTTGCCCTCATGCCTAGCATTGCCCCCTGTGCATCCCACGCAGCCGGACACACCTTGCTTGCACCCCTGCCCCCCCGCTCCCGTGCACATCCTTCGCAGATGTCAGCTCACATCCACTTTTTTTTTTCTCGAGAACTGCGGGAGGCTTCGGCCCACCCCGCCCCTCCCGCGATGTTGCTCCCATGCCAATCATGGCTTCATGTCTGCATCCCTCGCAGGCGGCACTGCGTGAGGCCCTGGCCAGCCGGCGCCCCACCCTCATCAACGTTGCCCTGGACCCGATGGCAGGAGTGGAGAGCGGCAATGTGCATGCCTTCAACGCGCCCAAGGCGTCGACCGCGGGGTAGAGCGGGGCCGCGATTTCACCCTCGTACTTCCGTTCAAAACGTCCCCTCCCTTGTGTGTCGTTGGGCTGAATGCTTGGGCCGGCAGCCAGCAGGGGGGCAGCACCGGCGTGGGAGCATGTGATCACATGGGGGACCTGCAGCCTGTCCTTCTGCACAGCCACGGGGCTTGCTCAGCCCTGCACCACCCAGCACTGCTCGCCCCTCTCAGAGGGCTGCAGGCTGCTGCAGCCAGATGAGACCACAGCTTCTGCACCAAGCCTCCCTCCCAATCCTCACCACAGCAGCTGCATCCTAGTGCAGCTGCAGCGGCCAGCCCCTGTTTTTTAATCACAGCGTCACGCACATGTAATTGGAATTGGCTGCCGGTTCCGCGGGTTGGGCAACCAGCCTGCCAACTCCCCGGCTGCCAGCCATGCGGTGGGCGCCGCATGCCCGTCTTGTCTGCCCGCAGGCCACTGCACCCACGGCAAAGCTTCAAACTTGTGCCAGGGCAGAGGTGTGGGCGCCGCTGCGCCTCCACTATGCCTGCCTTGGGCCGGCACTGCGCTCGCAAATCGTGGGTGCACACGGTGGCACTGCAAGACGGGCAGATGGTGGGGCAGCCAGCAAGGGTGGGCGGGTGAGCAAGCAGGCAAACGAGGCTCACTGGAGAGACGCCTCTTGTGCACCCCTGCCCTGCATTCCCTTGCTGGAATAGGCCAACCACACGCCTGCTGCCCTCCCGCTCCTGCACGACTGATGATTTCCGCAGCAGCTGGCACCGCGGTTGACAGCATGCGCGTTTCTCACCAGTGCTCACGGCGTGATCGCTCAGGTACGCGACGGGACTGCAGCCAGGCGAAGTGTGCAGACCAAGTTAGCAGGCAGGACCAGGGACGCCTTCGAGTGTGGCAACCACGCATCCAGCGCACGACGCCTGGCCTGCGTTGTATCTGTACCTGCGTGACAGACAGCATGGACCCGCCCACAGGTGCTAGCTGCTGCCACACACTCACAAGGGGTGAACAGGATGACCAGCCCGAGCAGCATCCACCCAACAGATGAGGTGCAGCCTGCGCGCACGCTCAGGAATCCGCACAGCAGCACGGCGCCGCCGATGGCCAGCCTGTAGAGCCGGTGGCTCAATAACTCGGTGTACAGCGGGGGAAAGGAGTCGTCCTCCACTTGCTGGGCTAACTGGGCTCGCAGCTCAAAGCGCGGTGTGCCGTGCTGGTCCGGCAGGGTTGACGGCGGCAGGGCTGACGGCGGTGGAGCGGCCGCAGCGTGGCGGCGCAGGCCGATCTTGGGCAGCGGCTGGCCGCCTGGGGTATTCGACGGGACTGCAGCCAGGCGAAGAGTGCGCGACCAAGTTAGCAGGCAGGGCAGGGACGCTCTCGAGCGAGTGTGGCAACCACGCATCAAGCGCACGACGCCTGCCCTGCGTTGTATCTGTACCTGCGTGACAGGCAGCAGCATGGGCCCGCCCACAGGTGCTAGCACTAGCTACTGCCACACTCTCACAGGGGGTGAACAGGATGGCCAGCCCGAGCAGCATCCACCCAAAATCGTAGGTACGGCCTGCGCGAACGCTCAGAAATGCGCACAGCAGCATCGCGCCGCCGATGGCCAGCCTGCAGAGCCGGTGGCTCAGAATCTCGGTATACAGCGGGGGAATGGGGTCGTCCTCCACATGCTGGGCGCGGTGTGACGTGCTGGTCCGGCAGGGTTGACGGCGGCAGGTTTGACGGCGGTGGAGCGGCCGCAGCGTGGCGGCGCAGGCCGATCTTGCGCAGCGGCTGGCCGCCTGGGGTTGGGAAGGAAGGGGGAGCTTGGAGACAGGGATGAAAAGAGAGTAAAGATGTGTGGAGCCAGCCGCTGGTGGAGCTCGCACCCTTACCTGCACCTCGAATGCCGGCTGAGAGCGCAGCGCCACCTTGGGGCACCAGCGCCGGGCGAAAGACCAGTCCGGTTGCCAACATGCCCGTCAGAGGTAGGCAAGGCGGTAGGGAAGTGGAGCAAGAAGTTCCGTGCAAGAATTGGTCGCCGGTTGTGCCTCGGGCGTCTCGAAACCTTTCCGACCCACACTTGGCTCAGCCCTTGGCCCGCCCGACCACGCAGCACGCCACCTGCCATGCCGCCAGCAGACCCCGCCTGCCGCTCACGTCGTCTCCACCTCCAACCTGGATGGCCCGGGCTCCCACGGCACTCAATGCACGCTCCACACGTGGTAGAGACAAGCGCCTTGCTCTGAAACCTCATTATCAGCCACCCGACCCTGGATTGCTTCCTGCAGGAGGCCACGCACCGCCTGACGGCGTCGCCGTCCTTCCCGGGCTGGGCTTACGCTACCTGTGCACCACCTCACCACGCTCATCGTCAACTCCGATGTGGAGGTACTGGAGCAATTTGAGGATGCGCATGGCTTGTGGGTACTGTGGGTATGTCGATGCAGCATTCCCTGCACACCACCACACCCAAACCACACTCAATTTTCGACCTCCCCCGGCTGAACCTAACACTCCCGCCAATCGCTGCATCCCTGCCGTCCGAAACCTGGCTCCCTGCTGCTGTTGCCGGTGTGTTTGCCCGCCCAGGCCCCCAGCAGCTGTTGTTGCCGTGCCTGCCCCTGCTGCCCCTGCTGCGTGCGTGGCACGTGCCCTCCAAGCCGCCGCCCTTCGCCTGGGAAACCCTCGTCCCGCAGCAGCTGCGCGGGTGGCTGCCCATCTGGCGGCTGCCCGCTGCGCTGCCCGGAAGACAACGCCTTGGCCACCTGTCACTCTCCCTTCACCCCGCCTGATCCTTCCCGCTCCCCTTCCCCTCTTTCAAGCCTCCTTCTGCCCAGCACCCACCACGCCCTTGCGCCCAGCCGACCCTTGCAGGCAGCCATTTGAGCGCTGCTTCTGGTGTGCTGTCTGGCGACCCCATCGCTGCGGGCCTGAGCAGCCGGCAGCAGTCTCACCGGTGGGTGCTGCACGCCGGCTGTAGTTTGAAGCTGACAGCTGGCTCTTGCTTGCAGCCGGGTGCAGGATGACATTGTTACTTCCGGTACAGCTGAGATGAGTGGCTAACGGGCTTCCAATGCAAGCCGCCTTCACCGCCCTGCACCTCCCTGCCCCTGATCCACTTTCTGCAGCGCCCGCAGCACCGCTCCCCAACCCCGGGCGCATCGCACCCGCAGAGCTGCATGGCCCAGTCCCGCTCCCAGCCCCGCCTCGCCCCTCCACGGCCGCACGGCGCTGCCAGCGCTGCTGCAACGGCAGCCCGCCGGTGTCTGCTCGAGGCAGCGCGAGGGCGGGCCCAGCCGACAGCGAGGGCAGCCTTGTCGAGTGCAGCTCTCCCCGTGCAGGAGCGGCAGGACGCTGTGCATGACCTGGTTGGGGGGCAGGGCACCCCCAAGGGCATCGACATGAGAGGAGTTGAAGCGCTTGCTGTATGCACTGTTGGCTGTGAGGCCCTGCAGGTGGGCGGGGTGCGGCAGGACGCATCAGTGGGCGGGCCAGTGGGTGGGGCGGTGACGTGAATGCAAGATGGAGACATGATGCTGCTGAAAGAGGTGAGCAGCCGGGCGGCGTGGGTGGGCGGTGGGGAGGGGGGCCGCAGGCACGTGAGCGGGCGTCAAGGGGCGGGCGGCGGCGTGCACGGGGACACCTTGCTGCTGAAAGAGATGAGCGGGAGGGCGGCGCAGGTGGGCGTTGGGGAGGGGGGCGCGCGGCGTGGGCGGTCCACAAGGGACGGGCGGAGACGTGCAACGGGACAGGACACTGCTGAAAGGACACTGCTGAAAGGACACAGTGAGCATCGCGGCTGTGTGGGTGGGCGAATCAATTGTACACCTTGTGGATTGTGGGGCGAGAATTTTGGAGGCGGCAGGATGAGGTGTGCTTAGGGATTGGGGGGCAGGCATGTAGCTGCCAAAAGTAATCGACAGATCCTGGCAGGGCTGGGATGAGAGTGAGAAAACAAAATGTCTTTTTCAATGCGGGCCAGGCACATCAGAAGCGACAGGCCCTGCACTTGCCCTTGCACCGCTCTGCTTTACAGCCAGCCCTGGCTTGGTTCCGCCCACTGCTCACCTTCCCGCCTTGCCTGCCCCCGCTGTGCGTGCTGTGCATGTGCGCCGCAGGTCATCAAGCGCACGGGTGTGCAGATGCAGCAGCGTCAGGCGCAGCAGACGGCGGTGGACAGCTGGCAGAGCAAGCTGGAGCGGCTGGAGCCGCGGGTGGGTGCTGTGGCGTGGTGTTCTGTACTGTTGTGTATTGCCTGCTTGTTATGTCTTGCCAATTACATTTCAAGTCCAGGGGGATCCAGCAAAGGTCGCATGGGACCGGGTGGAGGGGTGAGTGTAGCAGATGCAGTTTGTAGCAAATTTGCTCAAACAAAAAGAAAGTTGCGGCGCAGGCGATGGCTGACAGCGCCAGCCAGGCCTTGGGTGTGGAGTTCGGAGGTTGGCAACAGATCCGTCAACTGCGTGCAGAGGGTGGTGTTGAAGGGGCAGTATGACACTTTTTTTTATGGGAGCAAGGCAGTGGGAGCAGGGCAGTGGGGACAGTGCAGGGCGTGTGCGCATCGGGCAGAGGCTGCCTCTTGGGCGCGGGGGAGACGCAGGTTTTCGGAAACACATGTGGGGCAAATCCAATCACCGGGCGGGGCCTCAGGGGGCGGAGGGTTTAGGCAGTGGCAGTGCCATGCCTTGTCGCATGAGTTGCAGAGTAAGAGCGGGTTGTTGGCAGGCCAAGTGCGAGCGGCACAGTGTAAGCAGGGCGTGTTGTGATGGTGTGCCTGTTTACAGTTTTCTGCTGTGCGCGCACTTGGGGGCACGCTGCGCCCACCCGTCACGGCACCAACCGAGCTCGCCCGCTCCCCTCCTGGCGCCCCGCCTCTGGCAGCGTAATCGTGCACTCAGTCGCCTGCAGCCCCTCCACAGCAGGCCCTGCAGTGCGCCGTGTATCTGTCACTGCGTGCCTCCACAGCACCTGGCCTGCCTGCCAATAGCAGGCCACCGCCCGCGCCAGCCTTGCAAGCTGGCAACCAAAGACACCTGGTGGGGCGGGCTGCACCAGGCCTGCTTGCCTCCCATCCCCTCCCCCAGCTCTCCTCACTCCCTCTGCCTCCCCCATTGTTAAGCACCTCACTCACCTCCCACCTCACCTCCCCACCTCAGCTACCCCTCTCCCTCCCTCCGGCCCCCTCCCTCCCTCCCTCCTCCTTGCATAGGTGCCTGAGCTAGGCAAGAAGGCTCTCATGGTGCATCCCAAACAACCACCTCCGGCACTGGCTCAAGGTGACTCCCTTTATGGTGGTGACGGACGAGCACAAGGGCATCAAGTGAGCGGGTCAGAGAGCCAATCGCTGCTGCACATGCCTGTCTCCGAGAACGTAACAGCTACATTTGGGGCTGCCTACAGGAGTGGAGGGCCAGGGCACGCACGGTTGGGGGCGGCATTGCATTGCATTGCATGAATGTCGCACGAGTGTGTGCTGCCTACCTGCCTGCCACACCGTGCCCGACACTGCCCCGCCCAACCTTGCCCTGCCCTGCCAGCTGTTCGCCCTGCCCACCCGCCCCGCCCTGCCCCTGACTAGTAGAATTCCGCTCGCAGGCTACAGCCTCACCCAAACCATGGTGACCGTGCCGCTGCTGCGCCTGCGCCTGCCGCGCCTGCCGCCGCCGCTGCTGCTGCTGCTGCCGCCGCTGCTGCTGATGTTGCTGCTGCTGTGCCTGCTGCGCCTGCTGCGCCTGCTGCTGCTAATGCTGCTTCTGCTTCTGCTGCTGCTGCGCCTACTGCTGTTGCGTGTAAGAGCAGCCTTGCCCAGCAATGACGTGGCTACAGGATGGGTTGCCTCATGGCGTGCCTCCCTCCTTGCCGCGGTGCTCCCCTGTTGCAGTACCTGCGCAGCTGCTGATGGAGAGGAAGGCTTGAGAAGCAAGGGGCGCTGACACCTCACCTCCTATCTCCTCATATTCCTCCCCACGGGCCGTTATTGACCCATTGACCCCAGCTGGTGACCAACACTCGCTGCCCCCTCACCTCCCACCCCCTCATTGCTCCCCGCAGGCCAGCCTTGACCTCCAGGTGGTCTTGGCGGGAATGCATTGGGGGCAGACCAAGCATGAAGTCAGTTCGTTCCCAATAATCACAGCGTCATGTCATGCACATGTACTTGGACTTGGCTGTCGGTTCCGCGGGGTCAGCTCAACGCTCTTGCTTGTAATCGTTCACGACCTGTGCAAGTTCACAAGCTGTACAACAAGCTGTAAATATGGGGCGATGACGTGGGGCACATGCCAAAAAGAGCAGCTGGCAGCAGGAAGGCGCCAGCTGGCACATGGGCCGCATTGAAGCCACGGCTGTGGGAGGTGGTGTTGTGCTGCTCCACAAGTCAATGATGGCAGCGTCGGGGCAGGCATGTGGATGTGGCGTCGCCACTGACAGTGGCCCATGCAATTGGGGGATCAGGCATAGCCGACCCCCTCTAGAAATTACTGTTTGCAAGTAGGTGCTGCATGTGCCTGCACGGACCTGTACGTGTATGTTTTGTTAGTTCGCTTCAGCAAAAGGTCGCGCCTATGACGGCCGCTTGAGAGGTTGACATAGCCGAGAAAGGACTGCCGAGGGTTGCTGTCAGGGCGCCGGCACTGAGGCAGCCGCCAGGGCGTAAGAACGAGATAATACCAAGGTACTATTATGAGGGTGGTTGGCGGCATGATCTGCCCCTACCCGTGCTTCTCTCCCCAGAAGCCCGTGCCCGTGCAACGGATCTCGCATACTATGTAGGATGCTAAATTATCAACAAGTTCCAGCAGGCGGGTCACCTGATCAAGCCACGTCGCGGAGTGGGTGAGTTCATCCATGGGTCCGAGCCATTGCAGCGATTTTGCAGCAGGTGGGCCCGGCTTGGGCCACGTGCCGCCGACGGCAGGTGCGGGGCTGACCGGTGCCTTGCACATTCTGCTGCTGCTGTCCGTAGACTGCCACATGACGGGTTGCTATGGGGCTGGAATAATATAGTAATTAATGGGCAACCGGCATGAATTGAAGACAGTACACTCTGGGAGCAGCCGCAGCGGCAGAAGTGATCCGGCGTCACCCCGCTTCGCCCGCTGTGGCGGCCACCCAATTATTTGGATTGGGCGCGGCGTCGCACCTGAAGCGCTGCACGTATTTTCAGCCACACGCCCGGCATCAAACTAGCTTCAGCATACAGCGAGACCACAAGGCAGCCGCGATGCAGACCTCTCTTCAAGTAACAAGCTGCCGGCCGGCGCTGCCCGCCCAGCCGGCCCGTCGGCAGCATCGGATGAGGACGGTGCGAGTGGCTGCGCAGGCAACGGATGATCAGCAGGTGCGCGTGTCCCCAACATGGCGCCCTTCTGGGCCCACACACTTCCCCTTTACGCGCGTGGCGCTTGCTTGCGGCGCAGTTTCCAGGATTCACAGGCACACTGTTCCTCCAGCTCACAGTGCGGTCTCAGAACCTTAGGGGCAGCGGGTGGTAGCGCCGAAAGGCGGCGGCGGGTGGCGGCGGGTGAGCAACTGGCCCCTAATGACCCTCTCAGTTTGCCGCTGCTATCACCCCGTTACATTACCGCCCGCCCTCTGCCTTCCTCCCATCCCGCAGCAGCCATCACTGGCCACCCGTCTGGGCGCTCTGGCGCTCGCTGCCACACTGGCACTGGGTCCCGCCCTGCCGCTCATGGCGCTTGCTGACGAGGCAGAAACCGAGGCCCCCGCCCCTCTCAGCCGCTTCGCTTCCCCTTCTGAGAAGCGGGCAGCCATGGCAGAGCGTCGCAGTGCGCTGCTGCGGTCTGCTAGGGAGCAGGCGGAGCGGGCCGGCAGCGTGAGCGGCGACGCCAGCGGGGCGCCAGCGGCGCCGTCGGTGGCCGAGAAGGAGGCTGAGAAGGAGGCAGCAGCCAACACGCTGCAGTCGATGTTCAAGTCGCTGAACAGCAGCGTGAGTGGGCTGCAAGGGGGGAGCTGGCTGCTGCTTCCGATGCACGTTTGGCTTGCATGCCCGCTTGGTGCCTGCAAACCGGCTAGGCAACGTCTTTGTGGTGTCAAATGCCCCACCTGTGTGCTAAGGGTGCTGGCGTGCCCGCCCGCTGGCCACACGTCAGGCGGTTGGGTTGACCGATGGGGACAGCTGGCGTGCTCGTCACAGCAACAACACCATCCAGTGTGGCACAAGGCTTTCGGTCCGGCACGTAATCAGCACTTGCACCGCCCTCCTCTCTGCCACCTGGCGCTGTCGTTGCCCACCCGGCCGCCCAGGTACACAGCCGCCTCCCCTGCCCACGTCTCCGCCCGCCCACTGCCGCCCACTGCCGCCCACTGTCCCCCACCCGCCCATATCTTCCCAACCGCAGGAGTACGGCCGCCTCAGCGGCACTGGCCCCAAGGCAGGGGCGCCCAAGGCAGACGCCAGCGAGGATGCTGCCCCTGCCCCGGCGCCGGCCTCACCCAAGGCCGAGCGCCCGGCGGCGGCCGAGCGCCCGGCCTTCAAGCTCCCCTCTTTCAACGCCCCCAAGCTCTTCTCCGCCCCCAAGCCCGCTGAGCCTGCTGCGCCCGCTGAGAAGAAGGCGGAGGCGTCAAACCC
>JTEE01000301.1:281557-296525 GCA_002896455.3 Chlorella sp. ArM0029B
GGGTGGGGAAGGGGGTGGGTGGCAAGAGGTGGGGCGCAATGAAATCGGTTGGTTTGCATGAGAAAGGCAGGGAGCGCTTTCCTTCTCTCGAGGCGTATGGGGGTGCGCGTGCCCTGGGAAACATCATATGCAGGATTTGGTTGGGCTGTGGGCGAATGATGCTTGCTGTGCGCGCGCTGGGCAAGGCAGCAGGGCAGGCGGCTGTCTGGCAGCTGTGCATCTCAGCAGGCACGCCTTATCTCACCGCATTCGGCATTCTCTCTTGCTGAGTGCGGGCTGCAGCAGCTGGCGGGTGGCGCCGCCCACGTGCCGAGCGCGGTGTGCCAGAAAAGTGGGCAGGCCGCCGCTGCACCTGCCCTGCACGAGGTGCCTGCTGCCGAGCGCACGCTGTGCGTGCTGCGGCGCGTGCTGTGCGTGCTGCGGTCGGTCCTTCATCGCTGCGTCTTCTTGCGCAGCGCGATGTAGACGAGGATGCGGGAGACGAGGAGGTATGCCACCAGCACCGCTCCCTCCCAGGCGGGCCCGTTGACGTCCACCGCCGTGGAGAAGTCCTTGTTGAGGTCTTGCACGGGGGCGCACTGCAGGAACAGGGTGGAAAGCATGACATAGTCCGTGCTGGTGAGACAAAGCGTGGACGGCAGCCGTTGTTGAGGTCGTGCATCGGGGTGCACTGCACAAGGGAAGGTGGTGTATGGAACAATAAGGATTCACGTAAGACAAAGCAAGAGGAAGCGTGCAGAAAGTTCAGGTTTTGCACGGAGCCGCACTGCAGGGGGACGGTGGTGAATGGAGCAGTGATGTGAGCAAGACAAAGCATGAAGACGGTCCTTGTTAAGGTGTTGCGCGGGGGGCGCACTCCCGAGAGGGTGGTGAACACAATGCACGCACACACGAATCAAGTTCAACAACAGCAATCTGCTGCATTGTGTTTACAAAGAGCAGCGCACCCACCCTGATGCCACACACTTCAGGCCTGCCCCACCCACCCCGCCTCTCCCTGTGCACAGCTCAGTCGAACAAGGGTGCGTCATTTTGCAACGCCTGCCAGTGCCTGCATCGCACATTTCCTTTTTCTTTGCTACAAACTACATTCTGATACACTCATCCCTCACCCTGTCCCATGAGACCTTGCTGGCTCCCCCTGGACTTGAAATGTAATTGATTGATTGATTAATTGGTTGATTGAAAGCAGCGCACCTGCCCTGAGGCCACGTAGTTCCAGGGGTCGGCGGGGTTGAAGGTCTTGTCATCCGACAGCGAGCAGTCCCAGAACTGGCGCCCCTTGAACTCAATCTGCAGCACACGTGGCAGTTCCAGCAAGCGGATGAGCAAACAGGGTGTGGTTTCACTGTCGAAAACTGGTGGAACGACGCGTCTGCGGCACACTCTTGTGCTGCTGCAGTGCTGTAAACATGAATGAATGAACGAATGGCGGAACGAATGCGGGGGTGGAGGCGGGGTGTGTGAGTGTGCATCCTCCCTCGCTCATTTGGAACACGTGCGGCCAGCTGGCGGTGCCCACACCTAAGTAGGGTGCACAGCACAGCCCAGCAGCACGGCTGGGCATGCGGCACGCAGGAGGCACGGCGCCCTGGGCATAGCATGGCACAGCTCGCCACATCACAGCGTGGCACATCACAGCATGGCACAGCACGCCACATCACAGCATGGCACAGCGTGTTGCAGCGCCGTGGCACGCAAAATGACGGCACAGCGTGATTCAGCAGGGCGCAGCATGCACGCCAGCTCAGCATGTGGACCAGCTGTCCCACCGGGGATGGCGGAGGCGAGCCGGGCAAAATTAGCCGCTCTGCTGCAAGTACCAGCTTAGCATGCACAGCACGCACCTTCATGAGCAGGGAGAATGTGTAGGTGAGGAAGCTGACCCACTTGATCCAGCCAATCCACGGTGGGATGTTGGTGACGTAGAAGCCGCCTGCAGGGTGGGAGGAACGGAGTGGTGTAGGGAGGGTTGGTTCAGTGATGAGCGATGCCAGCATGCGCATGCTGTGCTTGAACCTACGTCGTGCATGCACGCCTGCCTTCTTTGTATATATTTATATATCTGTATATATATGGCGTGCATGCATTCCCTCCATGCATTCCCTGCGTGCATGCATGCCCTCTTCAAAGCAACTCCCTATACAGTGAAGTACAGGGTATCGACACATCAACACGTCAACACCTGCTCTCCAACACTTTGGTGTTGGTGCGTGCATGCCTGCCCTCCCTGTAAAGCGACATGGCATATGGCTATGCATTGTTATATTTGTATTTTCCCACAGCCCCGCGCTGTCTCTTGGGGGTCTGTGTCGCGAGTTTCTTTGCGGATAAACAGACTGTAAGCCCGAAAGAAAGCAATAAAACACCACTCACCAACAAGCATGAATGTGAGCATGATGACGGCGGCAATGGTCTGCCCGGTCTTGGCAACCATGACAGTTGCACCGATGAACAGGCCTGCGACGTGGGCGGGAGGGAAAATGGCGGGTGGGTGGGAAGGACAGCGGTGGGCAGGGGTGTGGGAAGGGCAGCGGTGGGCGGGCGGCACGTCGCCACCCCTGCCCCATTAGCAAAGCGCCCAAGCCTTCCTCAGCACAGCTGGCAGCACAGCTTCACCCCCCTTAAAACAAGATAGAATAAAAGAGAAATAACCATGATTCCTTCTGTTTCTTGGCATAGACAATGCCGCTGCTCACCAAAACCCTGCGCCACCATTGTTGCCAGCACAGCACAGCACAGCACAGCACAGCTCAGCACAGCTCAGCACAGCACAGCACACACGGCTCACCAAAGGTTTGCGCCACCATTGTTGCCAGCAGGACGGTGAGCCAGTTGAGGAAGAAGTAGCCGCCGTGGCGCAGGCCGCCCATCAGGTCTGTGGGGGGCGGGGGCAGGTGGGGGGAGAAGGGTGTAAGGAGGGGCAGGGGGGGGTGGGGGGAGAAGGGTGTGAGGAGGGGCGGGGCGGGGTGGGGCAGAGAGGGGTATAGGTGCACGCACTGCATGCTGTTGCAGACAGACCGAGCAACTAAGAAGCGAGCAGGCACAGCATGGGCGCTTCTGCACAGGTGCAGGGCGCGATGAGGGGTCTGACGCACTGGGCAAGACGGGAGCAAGAGGCGGACACACAAGAGAACCAGGGCAAGGATTGGGCATTGACATCGTGACAAGTGCATACAGTGCAAGGCCTCAGGCAGCAAGCGTGAAGAGTACCAGTAGCACAGCATGGGCATGGGCAGAAAGCCAGTAGCACAGCATGGGCAGCAGGCGCCACTCACAGATGACGCAAGCAAGGGCACCACTTCCACAAAGGGTCTCACACCGTGCATGAACAGAACAAGCACAGCAGGGCAAGCACAGCATGGAGAGCAGGGCATCAAGAACAGCAGGGAGAGCAGGGAGAGCAGGGCATCATGCACAGCATGGGCAGCAGGGGCAGGGCAGGAGCGGCGTGGCTCTCAGATGATGACCTTGAGGATGGATGGGATGGTGAGGTCCGACACACGGTCAGCACAGCATGGGCAGCAGGGGCAGCATGGGCAAGCACAGCATAGAGAGCAGGGCATCAAGCACAGCAGGGACAGCATGGGCAGAGCAGGGGCAGGCGTGGCTCACAGATGATGACGATGAAGATGGATGGGATGGTGAGGTCCGAGGGGATGTCGGAGGCGGTACGGGCCAGGTAGAAAGCAGAGAGGCGGTACATGCCGGACGACCGCTCCTTGAGCTGCGGGCAGAGGCAGGAGAGGGGCCACAAGCAAGAAAAGCAAGTTTAAGGTGACGGCCCACTGGCGTGGGGGCAGGTCGAGGTACAAGGCAGGGAGGCACGCAGGCAGGTGCATGGCGGAGGACCGCTCTATAAGCTGTGGGCAGCAGAACATGTTGGGTTCGTTGGGGAAGGCAAAGAGGGCGGTGCTGGCGGGGCGGCGGGCTTGCCAAGCGAGTGAGCAAAGGTTGTGGCGGGGCGCGAGCAGGGCAGGGCAGGCAGGGCGGTGGCTGGTGCGTGGGCGTGCAGCAAGGGCCGGGCAGGCAGGCAGGGCAGGTGCCTGAGTGGCTAGTGCATGCAGCAGCAGGGGCGGGGCAGGCTGCAAACGGCATCTCACCATCATCTTTTGTTCGTTGGGGAAGGTGAAGAGGGCGGTGAACATGGTCCTGCGGGGCAGAGGGCGAGGGCAAGGACAGGGATACGAGCAGCCGTGGTTGTTGGCTCACAATCAAGCGTGTGCAAGCGAGTAGATGGATGTGCAGGCGGACTAAAGGATGTGCAAGGAGCCCGGATCGGCGGGTGCACGAAGAGGAGCGTAGCTGCAGGCAGTGCCGGCCAGTCACACGCAACCGCTGGCTGTGCAGCACCAGGTAGATAGCCCGCACCAGCCAGCACGCCAGCTGAGTCAAACCCCAGCCAGCACCAGCTGAGTCAAACCCCAGCCAGCCAGCTAGTGCATGCAGCAGCAAGGGCGGGGACCCCAGCCAGCCAAGTCATTCCCCAGCCCGCCAGCACCAGGGCTAGGATGGCATGCATGCATGGGGCCTGGGCTCACCTGAAGCAAAGGAAGAGCCTGCGGGCAAAAATGGAACGAGGTGGGAGGGGGGGAGGGGTCAGAACTGGGAGCGAGGCACAGAAGTCAGTGGAAGACAGCAGGGCTCAGTCATGCACGTGCCAGCTCAATTCACACGGGCGCCGGGCTGCAGCTGCCCCCTGCTGCTGCAACTCCCCAGGCTCCAGCTACTGCCGCTGGCCGCTGCTGTGGCTAGGGCCTGAAAGCCGCAGGAGCAGCCTCTTCCAGCTTGCAGGCCGTACATCATGGAAAAAACTGGGCTCATCCTTAGCAGGACACGCAGGGCACCCTGCCATGCCCTCCCCTCTGATCCCTGAGACCCCCCTGCCCGCCCCCCGCTCACCCCTCGAAGAAGAGCAGGCCGCGGGTGTTCTGGGCCGCAAACAGGGTCGGCTTCTGGCCCACCTGGGAGGGGCAGGCAGGGAGGGGAGGCGAGAGAGGGGAGGCAGGGAGGGGAGGGAGGGAGGGAGGGGGTAAGGGAGGAGGGGAGGGCAGGGCAGGAAGGCAGTCGAGTGGCAGCTGGATCGGCTGTCGCCCTGCAAGCTCTGCGGTGCTTGCTTGAGCGCTCCAGACAAAGTATGTGGCAGCTGCACACAAGGCGCCCTCACGCCATCCATGCACAACATGCGCCCTGCATTGCCTACCCCACCTGCCACCAGAACATGCCGCAGATGGCCCCCACTACCAGAACCTGTGGTCTGCTTGGCACACTCGCCACACCCTTTCCAGTAACACAAGCAGGAGCACAAGCACACACAACCATGCACCATCACCAAAATTCAGCCGCCCTCACCTGCCACCAGATCATGCCGCAGATGGCGCCCACCACCAGGAACTGTGCCAGGTCCTGCCGGCTCAGCGTCTCAAAACGGCGCACACGCACCGCGCGCACAAACAGGGTGGAGAACTGCGGGCCGGAGGGGGGCAGGGAATGCAGGGCGTTAGGGGTGGGCCTGCGCAGCGGCCTGCTTGGTATGGCAGGGGTCACGCCCACGGGCAGAGTTGTGCGTGGCTCACACACACGCACAAACAGGGTGGAAAACTGCAGGCCGGGGGCGCAGACAGAGAGGGAGGCACATTTAACGAGTGGGGCGTGTGGGATGGGGCTGCGCAGGGTCCGGGTTGGTATGGCAGAGGTCACGCTGGTACGCGAATTTGTGTACAAAAAAAAGCTCTAAAAGTTTCTCCGATATATTTAATCTGGGGCAGGAACCAAAAACGAACGTGTGTGGCAGCATCATGCGTGCCTGCCAGCGGCCGGGTCGGCCCCAGCCGCCCAACCCATGGTGAGCTCGCGTGACACCCCGCCCCGCCAGCTGGCGAGTGCCCCTCCAGTACGCAGCCAGCCTCGCCCGCTTCACACCTACCCCCAGCTGGCCAGCTAGCTGGCTGCAGAACTGGCCAGCCAGCTGCAGGACTGGCCAAGTCACCACCCCACCACACCCACACTTGCCCCGCCCCGCCCCGCCCTGCACCTGTCTCCGATGAGAGACGCCCCAAGTAAGAGGCGCCTCCTTGCACCACACCCCGCATGCTGCCCTTCATCCCTCCTGCGCCTGCCCTCGTCCAACCCGGCTCGCCTCACTGCCCCGCCCTCTTGCAATGCCCCCTCCCACCTCTGTTCCCCAGGCGGTGCCCCTGGTACAACACCACCCCCCACCCCACCACATCCACACGTGCCCAGCCCAGCCCCGTCCCACACCTGGGTCCAATAAGAGGCGCCCCACCGGCTGGCCCCTGCCTGGCCCGCCGCCATGGTGGTCGCCGACCGGTCCAGCATTTCCTGCTTGCTAGCACTGGGGCTCATGCCCAGCGGGCTGTGGCTGCTGCCCGCCACCGCCCTGCCGCCCTGCTCCACATCTGCCTCTTCCTTGCCACCGCTGATGCTCAGCCCCATGCGCCGCACCGCCGCCGCTGCGCCGCCGCCGTTGACTGCAGCGTGCGCAGCGGGCTGCTTGGCGGGGATGACGTAATCGTCGGCCATGGCGGGCACGTCAAAGGCGCCGCCGCGGTACCCCGCCGGGTCCTGCTCCAGGAACTGTTCGGACACGGTGATCAGCCGCTGCCGCATCTCCTCGCCGGACCTGCACCACACAGAACAAACAAACACAAACAAGTGAGAGAGTGTATGCAAGCTTGATGAATGCATCTACCAATCAGCCGCTGCCGCATTTCCTTCCCGGACCTGCATTAGAGGTGCACGGTGTGGCTTGGTTGCTTGTAACCAAGCTTGGAGGAACAACATCAAACAACAACACCCCGGGCTTGGTTCTCGCACACGGCAATCAAACGCTGCCGCGTCTCCTCCCCGGACCTGCTCACAAATAGAAAACAAATGTGGCTGTCACACCACCCACTCGTCTGTGCTCCCCGTGATTCGCCCTCCATGTCTAATCCCGCGCCTGTTCTTGCCCGCCACCTCCCCGCATGCCAACCCCAGGCTCCAGCAGCAAACATTTACAATCCCCTTTCTATGTATAATACTGCCCCTCGCTCACCAGCTTGTGCATCCAGCCGCAACAACCATGCTCCCTGCCCCCTGCCCTTAACAAACTCTTCCCCCCTTTGCATGCATGCAACAGTACCGCGCAACTGTTCTTGCCCGCCACCTCCCCGCTGGCCAGGTCCAAAATTTAGCAGCAACATGCACACTCTCCTTTCTATGTACAGTACTGCCCCCCATCCCCCTTTGCATGCAGCGGTACCGCTCACCTGTTCTTGCCCGCCACCTCCCCGCTGGCCAGATCCAAGATCCAGTCAGCAATGTTGACTTGGAAGGGGCAGGGCACCCCCAGGCGCTCAAACCACGGCGCCGCCTCGCTGCCCTTGCCGTAGAAGATGGGGTGGCCCTGCAGGAAGGGGAGGGGCGGCAGGCGGAAGCGGGTTGGGGGCGGTGGGGGGCGGGATGGCGGCAGCAGGGAGGGGGACAGCAGCGGGCCGACGTGGGGAACCAAAGGAAGGAATGGGAACACCTACGGTTGGATATTCGTGGGGGAGGGTTCACGGGATGGCAAAGAGGTGGCTTGGCGGGGCGGGCAGCTGGGGCGGAAGCTGAGGGGAAGCTGGCGGTACCCACCTGGCTGAGCAGCAGTACCGTGTCCAGCTGGCGGAAGATGTTGGAGGAGGGCTGGTGGATGGTAGTGATGATGGAGCGGCCGCTGGTGGCCAGGCCACGCAGCAGGGAGACGAGCTTGCGGGCTGCAGGGCGGGAGGGGGGGCAGGAAAAGGGGAAGGGAGGTGGGTGTATGAGAAGACGTCTGGGAAGTGCCCGGTCAGCCCACGCAGCAGGGAGACCGAGACCAGCCAGTGGGCTGCAGGGAGGGGCGGGCAGGCAGGGGGGACCAAGATGAGGGGAGAGCAGGCAGAGGTCGGAGGCGAGGTAAAGCATGTGGGGGCCACTCTTTGGAAGGCCAGCGCGAACAGCGCATCTCAAGAACAGTGAGGGCTGCAGGGCAGGCAAGAGAACTGGGCAGAGGAAGAGGGGAGAGGGAAGGGAGCTGAGGAGCGTGGAGTGGCGGCGAGGCCGTACAGATGGGGAGGCAGGTGGGGAGCGCCAGCTGGAGGCCAGCCCACGCAGCACAGCACAGCACGCAGCACAGGAGCACAGGAGGGGTGGGCAGACCAGGCGCAACGAGCCCACGTTGGTGTGGGGGCACTCTTTGGCACACCACGCGGCATGCCACAGAGCCCCTAGTTTGCTGCTTGGTCAACCCTACCCCCAGCGCTTCATTCGCAAGCTGATGCAGGCAGCTTGATATCACTTTCCCTCGCCCCACACCCGCCTGTACACGAATGCAAACAAACCAACAAACACACAAAGAAGAAGAGGAATACCAGCACATGCAGAAAGGTCGAGGCCAGTGTTCACGACTGCTGGTTCCTCTCCCCCCACCCGCCGGCATACAAATCCAACAAACCAACCAACAAAATTCATCAACCCAACCAACAAACAAAGAAGAAGAAGGCGAGCAGGCACCTGCGGAGGAGTCTAGGCCGCTGGTTGGTTCGTCCAGCAGCAGGATGGCTGGGTTGATGAGCAGCTCGTGGCCCACGCTCACACGCTTGCGCTCCCCGCCTGCACGGGCAACGCATCCATCAGTTCAAACATGTTGGCGTGCAACCTTGAAAGGTAATGCCAACCTTTGAGGTGATACCAAATGCAAGCTTATCAAGCAAGCTGCCATGCCAAGTGCACGGGCGCCAGGCGCGCTCTCAAGAGCAGGCCAGGCCAGGCAAGGGCGCCCGTCACCCACGACGATGCGACCTGGCACACGATTTTCCTGCCTCGACACAGGGCCGCCTGTGCATGCCGTTGGTGTTGGCTGTTGGCTGCCAGCCCAGGGACAGGCAGGTGGAGGTGGCACCCTGCGCAACAGTGCAGCCGTGGTGGTGCACGCACCCCGACACGCACGCCGCCGCCAACAAGTACACATGCGCACGCACTCAAAACGCCTTGATTGCCACTGAAAAACAGCGCAAGCGCACGCATTTTGAAACGCCGGGCTGCTAAAGACACACACATGTACCCGCATCAAACACGCACGCCACCGCCACCGCCACCGCCAGAACAGCACCAGCGCACGCACCCGACACGCCGCGCCGCAGCTGGTCGCCAATGATTGTGTCCCGGCACCGCTGCAAGCCCAGAGCGTTGATCACCCCATCCACACGCTCCAGCTGCAGAGGAGTCAGCAGGGCACGCAACTTGTGATGCCATTGGTGTGGTGCACAAGGGGGCAGGAGCGTGGGTCATGCCACCCACGCGCCCCAGCTGCAAAAGCGGGAAGGGAGGGGCGTGAGCAGTGCGAGGATGTGTCGATGTCCGCAGAGACGTCGAACGTCTGTGTGCTTCAAGCAAGGCGTTGACCACACCGTCCACCTGCTCCCCGACAGCAGAGGATTCAGCAGCGCGCACATGCCGTGCTTGTCACATCAAGGCACAGAGTGGCACAGCCCGGGTGTTCTAGTAGTCACATGCTCAAGCTGACTGAAGGTGCCTGCCTCGCCCCAAATCCATGCCCAGCTACCTGCACGCCCCGCAGCACCACCGAACCTTGCCCAAAACCCTGCCCGTGTAAAATGCACGCCCCGCAGCGCACCCGCCGCGTGCTGTGCCCCGCCCCCCTCACCTTTTCCGCCTTGGTCTTGTGCTTGGGCAGGCGCAGCATGGCAGCAAAGTACAGCGTCTCGTGCACCGTCAGCGTGGCGTACAGCAGGTCGTCCTGCAGCACAAAACCGATCTGCCGCTTGACCCGCTTGCTCATCTTGCGCCCATTGAACAGCACCCGCCCCTCCTGTCGCGTCTGCTTGGGCGCACGGCCGCCCAGGATGGACAGAAGGGTGGTCTGCAGGCAGGCAGGCAGGGCAGGCAGAGAGGCAGGCGATGGGGCAGGGTGCAATCCAACAGGTTGCTCGAGGGGCAAGGCGTGACGGAGGCAGGCGGCACAGGTGGGTGCGTGTGGCAGGTTTGAGGCGCCAGCCAGCCAGACATCCAGCATCGCTTTTCAACAGACTGCTACATAGCAACAGCGGAAGCCAGGCTGCTCATGTGGCAGCTGGCTGAACAGGCTGCTGCCGGCACAGCTGTGCCGGCGGCGGAAGCCTGGCGGGCGCCCGCTGATGTCAAACATGGCTGGAGTCCCTGCGGCAAGCAGGCGGTCTGTCTCCCCTCGGCGCACCTTGCCGCTGCCAGAGGGTCCCATAAGGGCAAGCATCTCTCCGGGCTCGCACTCTCCAGTGATGCTGTACAGCACCTGCAGGGCACGAGGCGTGAAGTGAGCACAAAGGGGGTGAGAGAGGAGGAGGGAGCGGCGCCAGCTGGCGGGACTTGCGTGGTAGGGCAGCAAGCGCACCACAGACAGGGGTGCAGCACCACACAGCTGCACGTGTGTGCTGCGGTGATGGGCACAGCAGCCCAGGATTTGAGCAGGCCGCCCTCAGGAGGCTGGTCAGCGGCGCGTTTATGTCGCACGGCGCTGGCGCGAGCGGTGGGCGCCGCCAGCACTCCTGCACTTGATTCCTCCACCACCTCACCTGCCGCATCTCATCCTTTGTTTGCTCCTTGTCCGAGGACTTCAAGCCTATGAGGCCGCCCAGCGAGGAGAGCGAGAAGGCCCCGCCGGCGGGGTTCAGGCTGGGCACCCAGCAGCATACGTTGTCAAAGGAGACCTGAATCTCATTGGGAGCCTCTCCCAGAAGGCCATATTGCTGCGGGACCTCAAGGGTCACGGCGTCCATTGCGCCGTTGTGCGCCTGCTTCACTGCAGCCACCTGAACGGCACCGTGCTGCCCGCTTTCGTTGTGCACTGCTCTCATTAAATATGTGGTCTTATTTGGAACAAACTTGTTCGACTGAACGGGCGGCTGCAAATTGGCTCACCTGTCCTGGCACACATGTCAGCTTCCCTGTGGTTCTTGACATAGTGTTGCACCTTGCTCACAGCCTCCAGCACCGATCAACAAATAAACACATTGGTTGTGATGGCCTGGTCTCGGAAGTGAAGCGAAACACCAGTCGTTCCGCCGGCCTGCAGAGAGTCGCCCCAATGCCTCGGGGGTCCCAAGAATACGATGCAGAAGCGGCGCGACGAGAGCCGCTGCTTGGACGCGGCAGCAGCGGCGGCGCCGCCCCAGCCAGCGGCGCCGCCACGCCAGCCAGCAGAGGCATGTCTCCCGAGCGGCCTGAGGGCCTGCACGCAGCAACCACACCTGGAGCCGCGTGGATGCGCCTCAGCAAGCGCTCGTCCACCACAACACAGGTGGGGAGGGCCGGCACACGTGTGTGTGTGTGTACATGTCAGCGCTAGCAGCACGAGTTCGACAGCCCAGCACGAGCCGATGACAGGCGGGAGAGACAGGGATCCCAGAGTTGCCGCTGGTAGCTGGGCAACAGCAATAGCAAGAGGCACGCAGCGCCTACGCCACGCCACCAGCGTAGGCAGCTGTGCTGTTCTGAGGGCCTGTGACTCTTGCAGCACATCAGACGCCACCAACACGGCGGGCAGCCAGGCCACCACCAACGCGACCGCTGGGGCAGCAGTGTGTGCCAGCTGCCCCCACCGGCCTGACGCCAAGCACCACCACCCCTGCTTGTCGCTGCCGCTGAGCGCTGCTGCAGGAGGGGCGAGAGGATGGGGCGGAGGAGCCGGGGGGACTCGTGCTGAAAGAGCGGGAGCGGGACGAGGAGCGGGACGCGATTCGGGAGGTGGGTGGGCAGGGGCAGGGGCAGGGCAGTGGTGTGGGCAGGCAGCAGTGTGTGCTTGTGTATTGAGGCGCTGCAAGTGTGCGTGTGCATGGCGTGACAGTGAACGGTGGTGGTGCACACCTGAAGCACAGGCCTTCCATATTGTGCGGCCCGCTGCGGGGGGGGCGGGGCGGTGGTGGATGACGGCCCAGCCTCTGCTGCAGGTACAGCTGTACTCATCACCCTTCTCAATCGGCCAAGATGCTTTCTCTGTTGCCATGCGTTTGGGTACTCTGGTTATGCTTTGGTTGAGGCAGCATGCAGAGCGTGCACGCCATTGGGCTGTGTGGCCTGGTCCTGCGCTGCAGCGGTGGCGTGCACACAAATCCACTGCATGTGCCTCTGCCTTTCATTGTGCTGCTGCATGCCAGGCTGTGCCTCACCCGGCAGGCAGGCAGCTTCCCTCCTCCCGCTATGCACACTCGAGGGCAGCAGCTACTCACAACCAATCTCCCAGTGCCCTCCCCTGCAGCTGGAGGTGGAGGTGGTGGCGGGTGCAGTGGCAGAGGTGAGCAGGCAGGGCGGGCAGGGGGGCTGCAGGTTGTTTTCTGCAGGAAGGCGGGCAGGCACACTTGCAGGCTGCTTTCTGTAGGGCCCTGCTGGCTGGCAGGCACTGTTTCTGGTCAGGGCAGGCTGCCATTCGCAACTCTGGCAGGCATGCGGGCCGCAGCCGGGCTGGTTCAGCATGCGGCTGCGGCGTGAGAAAAAGCGGCCGCTATGTGCTTGAATGTGCTTGGATTCGCTGCGCTGCTCTGCTCTGATGTGCTGCGCTGTGCTGTGCTGTGCTGTGCTGCTCTGTGCTGCTTTGTGCTACGCGGCGCTGCTCTGTGATGTGTTGTGCTTTTCTGTTCTGTGCTGGGATGGGATGTGCTGTGCTGTGGCTCCTGCAGCCATGGCGGTGCCCCTGCATCCTATGCAGACCTCTGTGTCGCTGCGGCGCTGTGAATGATTGATTGTATGCATGATGGGTAAACCCTAAACCCTATCCTGTGCCCTCAACACAGCAGCTCGCCGCCCTGCGGCCCCACCCCCTCTGCAGGCGGTGGCGGAGGCAGTACAAGAGGCGGTGGCGGAGGCAGTACATGACGCTGTACAGCAGGCAATTGAAGACAACGTGCAGGCAAGCAGGCTGCGGATTGGCTGTACTGTCCTCATCTTGTTCCCTCACTTTACACTGTTTAAGCACAGTGGGAGAGTGGGGCGTTCGTTGCAGCTGCGCTGTGCTGGCCCACACACGCCTTGTGAGGTGTGCTGTGCTTGCGTCTGCCCAGGCTGGGTCCACGTGCAACAGAAGGGACCACATGCCAGGATGCCGGCAGCCCTTTCGAGCCCCTCTTGATCCTGGTGCCCCCCGCATGCACCTCCTCTGCAGTTTGATGTGCGCTCAAACGTGTACACGCTCGTTGCCGTCACCGGGGTAGGTGGGCTGACTGGCGGGCCCTGCAGCCAACTCTGTACTACCGGGCTGCTGCTGAAGCTGATGCTGTTGCTGAGGCTGGGCGAGGCTGGGCAAGGGGCCGCAGCAGCTCATTCTCAGAAAGCCAGCCGGTGGCTGCTGCTGCTGGGCGGGGTGCTGCAGCGTCTCTCATCGGAAAGCCAGCGTCAGCTGCTTCTAGTATGCTTGGCTGCGCTGTGCTAGATGTCATGCCCTGCTCCCTTGCTGTTCCCGACCTGCTGTGATGCCTCCAAATTGATAAACTGTTGTTTTGCCTGCTTGCGCCAATTGAGTTTTCACAAAACCGGGGCACGCCAGGGTAGCTGACAGTGATGCTGCCCCTTCAGTCGCAATGCAGCAACTATGCATCCTCTCTCTGCCAAGGTCTGCCGCTTTTCCAGAGGAAGAGCATCAGACAACTGGCTGGCGCCGGCGCCGCCAGGTGGCGCCAGCGGCGCCAGGGCGGCAGCAGAAGTTTTTTGTTGCTTGAGCGGCGCTCCTTCGCACGTTGCAGAACGGTTTCTGGCTTCTCGAAAGACTATTTGAGAAGCTGGGATCGCGCCTGCGGGCCGCGCTGCCGAACTTCAAGGATGGCGCCATGTGGCCCGGCCCGGCCCAACTACGGGTCCCCCACCGCTCTTCCAAGCTTCCTCTGCCGTGCCCCCTGCAGGTCATTCTGTTTTGGCGGGGCGTGTGGCAGACCTGGGACGCGCTGTTTGGCACCGACAGTCTGGCCAGCAACCTGGGGTCCCTGGGGGTGAGGCCGGGTGGGCTGAATGCAGCTGGCTGAACGCAGGATTGGAAAAGAGGGGTCGATAAGAGGAGAGGATGTGGGGGCAGCACATTAATACGAAATTCCATGCACTCATTTACCGTGGGGCGGTCCTCGCAGCTGGGCTGAATGCAGCTGGGCCAAAAGCACACGTGAATGGGACGGCAGGGCTTGTGCAGTGGAGGCGCTTGCACGGGCCCTGATGGGGCTGGGATTCTCTAGCTCGCTGGCTTGCCTGCATGCCTGCCTGCCCGCCTGTCCGAACGGCAAGCCTGCCTGTCCACTTGTTCGCCAGCCTGCACCTGCCTGCCTGTCTGCCTGCCTGTTCACCTGCCTACCAGCAAGCCGACTGTCCCCTTGCCTGCCTGCCTGCGCCTGTCCGCCTGCCTGCCTGTCCGCCCGCCTGCCCGCCTGCCTGCCTGCCTGCCCGCCCGGGCTTGCAGCCTCACTAGAATGCAAGTCACGGCATCATAGCCCGCCGGTCACTCGGTTGCCCATCCCTGGGCCGCGCCATAACCGCCGCCCTCATGTGCCTGCTGCCTTCCCCCCCTTACAGCTGGGATTAGTCATCATGCTCGTCATCAGGTGGGGCAGGGTGTGTGGGCGGGGCGAGGGTGTATGCAAAGCGTGCACAGCGTGGGCGTGGCGGCTGGATGCCTGCTGTTCGGCCCTCGCCGCTTGTCGGAGTCTCACAGCCTTTCTGCACGACGTGCCGGCCGCCCCTCAACAGGTTCTTCAACCTTCCACTAGTGGAGGGGCTGCCCGGAGGGTGACCAGAGAGCAGGCAATTGGACAGCCGGACGACACAGGGAGACACACCGCCACCCGCTGGCGCCGCCCAGCTGCGCACCCGCTGCCGACACCCTGCTGCCGCCGCGCCGCACCCCTCGATTCTGCTCTCTCTGCTGCCGCCGCGCCGCACCCCTCGATTCTGCTCTCTCTGCTGCCGCCGCGCCGCA